>VXBW01001087.1:1495245-1662040 GCA_013400375.1 Thinocorus orbignyianus | reverse complement strand
AAAAAAAAAAAAAAGCAGATACTCTGAAAAGTGGAGTGGTTTTTGACCCTATTTCCCCAATGCTGTTATTTCACTGTTTTCAGTTGCTTCTTGCAACTCTAATTGTTCTGTGCTAAGGCAAAAAACCAAACCAATATTGCTTTCTAGCTCTTCTCTTCTGTAAATTTGTAGCTTTCTTCTTTTTCCCTTCTTTTGTGGTCTTAATTTTGAATTCATATCGTTTTTTGGCTTTATTTCCTAAGGAAATGTGTGACTTAGTTGATCATGCTCTGTGTTGTCTGTCTGCCAATCGTTTCTTCTTTCTGCATCAACTTTTAGAACTGCTGGCTCATCACCACCACATTTAATAGAGGGACAGAGGTTTTAAAGCTGTTCCTACAAGTTTTGTGAAAATACATATGTAAGTGAGAAGGAATGAGCCCCGTTAGTGTAGTAATAGGCACAAGATAATTGAAGCAGAGAGAGATGATGTAGATGCTGTTAATGAAAGCCAAAGAGACTAGGATTTGTGAGTTTGCTGTTTGTAGATTCTGTTTCTTTGCCTAACAGTTTTCAGTGTCAAAACATGTATTAAGCACACACGTTTGTTTCATCACAGTGACCATGTTCAATGGACTTACGGAAAGAATTAAGTACCATTTATTTTGTTTTACTTTAAGAAAAGATGGCACGAAGCAACCTATTTACACATGTATATGTATGCATGAGAAGACCTTGTGTTTTAGCTGGGACTGCCTTTCTGTGCATCCCAGAGGCTACTATTTAGCAGACAGAGAATAGCAACAAAGGAAAGAAACAAAAGGAAACAGGAACCCAACAGAGGAAAAAATCTCCAAGAAAAAACATCAGTTTCAATGCTTGCTGTTAACATTATACTAAACTCCAAAAACATATCATATCTTAACCCTCAAATAATGCAACTTCAAAAATGTGTCACTATTTCAATATTTTTTTTTTAAGTGACATCATTTTGTTATTAGGAGTTTACTTGGTTTTAAGGTTGAGGAGAAAGTGTTGTCTCTTACGCACAGACTTGCTGAATAGCCAAGTAATGTTTTATGTCTGTTTTCATTTTTCCTCCTTACACTCTGATTACTTCTTTCTGGGTCATGTCAGAAACTAATTTTGTGAGTTCCTTGGGTTACAAAGATTTGTACGTGGAGGTGGATTGGTGCACTTTTGGGTGTCATTAAAAAAAATTGTTTCCATACTTATAAACTTTTATTTAAAAGTCCAGATGTTTTCAACAACTACAGATCATGCCAGCAGGGGTCAGTTTAGTACTAATGGAAACTGCGGGACTGTACACTCCAGCTAGAACATATGTGAAGCTTGTATAATCAGACTACAAATAAGATGTGTGTACAACTTGGTAGACAGCCACTAAAACCATCTCTGCTGTTCCTACTGGATTTTGGTTCTGAGTTCTTTCTTAAACAAACAAATAACCTTTTCTGAAGTTTTGCTGATTTCCCATGATATTTTCATTATTTTGTCCTTGAAAAGTATGTGAATAGTGTGTATGACACTTAGCAAAATATGTATATTCATTCCAAAAGAAACAATAAGATAAAAAAAGGACTGATTTCTGTGATGACTGACATTTAAACTGAAAACTTTGAACCTGAAGCAGGTATGTGAAAGTGTTCAGGGCAAGCTCTTCAAAGGTAGAAGTACTGGCATATGTATAGAGGCGGTTACCCACCAACTGAAGATTCATATCCCTCCCACCTTCCTTTTTCCCATGAAGAAATCCACACTGACTTCATTAGGACCACTGGCGTGCTTTTGAATTTCTGATGTTTGTCTGAGATCACAAGTGTCTATAATCATTCATTATGGTAAGTATGTCTAACATACAAAATCAGAAGGCAGAAGGAGGATGAAATGCGGATAAGCAATAAATGGGTGTATGATAAGATGTGTCCCTGTCAACTTTATGTTATTCAGGCAGTTGCTTTTTCTGCAGATATCTGATAGCTTTGTCTTCTGTTTGCACTCCTTGCTACTTTGATACTGCATGTATAGAATAACTACCATTTTTAGCTTATTACATTCCAGGGGAAGTAGATGACAGCATATATATTATAGAAAGGTTTAACTTTCTTGTGAGTTCAATAATGACACATGTAGAGATTCTTAGTTTGCATTTAATCACTTTTTCACAAGAAGTACATAGATGGTTCTTAACCTGGTAAATATTAAAAACTTTGAGTGGATATTAAGAGCCATGTAAGACATTGGAGCTCAGCAGAGTTAGCAAAATTTACTCGTTCTATAGTGCTTGATATTCAACTAAAATTAGCAATAAGAATGTTTAAATGATTATATTTACAGAAGAATTTTGAAAAGCAGTAATCGCCTTTTAATTCCTTCCTCTGCTTTATTGTTCTGTTCTGATTCTTAGTCACCATAGTTCAAATTAGGTCCAATACTAGTTTTAATCATATCAGTGGTGGAATGTAATGATGTAACTGAGGCCCAGGATTGCAACGAGCTTTGTTTTAGTGAAAGTATAGGAGGAAACATAATATTGATAACTTCCAAAAATTGTTTTTTGATTCAAACCTGTTACCTAGGCAAGACTGAAATAACATCATCTATTTCAAGATTGGAATAACATCATGTTATTAGGTAGTTTTATGACTGTGTTGCCTTGATATTTTTTTCTTTTTTAAAATCTCATTTTCTTTGGAAGCTGTATCCTCCTCCTACTTTTCTCTACTTCTCATTCCACTTTATTACGCTGCAGATTATGTAACTGAAGTGAATATTACTTTATGCATTACTAGAATATATCTAATTATCTTGCACAAAAATTTGGGGAGAGGATGTAACATCTCTTTCTTTGTGTCATAATTTCTCAGAGACTTGTCATGATGATTTTGACCTTGTCTGGTATCTAAAGCCTAGTGCAAGATTCCCCAGACTTTGGGACTTCAGGTGCAAATGTTAGATACTTCTGTTTGTGCATATGTTCCTAAAAGATATAGCAGGACTTAGACGCTTGGCCATATTTCTCTGGAAAGTAGACATGAATTAGAATACAACTTTATTCACTGCTATCTTTTAAATACTTTGAAGGGAAGCATTTTCCCACAAGAATATAATATTCCTTAAAATGATCTTCTGTGACATTTTGTTTAATAGAAAGTGGAATAAATTAATTTTGACTATTTTGAGACAAATTTTATTGCTTTTTAAAAACTACATTGTTGATTCTGCACCTCTTGACTGACTTTCCATTATAAAGTTAGCTTTGGCAGACTTAAGAAAAATTGCTGGTTGAAGGATTGTTAATGCTTGCAGTATGTTACAAGTGTTGAGTCCCATTTTCCTTCCTGAATTTAAAAAGTAAGTGTGTTGATAAATCTTAGTTCAAAAAGCAGCTGGGAGCTGCTGCCTCTCTTGCTTGTCCCTTTTGAGCTGCCACAATTCAAAGCTCTTTGGCTTCATTTCATGCCATGTGTTTATGTGTCAGCATTGGCACCCGTGGTTTTTTTCCTGGACAGACAACAAAAAAATACTTTTCTTGACAATGTAATTCCCCTGGGATGGATCTACGTATCTTGGACACAGGTCCCAAATTGTTACTCTTTCTAGTTAGTACTACCCATGAACAAAAAGTTTGAGCTGACTTCCCCTCTTCCCCAGTGTTTCATCAGCTCCTTCCTCCATTATGTTCTTTCGCTGTATTAAGCGTATGGGGAAACAGCCTTTCAGGGTTTGCCCTCACATGCTGTGTCTTCATCTTTGCTCAAGTCTTAGAAACAGGATTGGTTTCTCAGAATGGTTTGTGGCTCTGTGTTTTATCTTCTGCAAAGGGCAAACCCTTTCTTTTCTCGACTGCAAGTCTCCCTTTGAATGGGTAAGGTTTATCCCATGAAGAGTATTTTAGATTTCAGCTCCTGCCTTAGCAAAGAGCATTGCAAGTGTCTTGAACTTCAATTTCAATAGTTCCAGCAGCAAGACTTCTGTTGCCTTGTGATCTCTTGTGCTTCTACTCATAGACCAAAAATGGGCCAGAGTCTGCCAGTGTTGTGTGCTAGGGGGTTGGAGAAGGACTGCTGTCTTTTCTGCAGAAGGGAAGTAGGAAGGAGAACCAAAGACTCTTGAATTCCTGTTCCAACCCCTGCTATTTATTTCAATGGCTCATCAAGTGGTGCATAACCTAAGGTGCCCCAGCAGTGCTCTGTTGCGGAGGCTTTTGCTTTGCAGAATTTACGTCAGGCGTATAGTGTGGTGCCTGCAAGGTGTGGGAAATGGTTTAAGAGGAAAATACATTGCAAAACTGGCAAAACTCTCAAGAATATGGAAGTAATTTGCTATAATCAGCAGGTTTTCTGATGCAATCACTTGATAATAGCTTATTTTGAGGCTAATAACATAGTAACAAAGAGCAGGAAACCACTATGTCTGTAAGTGGAAATGTTGCTTTAAAATGTATATAAGCCCCCAGTGCATAAAATGCCCCACAGGATGGGAGGTGTTATGTGGGAACTTCTTTTTCCATTTGTTTTGAAATCAATTCTAATAAGGTAGGTGGTCTGAGAAACAATTTGCAAAGGACTCTGGAAGTCAAAAGATTCTCAGGAGTTTGGAGTTTCAGTGCAAACCTTCAAAAAAGAAGGATTTCTATACGATAGTCATACTATCCCCAAATTTATACTACTGGCTAAGAGAAGTATTGCCTAAGAGGACAGAAGATAATACTACACACATCAAAACCAGAAAAGCCCCGTGTCTCCAACAACCAGTACATATCCTTACACCTGTGCTTATATTAAAGATGGCTTATTTCATGATTGATGTCAGTATCTTCCAATGACTGAGACAGGAGCTGGCTTGTTTGTGTAAATTGGAGGACTTACATGGCAGCAGTAACAATGTGTGCCTTTTGTGGCTACTAAAACTTAATTTCTCAATCTTCATCAGCTATATATGAACCAATAGCCAGGGAATTCATCTTAATAAGAAGCTAGAAAGCAAATGAGCAATGATCTGAGGTGGTTAAGAAGGTACTCGGTATATAGAGAATGCTTGATTTGTTTTTATGCTGAACTTATGCAAAGTGAGCTTCGCTCAGAAATATGAGGAAGCTATATGCTGGTGAAAATCTGAAGTGAAATGTGCTAAAGGACAACTAATAGACCAGAATACTGAAGGTATTTGCTGTCACATTGCCAAATGGTCCTTTAGACCGGAATAGCATAATATGCCTGACCAGTGGTGCCCTGTGTGTGGCAAAAGCAACGGTGCTGGTTATTAGCATTCAGTTGTGTCCATAGCTCCTTCCACCAAATAGACTTCAAAGATACTGTATTGTTATCAAGGAGAGGATAACAAAAAGAGAGTAAGAGGATACACTGGGTAGGAGGGCGTCTAGGAGCAACGAAGATGTGTGCTGCCAAACACTGGATTTCTGGTAGGATTTTCAGCAGTTGTTCTGCTCTTTGACACACGGTTTGTTAAGAAAGCACACTGAGTTTTGGATTAATCTTTTGTAAAAGAAAGCAACATATATTGACCTTCAGCATTCAGAAGTAATCTTGGTTAACTGTACTCATGCTCAGCGTAACTTCCAGTGAGCATTGAGCTCTTCATTTCAGAGCAGGTATGATCTTCAAAGGAACCAACAATTAAGTGAAGTCCTGGAATGTTCAGCTGTAATTTGAGTCATTGAAGCTCATACTTTCATTAAGGTCAAGCCAAAGGTGGGCAAAATAGTTAGGAAGGTTGTCTAATGGCTGGAGAACTTTAGCATTGTTTTTAGCTCTATATTTAAGACACTTTGGGACCAAATGGTTTAAGCAACTATATGTTTTGGCCCCTGCTGTGCAGAATCAGACCTGTCTGTATTGTCTGTACAATTATTTATTAGTACAGTTATTTATTAGGACTTCTGATGGTCTTTAAGCAACCTTAGTAAAATACGTGAAAGACACATGATTAGACTTGTTTTTCTTCTCTGCTTTGAGATGCTGGCTAAACTAATGATTTAAATTCAGCCTTTTAAAAATTACATAAAAAGTTACCATCCAAACATCCTACATTACAGCCCACATCCTTCAGAAGTGTAGCTTGAAGTGAGACAGAAGTGATAGTCTCCAAGACTGTCACTAAATTCCTTATTTAAAAAGAAATGCTTTATAGAAATATTTGCTTTGAATTACCTTACACCCTCTGAAATGTAGATTTTTATTACTTTTTTTCCCCTAAACTGATAAGAAGACACATTTCATTAATATGAAACTGTACATGTGATGTATTCTGCTTGGCTTTAATTTCTCATTTTGCCCTTAATGTTGTTAAACAATTAGTTTATAACAGTTTTATTTCTAAGTCAAGAATAAAGTGTTCTCAATTTTTTTATGTGTGTGTAAAAGATGTGTTGTGTGATGGTGAAAAAGTTACACGCTTACTGGAAAAAAGACAAAATTTCTGTGTGATGGAGGAATATTCTAAATTGCATTAGAGGAGGTCTTCAGAAGAAAATCAACACTACGTAACTAGCAGTAATTTCGATGGCCTTGTGTTTTTCAGTGTCACTGCGTTGGTTATATAAATTAGTTATTTCCAGTATTGGATCAAATTCATAGGAGAAATCCACTGGTTTATTCCATAATTTACCCAGCCATGCAAACAAATATGTAAGGAGAGAAGAGCTACAAACTAATAATGAATATAAACATAATCTAGCATTCTCTGTGCAGCAGCCTTTACAGACCAGAGACAAATCAAAGGGACTACTAGAAAGAAAGAATGACCTGTATGCTGGTTAATAAGAGAACATACTAAAACATTATTGATCCAGTAAACTGAAGGCTTCTTGGTTCTTTTTTATCTCTGTCTGCTTTATGCCTGTTCGCAGGCTTTTCAAGTGGAAGCACTGGAAAAATGTTGAGTTCTTTTTTCCTTTTGAATTCTTTCAGAGCAGAAACATTAAGATGGTTGTTGTCATTCTGACAAATCTGAAGGTACAGACTTCTCCCCATCTAGTAATTTTATAAGAAAAAGAGCAGCACAGAAGTTGTTCAATTTATCTAAAAATTGGTTCAGGTAAACTGATGAAAAATCTTACATGAATGCATCTAGATTTATTTATGGTTGACATGAGCTAATTCAGTATGAACTGCATTGTACTGCTTTTATTCAGACCAAATTATTATTTTTTTTTCAGCTTAACAAATAATTTTAAAACTTACTTTGAACTGGTGCGTTTGGATGCTGATGACTTACGGTAGCCTGGATTCAACTCTTTTGCTGAGTTTAATTCAGTAGAGGGATATGTTAAGTTTGAAACTATCTTCATTTTCTCATAATGTTTTTGAAGTTGAAATATCAAATTGAGTTTCTTCTTAAAATGAAAGGAAAAGAAAAAATAAACAACAACAAACCTCAAAACTCACTGAGCCATTTCAAGCTGTGAGAGTGTAAGGTTTTAGACACATGAACAAAGTACATACTGTTAACTGCTCCGCAGTAGCTGTCAGTGAACATACTCTCTGGCACTTCAAGGTAACACATTGTTAATGAGCTCCTGTTCCTAAACTGTATAGTGAGAGGTGTCTCCCATACCAACTGATGCCCTTTCAGCTTCATCTGTGATTACTTATCTTTGTAATGCTTTCTCTAATAAACATTTTTTAGAGCATTTGTGCTTTGAAAGC
The DNA here is from genome assembly GCA_013400375.1 of Thinocorus orbignyianus. Lineage (NCBI taxonomy): Eukaryota > Metazoa > Chordata > Aves > Ciconiiformes > Thinocoridae > Thinocorus > Thinocorus orbignyianus. Next base: position 1,654,370 of record VXBW01001087.1, on the reverse strand, counting down.
ATGAAACAGATAAAATACCTAGCTGTTCTGAAATTTATGATGAAACATTTTCTGTACCTTCTGTTGAAGGTACAAAGTTGGATTTTTGGCATCTCGTCCTTCCCTTTCTACCTCTGATCTATTGGAGATCCTGCAGGGAGCATAGAAATGGATGTCTATGTGAATCATAGCAATAGCTAATTAATTTAGATCTAGTGGCCATCTACAGCCATCATCAAATTCCAAAAGTAATCAACTCTAGGTACATTGTTGGAAGAACGGATATTGTTTTAACAGACAAATATTTGGACTTATTTTCACAAGCAATTGATTTAAGGAAGATTAACATCTCTCCTATAAATTAATTTGAAATTATATAGATATTACTGACAAATCCTGCATATCTGAATATACATTCCTGCCTTGAAATCTGTTAAGTTTGTCTTTTCACTTACTTTTTGGTGGAAATGAGTTTTAATCACGTAACTTGGGGAGAGTTTTATCCATTTTCAATTTAATCTCTTTCAAGTTTTCTCTTCAAGTGAAAATTCCTTTGTTCTTACATTATGAGAAGCTCCTGACTGGTTTCTAGACCATTCACAATGTCATGTCTCTCTAGGTTTTCCTTTCAAAAGTAAGAGTCATTATTTGTTTTTCATATGAATGATTTAAAGTGATTTTCTTCACTCTCCTCTTTTTCATCCACTAGTTCAGTAATATCCTTCAAATTTTTATCCACATGCTTTGCCATAGTATTTCTTGCCCATCATTATTGTTTTTTAACCACAACTGTTGACAAGTAGAAATAGATATTTTATTTTTTTCTCTGCTGTTGCTCTCTGTAGTGCCACGTTTCTCAAGTTGATAAATTGGATGATCATTTTCCCCCCTTATTTTATATTCATCAACATGGAGTATATTTTGCTTTACTGGTTCTTTTAGTGTGCTCTGAAATGCCTCATTGTATTCTCTGGTCCTGCATGCTGTAATACCTTTCTCATCTGCAAGTATTGCTGCCATTTTTCCAATTCTACTTTCTGTCCTGCTCTAGATCACTGATAAGTATTCTAATGATGGGAAGTCTAAAGAGTGTGTCATCTGAGCTGGAAAGATACTGCTCTGCCTCTACTACAGCCGGTGTTTCTTTCATGTTGGCATAGTATTACCTATGCCAAGTCAAAATTCAAAAACTGACAGAATTCACTATGCACCAAATCTGTTGGCTTGTTTTAGTGGCAAAATATGTGGGAAGGCTAAAAAAGATGAAAGAGAGTAAAGCTGCCAGCTTCCTCCTTCCTGCTTCCAAAGGTTGAAGTAGGTAACTGAAACTGAAAATTTTAGTCTAAAGATTATAATTCCCCATATGTAACTAGTGTATTGCATAATAATTTTTAAAACTCAGAAAACATGGGAGAGAGAATTGCTTTAGACAATGCCGGTTAATGAATTTGGAGTTGAGGAATTGCTGTTTCCCGTGCCTAATTTCCTGTATCAGTTCAAAACCACCTACTTTTTGATGTTTCACAGTCTCTAAAGCAATTAACGGTGATATCCCAAACTACAGTTCTGAATTTAGATTAAGAAGAAGCTGCAGGGACAGAAGAACTTTAAGCAGCAGTTAAGATCCTGCTTTGCTGTTGATATCTCTTATGGTTAAAAAAAAGAAAGAGTAAGAAAAAGATATCTCTCCACAATTGTCCAAAAGTGGGATGTTTTTCAGAATTTTATGGGTGACATCAGTAACTGGCTTATAGTTTTGTTTGTGTGTTTCACTTCCTTTTTCTACTATATGGTATGTCCAGAAAATATTGTTTACAGGTCATAGTTCGGTCCCCATGCAAGGACAAAGCAGATATGCACAAATGCACAGGTGTATTTGCAGTGATTCAAAGCACAACTCTATGCTCCACATGTGCATTGCCCCATTAACTTTCTAGATTGGAGGCAGGTATTCACGTCCTATAAGTTCCTTTTAAGAGACAGCTGCAAAAAAATATTGCTGCTGTTTGTATCATTAATTAGATTCTTTTATAGATTTATTCTATGCTGCAGTTTCCAGAGAAAAAAACTGGTATATAACCTGTGATGAGGAAAAGGGATCACTCACTTAGTTTTCCTAAGGTCAACTCGTATCATACTAATTCATTTTTTTTTAGCTATCTCTTCTCTTCAACATAATTAATTTTTCCTATTTTTCCCCCTCATTTTCATTACTTCCTAGACTGATACACATTTATTAAAACTTGCAAATTCACAACCTTCCTTAATATAGTGAATGTCTTTTTTGAAGATTATATAGCTTTGATGGGAGAAAATAGAAACTCTATTTCTGTAAGTAGCTTTATTTGCCTTATCAAGATCAAATTATGGATTGCGAACAGAATGTGGTTTATGACATTTATTATATTAGTTGCTGCTTTAGTCCATGCATCTTAGAATCAGTTATACATTAAAATGTTAGGGTTACAATACACAGAAGATGAAAACATTATCAATTTACTCCAAAGATTACAATGATATTCGATATTAAAAAAATAATTTGTTTAATAATGCCTCTGTCAAATTGAACTAGTATTTTGAAATTATATTAGTTATGAATTTTGCTCATTTTTAATGTGATATTGTTGACTGTATGTTAATTGTTTCAGAGTAGTTATCAAATAACTACTTTTTCATGTGGCTGATTTAAGCTTCATTGGTCACTAACTTAAGACCCTTTTTCTAAAGATCTTCAGGTGTAGAAGTTCTCCAACTCCAGTTTATTCATGGTTTCTAATAGAGTTTTTACTGATGATGTTAAAGGAATTTTATCTTGATCTTAAACTCTCTGTTTGTCCTACTGCTTTCCCTGATGCACTTGTTACAGTCCTGTTTGTTCTCTGCCATCCTTGTGACTATAGTGAATCATGCAGTGGAATGGAGTGATAGCTGCCTTTTAGAGCATGATTCAAATGTGTGGCTTCCCTTGATACTGCCATGCCCTATATAGCTTTTATAAGTTAGTATGCAAATTTTACATGGATACTGTGAAACTACAAAATTACTTGATTTTTTTTTCCCCGTTTCTGTTCTTTGTGCAGGACCTAAGTCTTCGAAATGTTACGTCAGTATAACTGTCAACTTGGATATGTAATCTGAAGGATGTTTTAGCAAGTTACAAATTTGAGTAATCAAGAGAATGACAACATTGCCCAGAATGGCACAGGGCAAACTTGGTTATAGACAAAAGGCAAAGAGCTTGATCATGCATGCTAGACAAAGCATGCTACAAGGTATCAAAAAGAGTTTTTCCACTGTCTCATCTGCTTCTATCACTTTGCCTGTTGCTTGTACTTTGATTGATGTTATTACGAAGCACCTATTTTCCTCACTCACCATATAAAGCTTTAGAAAATGCAGACAGATATGATTGGAGTTTCTCCTTGTTTGTCTTTTGTAGTCTTTCTTTTACATTTTTTACTTTGTGATTGTGTAGCAGTTCTGCAGTGGAAATGCTGTTGGTAATGTCAGGGCTGGCATAATTCTCAAATGTCCTGTCGTTTTGTAGCTACTTTACCTTTTTTCAAAGAGGAGTTGGCATCCAATTATTTGACTGAAATTATTTACACCATGCTGAATCATGAAAATGAGATAGAGGAGTGCTGCTTTCATTGGGAGAATCAGTCCTCTGACATTTGAAGCTGCCAACGTGCGTGTCTCCTTGTTGTGGCTCTTGATGTATATAGAGAGATGAGCATAATTTTCTGAACTTGTACATGGAGATTACCATTTGAGTTCATGAATCGTGGGGCCTGTCTCAAGTGTCAGTGAAGTTGGTAGTTAATGCCAGTAGTGATAGCAGTATATTGTAAAGGAAACTTGAGAGCAGCAGCTTACCGATACATGAAACATGTCAGAGGATAGTGTGGGGATTTACTCTTCCTTAGGCTTCTCCTCTGTGGTTTACACAGGGATTTCCCTGTGCCCTTTTGGAAACCGCTGGTGAGATGAAGGAGTAGAGGTCAGGACAAGTAAGCTGATGAGCTGCTTCTTTCTATTCCCTGAAGAAGGATGTCAGCAGGTTGGGATTCACTGGGGTGAGGATGGGGCAATCAGGACATAAGAATGGCTGTGCTAGATCAAGCCAAAATCCACCTTGCCCACTCTCTTGTCTAATAGTGACTGGAAATAAATACTTCAAGAAGAATACAAAATTGTGTTCTCTGTGATGTAGCTTTCCATGATGCAGTATACTGTGGTCTGAGTCTTTGCAAGCAAAGCTGAATTGGGATTGTTTTGTTTAAAAGGACTAAAAAGACTTGTTTTCCCCCCTATTTTAATTGTGGTTTGTTTCTGTCTTTGTTTTCTACAGCATCCTACAGCAATGCTGCATGTAGTTATGTAGTTATCCTTTATACGGTGTTTAATTTGTTGTGAACATTCTGCATGATATTCCTGTTCAGCATCATACTTCTTACTTTTGAGAAAATGAGCATTTGTTCATCATCTCCCTTCCATGAGTGATTTTTGCCTCGTATCTAAGATGTCTTTCTCCAAAGTGAGTCTCCTAAACTTCTCTTTATACAGACATCACTCCATAACTTCCATCTGCAACCTTGCTCTTCTCTCTTTTTCAGCTTTTACATTCCCTTTGAAATAGGGTGGCCACAGCCGCACGCTGTGCTATGGAACTGAATGCTTTATGGAGTTATTCATTGTCACATTGATCTTTTTTCTGTTTTGTTCTCTGTTCCATTCCTAACAGCACCTACCATTTAATTTGCCATTTTCACTGCTGCTTGGCTTTCAGCCGATGCTTTCAGAGAACCTAAGGCGAAGACACAAAAATCTCTTTTCTGATTGGTGTCTAGATTTGGACTGTAAAGCCCACTGTGGTGTGTGCCTTGTCATGCCTAGTTTTTATAAATGTGTTACTCTGCATTTGTCAAAGTTGAACTTCATCTGCTAGTTTATCTTTCAGTCCTTCATTGTAGAAATTCCAGAGGTCTTCATTGCCAGTTTAGGGCTTCATTATCCTGAATAATTTTGTATTGTCAGCAGACTTTACCAGCTCATCTCTTTTTTGCACAGTGTAAGTTCTGGCACTTCTGAGACTCCACAGACCTGTTTGCCATAATGAAAACTGAGCATTTCTACAGAAATTAATTGATTCGCGAGGAGATTTTTCCTCCTACTTGATGAAGTCTCAGCTTCTAGGAGGGAGAGATTTTGGTGAGAATTTTGTAAAAACCTTTCTTGGAAATTCAGTTAGGTTGTCACCTAAATCAGAGTCACCAATTCTGTAAGCTAGATGAGGTGTCATTTCTTCCCAAGAGAGCTATATTGATTCATTATACTGATCTCTATGACTATTAATTCTATTCTCTTTTTTGGTTATTTCTTCCATTTTGCATTGTGTGGAAGTTGAACCTAGAGATATTAATTTAATGGGTGTTCTTTGAAACTCTTCTTAAAAACTAGTTTTATGTTTTTCATTGTTCATTTCATTTGTCAGTTTTCTGATGTTAAAGGAGAAACTTGATTTGTCAGTTTGATGCGCTTGCTGTTTCTTGCGTGTATGTCATTTCAGTAAGCAGAAGTGACTTGCTGTTTGTTTCCTGAGCAGCATTGGTTCCCATGAGGAACACCTTGGCCACATATCACTCTTCTTCCAGGATGCCATGGTGCTTGTAACTCAGTCATACAATGGTCTTACCTGCACAAACCTTTCTGCTCCTTTGTCCCTGTCTGTCTGTACCTACTGTAGTGGGGCAGATCTTGTCATGCTGCTTACATCAACTGTACTATAAATTGTTCAAGGAAGTGTTCTGCTTCAAAAGTCCTCCTTCTCTAAATTAACTTTAACCAGAGTCTCTCTATTTTCTGGTTCATAATGATTAACAACCTGTGCCATACGACCAAAGATTACAGGTGGGAACAGGGGAGAAGGGTAAATAGTCCATAAAATGCTATTGTCATTAAAGTTGTAGTGTCAAATGATGGCTTGTGTGAGCTGCAGTCACAGGGGGTGCTTGGTTGGAAAAGAAGCATAGTGATACATAACACTTTTTACACCTAACCAAAATACACTATTGAAAGCTACAGTGACTAATAAATGATAGTTACCAATAAATTATTATTGTTTTTGTTTATTATCTGTTTCATTGAAACAATAACCTGAATATTCAGTGTCAGGATTATAAAAAATTATGAGTCTCTAAGAATACCATAAAAGACTCTGCTAGCTCTAGTATCTGGCAAACCGCAGAAATCATGTTGCTGTAAGATCTCTAGGTCAAATTCTGAGGTGGTTGTGGGTATAGTGACTGTCTGCCTTGATGTCAATAAAACCTTCCTGATGGATGTTGCTTATTCAAGAGTTGACCACTAAGTTGGATCAATATTGCTTACTTTCAGATTCCCTGGGTGGTGATAGATTTCCCATAGCTACAGTGTAGTGTCTGTGCAAAGGCAGATCCTGTGAAGCTATAGTTGTTATTGTTCTGTTCGGGCCCTGAAGTTCAGGCTGCATACCTACCACCTGTGCAACATGCAGCCCGCTATAAAACACAAAGCAGTTTTTAGGAGACTTACCAAATGTGATTGACAACTAAAAGGTAGATACTCCCTGGTTATATCCTCTCCCGCTGTGATGGTAATTGATTAGACTTACAAGAGAACAGTTGTTAGGAGAAACCGTATTAGCTGACTAAAAAATCTGCAGGTCTGGTGGTGAGTAGCATGCTTCCAAAACCGTGTGGTCTGCTCTGCAGGCAGAGGTGAGCATTGCTTTGATACATCTGCAGTGGTTGTAGTACTTAATAAATCTCCTTAAAACAGTTGTGAAGTGTACATGGGGTTTAAAATGACATGTGTGTTCTCTTGTGTGTCGTATTCTTTCTGGCTTCTGCTACTTATTCAGAGTAGAAAATGAGTTGAAGGAACAAAGATTTGAAGTTTAGCTTAAGGTCAAATTATAGTTTGGCTTTGAAATGAAGGATTTCCTTTCAGGTATGAAGGGAGCGCTGGGAGTGAGGCATAATGTGTTGCATCACCCTCTCATTTAATTTATTTCTTTATTATTAATGTTACTGTACTGTGTAGCTTACGGGGACAGGAGATCCCACGGAGAATGGCTTTGGGAACAGTGACTACTACAGACCTCTTCCTGGCACTGTGGGGCTGGGTGACCTGGAGGGCTGTGGCTGGGGGCTCACATCACCTTGGAGGGAGGGAATTGGTATCAGGAGTCAGGAGTCAGGAAGGGCTGTGTTTTAGAGAGAAGCATAGGCTCCATCCAAGTTTTGAATGCAGCTGCTTTCCCTGGTGGGATGCTGGTTTCTGGCTTGCTGTGCTCATTGCATTCAGGAGCTCTTGTGCATGCTTTTCAGTGCGTGTTCAGAACAGAAAATAGGTGGAGGAGACATGGGGGTCAGGTTTAACTTCAGAAGGTGTTAAGGAGACAGTATAAGCTGTCTTTGACATGGTAAGAAGTTTTACTCATTGAGAAGCATAGGCTCGCAGTACTCTACCTCAGTGGGGTTCTCACTCTGCAACAGAAGCAGAAATCCATTGACCAACTGTTCGGTGGTATCATGTCTCTGCATAAAATATGAGCAGTCAAGTTAGAAACAATATTTCATTTCTTTCTTTCCCTTCAATGGCCAACTTTGTGTGCACTTGTACCACAGTGTCAAGATCTTGTATCACACAGCTTGAAATTTGGGCTTAGGCTATAGAATTTGGTGGAGGTGAAGCTGTTCTTATGAGACTTCTGGTTGTTTTAGCAGAAGCTTTAGCACCAGAACAGTGTGTGAGAGATAAATGATCAAAAAGAGTTCTCATGTTTTCTGCAAGAGTATACTTGCTAATCCCTCATACTGGTACGTTGTCTATTCTTTGCTGTGTTTTAACAAGATCTTCTTGTTACAACCTCTCCTTGACCATTTGTTCAAAGCTGATGACAAAGTAGCATTGCTCATGCATAAGGACGACTCTTGAGATCTTTGTGATCTACTCCTACTTCATAGCATTTGTGATTACTGAGATTTGATTGCTACTTCAGTGTCCAATGTGTCATACTAAAAATGGCAAGGTCTCATATAACATCTGAAAGTTTTGCTTTTTATTATGTAGTGACATGGGCATGAACATCCTGACAGAGAACTGTCATCTTAAGTTGTGTGACACGGACCCTCTTTGCTTTGAAAAGAAAAGGTATTCTTACCAGTCCATTCCAACCATTCTATGTAGATAATTTTATTTCTTACTCACTTTTATTGATTTGTTTTGGGGAAGGTTTTTTCCTTCTGGGCTCTGTGCAATTACATAGGTTCAGGAGCTGCTGTTCAGAAACAAGTACAAATCTTTATATAGAATTCCTGTGGTTTTGTAGTTGAAGAGTTGTCTTAAAGAAATATTCTGCTTGTATAATAGAAAATCACTATTCACTAACAACTAATGCCATACAGAAAAGCTGAGAAGTCTTCTAGAGCTTTGAAAGTTTTTGTGGTGCTGCGCTTTTGGTGGGGTTTGGGGTTTTTCTTGGTATTTTTTGTTTGTTTGGGTTTTTTGTTTTTGGTGGGATCTTTTTGAGATCATTAACAGTGAAAAACAAACATTAGAATCAGTTGAACTGTTATCCTAGGTAAATTGAAAAAGATAAAATAGAATGATAGGATAACTTATGCCCAGCTCAGTGCTGAAAGCAGGATCTGCTCTGAGGTCAGACTAGGATGCTTCTAAGGATGGATGTGCAGCCTTGCGAGGCAGCCTGGTCTGTAATCTATAATCCTAAGTGAGGCTGCCATTGCAAGTGTTTCAGCAACTCTTCTATTTTCTCTTTTATTACAGGACTGCTGTTTAAGTTTAGTTAGTGTTACGCTACAGCAGCTGCTGTGCATTTGTGAGCTCCTATATGTTTTAATAAAACTCTATTAACATTATTCTTAATTATGGGTGGGCAATACAAGCCAGAAGTAAAGAAAACTTAACATTTTCAGTGATGCCAAAAGACATTTATGAGCCTTTGTGAGATATAGGTTGTATTTCTAGCCCTTATATTTATGGCAAAAAGATATTATCATGTGCAGTTGTGTGGAGAGCCTGAACTCTACTCTTTTATGAAGTTAAATTAAAATGAAGTTTAAGGATTGATCCTCTGCAGAGTAGCTGAATAAGATTATTGTTAATTGATGGTTTCATATAAACATGAGTGCTAAATAATATAGCCACATTTAATTTTTAATACAATTTAGAGTTACGGATATGAATGGATCAAAAAAAAAAAGAACCTGAGTACTTCCTTGCCTGTAAGAAGCTCCTAGCATTTCTTCTGTTGTAAATTTAAGAGAGAAGATGCTTTATTTATGAAGATTGTTTATTTAAAGAAAAACAAAGCCTTTAAAGTCCCCTATAAAAAATTCCTTTAGAATTTCATTGAAGCTGATTGTAGAAACCAAGAACAAAAAATGGTGCTAGTGCAATTGTTTTGTAAATGAGAATTATATTTGGAAGTTAGGAATTTTTGAGTCAGTTACAGAAATTATTAAATTAGGAAAACTAGGTAGGTAAAAAGAGTCTGAATGTTGTCAATTTAATTTCCAGTTGATTTTATGCAATAAAAAAAAAAAGACTATGGTAAAGCTTAGTGTTTGTTGAATGTACATTAGATTAGAATGACTTTTTTTTAACAGTACTAGAGATTATTTTTTTTTTTATTCTATTTGTCTCTTTATAGCCTCGCTTCCAGTCAGAGTTTCTGGTCTCTTTCTTAAATAGTATGTATATATATGTATTTAAAATATAATAATTTAAGCAGAAGTGAGAATTTCCAGCAGTTGCAATTCCCTGAGCATTTAATAATTGTAACTATTTGTATTTATTTTTGCCATTATTATTACAAGTTTTTCTTTAACAGTTAAAATAGTTTATTATTGAAATGCACATGGTAACACAAAGTCAGAAACTTTAAGGCGTGCTGCTCTGTGGTCTGTTTAAGGACTAGGAGTTATTCTAAAAGTGTCTTAAACTGGCAGAACTCATGCTTAGTGCTGCACTGGCCTAGTGCAGTACTGACCTCCTGGGCCCATCCAGAGCAGAGCCAGAGGTAGGTCGGATCTGCCTGGTAGCATTCAGGGAGCTCACTCTTCACACCTTACCGTGCTCTTCGCCAAAGTGTGAGATGCGCAAGCAAAGTTGCAGCCCACCCTGGGCTGCCCTTCCCTGATTTATACTTGGTCAGCACTACAGACTCCTTTTTCCAGTTTCAAACACTGAGTGCCTTCATTCCTACCTAACTGCTGGAATCTAGAAATAAAAAGATTGATTTATATTTTCAATATTAACCAAATACTGCTTTCTGTGAGAAAAAGCAGAGAGGAGGGGGGAAAAAAGAGATTTATTCCAAGGTAGTTATAGAGAACTACTTTTTTACGACTCTGGACGTTAATATTCCCAGTATCAAGGTTTTAGGGTGAAATACATATATTTTCTTTTTCTTTAATAGTGAAAATTTTCTACTCATCACAAGTGTAGAGTGCCCAAGGTGTTGGAGCACAAACATCAGCAGCTGCTAATTGCTAGTGCCACAGCATATTTCCCACATTGCCATCCCCTGCCAGTACTTCTGCTTGTAGAAGTCAGCTCCTGGGTGGTTTCTCTAGTTTTAATAATTAACTTGTTTGTTGAGGAGGTGCTAGGTCCGTGCCCACAGAAACTTGTATTTCCTGGTTTCCAGCTGCTGGCTGGAGCTCTGTGGGGCCAGCAAGTTGCTGCAGGATTTTAAAAACCTGGGACAGAAAGGTGGTGTGTTTTTTTCCCCACTGGCTTCAGGAAGGAAGCTGCTGAATCTGCCTCCCTTTGCATTTTTAATGCATTTTTAATTTAAACCAAGCATTCCACAAACATTTGTGAGGCTTATCCAAGCCCGCTCCTATTCATATGTGTCTTAAGAATCAAGCTCAAGTACAGAAAACATACTTGATACTGAAGCATATTTTGTTAGTTGGTAGTTTTAAACCAAATTGGTGCCAAAATGCTGTCAGCATACAAACCAAAGAGGTTTTGATGTCTGGATATTTTTTTTTTAATAAGAAAATTTCTAAACCTTACTACCTGTGACCGTTAGAAGCTGAGATTTTTTCCTCTCTGCTGCAGTGCTTTTCCATCTCCTCCTTTGCCCTTGTCTTTCTTCATCTTCACATCTCTTTTGTGCTCTCCCATTTCCCTTTTCACATGTAAATGCAACATTAAAACATGTATTAAACATTAAAAAATGTAGACATTAAAATATGTATTGCTTCCCTTCTCATTCTCTGTTTTCAGACTTCTGATAATTTTTTGATCCCCCAATTCTGTCTTTAGGATCTTTTTTTTCTTTTATTTTTCTTTTATTTATTTATTTTTTTTCCCTGCTTGTGCAGTTCTGTTTCACTCTTCCTTTGCATCATTGTCCTTGTTATCACTCCCTCCCTGCTCCCATCCCACAAAATCACCCGGTGCTTGTGTTCCCCCCATGCCACTCCTGTGCAGATCTGTTGGTGCTGTGTTCTTTCAGCTGCGTGGCTGTGCCTTCAGCGGGTTGGGAGAGAGCAAAGCCCTCAGCAGTGGCTGTGTCTGGTGAATCTGGACAAATGTAGCATGTGGTAATTTAGTTGTGATATGTGACAAATGTGCAAGAGGAAAGGATAGCTGCCTGCCCCTTATCTTTAACGAGAGGCTGTTACAGGAGTTTGGGTGTAACAGTGCTGAGAGGAGGATGCACTTCATAGTTTATTTACTAGAGTAACAAAGTCATATGGGTTTTAGTGGGGTAGGGTGTTAGTTTTCTTCTTTGGTTTTTGGTTTATTTTTGTTTGAAGCACTTCATAACTGGGAGTTGGTTCGGCAAAACAAAAAGTGTATTTAGGATTAATCCCTTGTATTTGATAATAGGAAGACTAAAGTCTTACCTTACGCTTGCATATAAGCTTTGTTTCATCTCAGGTTTCCTTAGAGCCATCACAATCAAATTGTAAATGAGAATGAAGATTAAGTGACTGTCATATGTTCAAGTGGCCAAATGCTTTTTCTATGACAGAATCAAAATGAAATAAAAATGGCTTGGAACAATCTTTTTCTAATAAGGAAAAATTTTGCAAATATAGTTTGCAGTGCCTGATTTTATAGTGTCTCAGACAAAAAATGCTTCCAGGCTGCTGCGTATTGTGTGATAGGTGAGGACTTCTGTTAAACTGCCTGAAGTCATATTAATAAACAGAAGCATAGATAATGCTATGAGGATTATGGCTAATTTTGCACTTCTCTATCCAAGCAGGCATATGTACTTAATAGAGCAGGTATAAATCCTATCTAAGAATATTTATGAAGAAAAAGGGTGGAGGTAATGAAGGAGTACAGCTGGAATGTGAATGTTAAGCACAATGAACATGGGAAAAAAGCTTACCAGTTTGGTTTTGGGGAGATTTTGCGTTGATTTGCCTTTCAAGACAGAGGAGTGTTGTGAATGTGTGGGTAGGGACGTGCCTGGAGTTGTGCCTCCCTATTTGTCTCTTCCCTTGAAGGGGGATTTCAAGCTCAAATGGTCTGAAGCAAAGCAGACAGGAAAATGCAGTTAATAGCCGTCATAATAAAAGTGATATACCACAAATAATAGTTGGTTCTGAGGGAAGAGTTAAGAGGTTTAAGCTTATTTAGCCTTCAGTGACAGCTACAGGTTGCTCTTAGGCTGCTGCTCCATGGACAGAGGCAGACTGCGGAAAGGAGTGTGGCGCCTGTGCTCTTGGACCTGACTTGTCCTGGGAGGGCCAGACCCTTGTGTGGTTGTGGGTAGCTTTTCGGAGGGCTCTTCTGCAGACCCCTTACTGCAGGCAGCTCACCCTCAGCCTGCTCTGGAGTCCCCTTTCACTCTCAGGCATCCCCTGAGGAAGCCTGTACCAGCTGCTGTGCTGTCGGTGGGCCCCTCTGATGTGTGCAGTGAAAAAATTAAACTACTCACTAGATCTTAAGTAGTTTTATTATTTTGCGAATTAAGAGAGAGAATCTGAATTATTTACAAACACTATCATGGAATCTAAAGATAGAGTGAGTTTGTGAGGCAGACAGGCTAAGCACCCTTTTTTGTTTGTGTTTTTTTTTTTTTCCTCCTTCCCTTCCTATGCCATAAGTGCACCTTGAAATGCCATTACCTGTTGTAGCTGAGAACCAGGTAATTTGTAATGTGGAACAGCTAATTTTTCATTGTGGTTCCACTGGGGCATAATGCAAGACAATCCAGTATAGCTACAGTGGTAGTGCAATAACCTGCATTCAAAGCAGGTACTGTGTCAGCTGCTGACCTTTGGCCAATAATCATAGAATCATAGAATCATAGAATGGTTAGAGTTGGAAGGGACCTTAGAGATCATCAAGTTCCAACCCCCCTGCCATGGGCAGGGACACTTCTCCCTAGAGCAGGTTGCTCAAATGAAGCTATTTGCAAAATTACTGTAGGCTTTTAAATATATTTGATGTGTTCTACTTTTTGCAAAGTATAGAAACCTATGCAGGAGGGAAAAAATCAGCATGGGCCATTATAAAGAAATAAATAAAAATGCAAATTTTAGTTAGCCAATGTCTTCCCCAAATCTAGGAGTCTTAATTAGGTTAAGGAGCCAATCTGATGAACCAAATAAAAAGATAAATGTTTGCAGAGCTAACTGAGCCAATTGTCTGAGTTCCTTTTTTTCCTAAATTGCGGTGCATGTGGAGGTGCCAGAAAATGCTGGCTCTCTTAGGCTGGTAGCACCCTGTCATGTATGGGCTTTAAGAAGAGCCCAATTTAGAATAACTTTCATTAGGACAGTGAGCTGCTGTATTTCACAAGTGTTGGTTCACAGCTGGAGAAATAAACTCCTCCATGAATTTTTTTCCATTTTTCAGAAGCTCAGCTTTTAACTGTAAAAAAGCTTAGAAGTTTAAAAACAACAATATTTTTTTTTATTTTTTTAATTTCTTTTTTTTTTGAGAATTATGTCCTAAACTGCTCTGCATTCTGGGTCTCTTCCAGGTCACCCAAGTAAGAGGCAGCATGCCCTGCGTCCAGCCAGGCCACTGATATTGTCATTCTGCTGACGTTCCCTCAGAGGGACAAGTTTTTTTTATTTCTCTTGTTTTACCCGACCTCTAATTTTCCTGTAACATGCTGAGATGTGATGTTTTCCAGACCGCTGTTCTGTTGTCAAGTTAAGCTAAAACTGGCCAGAAAATTTGGGAGTTACTTGGAGGAGATTTGATAGACTCCAAGATTGATTGTACAAGTCTGCTTTTGCATACCACCCCAACCCCTATGAACAACCTCTTAATTTTGTTACAGAGGCGGTATTCAGATGTCCCTGTGCGTTTGATCTCTGTGTTTGGATTCAGCAGTCTGTATTATTGTATTACTGTATTTCTTTATATTACAATATTACAAGTATTACTGTACATAGCTGTATCTATATCATTAATATGCTGGTACTCCGCAATGGATTTTTTTCTTCTCAGCAGAGCAAATTTTGCTGTATTATACTGAGTTCCTAGAGAATCCCTGAAAGGTGACTGAAATCTTAAATCTTGAATTGCATTGTAATTCCTTCTGTGTGAGACAGTCAGAAAACCCATTCTGCAAAGCTAGATTCTATCTTCTTTCTGCAGATAACAGGAAATATTTATTTTTTTTTACTGTGTAGTTGCAATCCTCTTACAAGGCTGCCTGAATTAGCAATTCTGATAATCATAAGTAGTATGTATGCTTCCTCAACCTCTGCATTTACAAATGGTTTCCTTATTCAAGCCTTGCCTACCTGAGTCAAAACCAGCTCAAAGAGGAAAGGATTACAGACTCTGAAATCTCCTTTTAACATCAATTCTGTTGTTGTGTGGAATCCATTACTATCTTCCTGGCTTTAATTAAGTTTGAATTATTTCTGATATCATGTGATATCAGAAAGAAACTGAAAGCTCTTAGAAATAATAGTAATGAAGGTAAATTCTCATTATAAGTTCACTAAAAAAATTAAATTAAAGTCATGTAAGTTAGCGTGCCTCGAGTGAGAATCTGTCTCATTAATATTAATCTCTGGACTCTAATGAGAACACTAAGCTACTATGTAATGCTAAAAGGGCACAGGTATGACAGTGTCAGAGAAGGTGGAAGCCCTAAATCCCACAGGCTATTAAACTATAAATTGCACTACCTAATTATAAGGCAATTTCTTGCCTGGTTATTGAAAGGGTTGATGTTTTTAGTGTTTATCTGTGAAAAATAAATGCACATAGAAGGCATTTTGTCATACATGGAATGACATATCACTGAATTTCCCCGTAACAGAAACATATGATGGAGAAGATTCTGTGACCTCTCTGCTTTATCAGTGTACTAATTCATACCCTATGCAGAAGAATTCTATGGAAAGTCATCTTTTCTTCTGTTTTCTTCCATGGATTCATGATCTCCTGTGCTTCTCTGTGTCACAGTAATGTTGGGTTGGCAGCACTGAGACTGCACTGCTCCACGTTGCAAGGTATTAAAATGAAATGCATCAGCTACAAGCACTTTGGTAAAGGGCACCCATGCCAAGGAAATTACAGGAGAAAGCAGATGCTTATATTTGGGAGGGGGAGGGGGGAGGTATATTTGCAGTTTGCAAACAGTAAACTGGTTTTAGCTAAAATTTTCTTTTCCAAGCAGCTTTTTGGGGATCATCTGTCTTTCCAGCACTGTGCATCAAGGTGTTAAGAACACGAAAGGTTTGAAACTTAGGTGTGTTCTCCGCAGCTCAAGCATCCGTCATTGGTCTGTGATTGATATTCAGTAAATAGTGTGGTTTAGTCTCAGGAAGGAAAATTCTATTCAGTTTCCCTGTTGCGCTTAGATTTGAAGGGATAGAAGAGGAAATAGAATCTACATTTGCTTTCCTGGGCAATGTCAATGACAGCAGCCTGGGTGCATGCAGGGAGCGTATTTAATCTGTTTGTGCTCCTAGACTTCTCAGTGATAGATTCTGTATAAATAAATAAAGACTCAGGAGATTTAGTAAGGTGCCATAGGAAGGTGATCACAATTTGTCTTTACTAGAAGCCTCGTGGTAGAAACATCCATAAACTATATACTAATATGTTGTCTGCTCCCTCTGAAATTAAATAAAAAATTAAAGGAGGGGGAAAAGAAAAAATTAGCTGTAAATGTCCTTTCATTGTTCTGCCTGCTAGAGTAGCTGTTGTGTTAATTGATAGTTCTTAATGAGTCCTTTGGTGGTGGAATGGAATTGAGGTGGGAATGTGCTGTGTATGTTAAACTCACAAGTAAAATATGATTCTGTTGTCTTGAACAGAGAATTATTTACATGGTGAACTGTACAGATGGCTTGTAAAGGAAAATTACTCTTCCTTCCTGAAAACCCACTTGATAAATCACAGGCTTTTCTTTATGTTTGCTTCTCTCTTAATGTCTAGAAAAATCTAAAAGTTATGCAAATGTGTAGTACTCCAATCACACTAAACACCTGGAAAAACATAATAAGTACTCTTAACAGATTACCTTAATATGCACTTTTTTTTCATTCCTAACATTTGTTGAAAAACTCATGAAGTCCTAGGTAATGTTTTTTAATTGGAAATGAGATGGTTTTTATGTATTATGCAGTTAATGAATGTTGCATCTTTTGTAATTGACAGAATCAACCTTTTCAAGTGGTTTACTAAATGTAAAACATTAGTCCTTTTTTCCATAATAGCTGATGGTAACACACAAAAAAAGGTCAATCTGTAGAGTTTTTTGCTACTTGAGCCTGGGCTTGAGTTCGATTTACAAGTGGTAGATTGTTTGGGCTTTCAGGTGGGACAAAGAGATCCTAGCTCCTGATTGTTAGTTGTAACCAGTAATGTTGTGGACCACCTTGGAGCCTGGAGGTGTTGCTGTGTGGCAGCTGGGGACACACTGCACAACTGTTACCTGTGTTAAACATTTCTGCTGTGATTCTCTATGGCAATGCAGCATGTTTGACTGCCTGTCTTGAAAAAATCAGTGTGGCTCTGCCTGCCTGCCATGCCTTGCTTCAGGGTAACCAGACTTTTAAACGTGCAGTAGAAGCATGACAGTTGTGACATGGTTGTGTTTCTGCCCTGCAGTCCCTGGGTGTTTCAAGGAAAAAGTGATTCTCAATTGGCCCACTGTGCTGGCATTCAGTGGTATTGTGACACAGCTTGCTTCCACAAAGAGTTGTAGGATAAGATCTTAAAATTGTTTCTCTGATGTGTGGAGAGCAGCTGAAGTAAAACATAGTGGATCATTAGGTCATCAGGATTACTTTTCTATGTATGCTGGATTTCTGTAATCTCAAATAGTATCTGTTATGAGCATATAAACTACGGCTACCTCCTCTGTCCTTTTTTTGCCATAGTTGCTTGGCTGATTTTAGCCAGATTTGTTAGAAAGACAAAGCTTTTTTAATCTCTCCATGTTACTGCTTCCTTCTCCAGGAGTGTTTCAAACCCATCAGTGAGTTCTGAATGACTTTGGCAGGAGGATGGAGGTCTCAGAGTTAGCATATTTGCATGAACTTTCTCAGTAGTGATAGCTTGGTTTGGGAGTACTCAACGAAGGAGAAGGCTGTGGTGTGGACTGCCTACAACACCAGAGATGCCAGTGAATCCATGTGAGCGAAGGCCTCAGAACCAGACATTGTACCTTCAGCAGACCAGAGAGTGCTTTGAACTTTCTGACCACTGAGAGGTAGGACAAACCTTGCAGATGGATCATCTCCTCCTTGTTCAGTCCAGTCAGTCTGCATACGAGCGCTGGCTTCATTCACATGAATTTTCCTCATGAAATAAAGATCTGCTGCATGAAACCCAGTGGCTTAACTGCAGCAGATCTTTATTCCATGATGGTACGAATCTCTATTGATGATGTGAAGATCTTTATTTCATGATATGAAACCACCAGGGGTTTAACTGATGGTCTTGTCTTTTGCTGTTCTGAAATGGGAGTAAACTATAGCAGGTCTAGGCATGATAGATCATATAGTGTCTTTTCCCTGCCTCACCCATCCCTTGCTCAGAGGGGCTGCATAACTTTGATGATCCCTGTGAAAAGAGCAAATATGGGCTTGTTCTACACCTTGCGTTACAGGCCTTTCATTGCCATTGAAGTCCAACAAAGTTTTGGTATTGAATGGCAAGTGCCAAAGGTACAAACCAAATCTGATTATTACTTGTAGAAATGTGTTTATTTTCCTTCAGTAAATATTTCATCTTAATGACTTTATAAACAGCTTACTGTTCACATTTAGGGGGAAAAGAGAAAAAAGAATCCTCCAGAGAACAATATCAGATCATTTGTTAGGGAAAAAAAGCTTTAATACTTGCTAATTGCATGCTTTGCAGGCTTCTGTTATTAGCAAAGCCAGTTAAAGAGTCTTTTCTTTAAGCATTGCAGGAAAAAAATCATATGGTTTTACTTAATTTTCTTAGAAATAAAATGCAAATCAATACCAAAAAAAAAAAGCCCAAATCCTCCTCACTTTTACTGAGAACAAGGCAGAGCCACATCAAAAGAAGGTGGACAAAGATACAGTGTTGGAGGTACTGTTAAAGTTTGAAAATAACAATCAAAAGAATATTATGATTCTATGTATCCTAGACTTCAGTTGACTAGACAGTGTGTGAACTGTGAGGCAAAATGTTAGTAAAATGTCATTGGTTTATATCTCATGTTGCAGGTCGAGATGCTGTGCATGCATGCCTGCAGCACAGTGAGCTGTGCAGTTTCGTACAGGGGCATGGCTTGGGGCCCAGCAGCCGGAGAGGTGTGTGGTGGGTGCATCACCACGTCTGGGCAGGGAGGCCGTGTCCTGGAACTAAGCAGCTAAGACGTGGCCCTGCATCTGCGTCCAGAGCCAGGCTGGCACTGCTGACATAGAAATCTCTACTACTTGATTTAGTGTGCATGATTGAAGGAAAAGGGGCAAAGAGCAAGTTTGCAGATGATACAGAACTGAGAGGAGTGGCTGTTGTATCAGATAGTTGTGCTGCCTTTCGGCAGGATCTTGACAGGCTGGAGAAATGGACCAACAGGAATTCCATAAAGTTCAACAAAGGCAAATGCATAGTCTTGCCCTTGGGGATGAACAGCGTCGCGGACCAGTATATGATGGAGACTGGCTGGAAAGCAGTCCTGCAGAAAGGGACCTTGACATCCTGGTGGCCACAAACTGACCATGAACTGCCAAGGCATCCTCATGGCAAAGGAGGCAAACAGTATCCCAGGCTTCAATAGGAAGAGTGTTGCTGGCAGTTTGCAGGGATAATCCTTCCTCCCTATGCAGTACTGGTGAGACCACATCTGCAGTCACATCTGGGCTCCCCAGTTGATAAAGGATATGATCTTACTGGACCCGATCCAGTGTAGGGCCATAAAGATAACTGAGGGACTTGAGCATCATTCAGAGGAGAGGCTGACACAGCTGCTATTGTTGACTCCAGGGAAGAGAAGGCTCAAGGGGATCTATCAATGTGTATAAATACCTGATGGGAGGGAATGAAAAAGAGGGAGCCATACTCTTCTCAGCAGTGCACACTGATGATACAAGAGGCAATGGGACAAATAAAAACCCATGAAATTCCATCTGAACACAAGAAAATATTTTTCACTATGAGGGTGATCAAACACTGGATGAGATTGCTTGTAGATGTTGTGAAGTCTCCATCTGTGGAGATAATGGGGCATGGTCCTGGGCAACCTACTGTAGACAACGTTTGACTGAGAGGGGGGAAGATGAATTAGAAGATCTCTAGAGGTCCTTTCCAACCTCAATGTTTCTGTGAATCAAACATTCACCACATGGAGATGTTGAAATGTCCATATGACATTCTAAAAGTCATTGTTTAGGAGGTAAGAAATTGGTTTTCAGCACTTTTTCAGGCTTTCTGAGACCTAGGGGCTTGAATCAAGTCAGACTCTGAGAAAGGATACTTGCTACAAACTGTTTGGCATATGACACATGTCAATGAATTCATGCCAGAGTCCTCCCAGTGGCATATTGCAGGCTCTGTACAATTCTGTCTAGGCTGTTTGGGTTTTTTAAGAGTGAGAGGCTCGGGTTTTCCACTGGTTGTGCAGCTTGGTCTATCTTCTAGATAATGTCAGATAGCTGAAAATAAAGGTCTGTGTACAGCAAGTGGTCAGCATGCAGCTCCTTTGATTTTTTTGACCCGTACCTGTAGATTCCCCAAATGAGTATTTTGGAAGTTCAGGGTGGAACCTGGATCAACTCAAATCTTACTTCAAATGTGCATGA
This sequence comes from Thinocorus orbignyianus, assembly GCA_013400375.1. Taxonomy (NCBI): domain Eukaryota; kingdom Metazoa; phylum Chordata; class Aves; order Ciconiiformes; family Thinocoridae; genus Thinocorus; species Thinocorus orbignyianus. The sequence continues at coordinate 1,634,094 of VXBW01001087.1, read as the reverse complement.
CATGCCTAGTGTTAAAGAGCTATATAAGCAGCAGTTTCAGAGAAATTAGTAGTTCTGTACACAAGCTTGTTTGTCTCTTTTTCAAGGTGTTGTTATGTACTGGTTTTGGCTGGGACAGAATAAACCACACAGATACACACTTTATGTGCCCAAATCAGTTTGTTTTAGGGTTTTTTGGGGATTGTGGTTTGTTTTCCTCTTTTTATTTTTTTTCTTTCTCTTTTTTTTTTTTTTTCTTCTTTTTTTCCCCCTGATGAATATCTAACTACTAGCAGAACAACATTCTTAGAAACTTATATCAACCTGAATTTTTGTCCTGTTCAGGCTTTTAGTCATCTTCTTAATGTTATCTTCTGCAGTTGTTATAATGAAAACACAGTACTTCCCATCCAGACTTAAAAACATCCTCCCAGTGAAAGAGTTGGTGCAGAATGCTCTTTCTGCAGATTTGTATCACTGTGCATGCTTCAAAACAAATATTTACCTTACATTGAGGTTCATTTTGAGAGCTGCTAAACACATATTGTTTTGCAAGCTATATGCAGCATTCAGTAATGGAGAGAAAAATAATTTCAAAGTGCTAAAATGCATACCAGCATATACAAACCAATAACCAGCACAGTATGATTTGAAGAAATGACTTCCCCCTATACAGTGCATGTTCTTTAAAGAGAGCAACCACTGCTTTCTAGCTCATTGTAATTCACGCTGCGTCCAGCACTACTGGAAAACTAATGAAAATGCTGGGAGTACAAGGCTTTATTTTACTGTTGAGAATTCTCGGTGGTTACAATATTATGTTGTGCCTAATTCTCCTGGTATCACATTTTTTTTAACAGTGATTTTTATTTTCAGCCCAGTGATCCATTTCATGCATTAACCCCCTAACTACTGAATAGACTGTGTAGCATGAAGGAGCTGTCAAAGCAAAATGCTTTTACTAGATTAATCACAGATAGGAAAAATCTTCTCAATCACATAGAAAACTTCTATGCATACGTTCACTGACAAGAAATCTGGGAAGCAGAGGCTTTTAAGTCCACCTCCAAGAAGATCAAAGTGCAAGGAGAGAAGGAGAAGGGTGCTGGAGGTGTTGGTTTTATTTTTTCATCCAAGGCTGTGCGATGTGAAACGATGTAACTGTTGCCATAGTAAAGTTATATTGAATTGACTAAAAGCCAGGCAGCACCACTGTGCAACACCCCCCACCCTCCCCAAGCAAACAAACTGGAAAGATAAACAATTCTTAATTGATTTTTTTTTTTTTTTAATTCTCCAATAATAGGGAATTACAGGAACTGATTTTAGAATTATCTTTAAAAAACAACAGAACTACCAGCAGTGAAAAGCCAGTGAATATTTTTTGAATTTGCGATATATTATGCTTCAGATATAATTCAAGTTTTTTCTGAACATTGTCATTCATGAAGCACTTTCACTTGTCAACTGCATGATAAGTGAGTCATTGCCTTGGTTGACTGAGTGAGTATTAAAATGCAAAAGATATCATCACTAGAATATTATGAATGGTATCTTTACACATCTGTTTAAGTTTTGGAGGAATTTACTTTTGTTCTTGCCTGATTTTGCTTTGTTACTCCCAAGTAATTTAGAATGCATCTGAAGAATTGCCCTGTCTCCTTCTCCATTGCACCCAGTATATGCATACTTGCAGGGAATGAGAGACCAAGACACATCACATATCCTGGTCTTTGCCCCTCAGCATCTAATTTTAGGGAGACATCTAAGAGGGTGTGGCAAGGAAATAAAAGAAAAACAAATTTTGGTTGTGTAAGTGTTTGTATTTGCATGGGTCAGGAGTTCTGGTGAAGGTGCAGTAGAGACAGTATGTGAAGCATTGCTACGCTGTTAAAAAAAGGCATTAAAATATCCAACAGGTCTCCCTGGAGCCTTCTCCAGGCTGAACAGCCCCAGCTCCCTCAGCCTGTCTTCACAGGAGAGGTGCTCCATCCCTCTGATCATCTTCGTGACCCTCTGTTGGACCCGTTCCAACAGGTCCATGTCCTTCCTGTGCTGAGGACTCCAAAGCTGGACACAGTACTCCAGGTGGGGTCTCATATGTTGTCCTCCTGCTGCACAACCTCATTACAAAGCCCTAGTTTTTACTTCAGAGGTTCTTAATTTCCTTCTGCAGCTGCACTTGAAAACTTTGAGTAATATGTTTGGGGTCCGATGCTGTTGTGTGACCCTAAGTGTCCAACCTGACCTCTTGTGGTCCTGTATCTTTGAAATATCTGCCAGCCTCCGAGGTTGTTTTGATGCACATAACATCTCATATGGCTCTCAGTTTAGTTAACTAATCTTGCTTCAGGCAACTAATAACTTCACTAATGTGATTTGCCCTTCCAGCTTTTCGAGACAGGCAGGTACACTTTGAGGGGCTTTATTTTATTTGACGGGGTTTCATGTGTTTATTTGGTGCTGCAGCTTTAGGGGAGAAGGCAAATTGTGTGGTTCTTGCCCACTGAAGGCAGAGAGGCTGATGTTGCTCATAAATTTGTCAAGGAACTGTCTCCCTCATAGCTATATTGCACAGACAGACTTCTCTGTTCGTGCTGAAAGCTTGGCCATATCAGGAGGGCTGACCATGGCCTTTGTTTTGGAGGGTAGGTGATATCTTCTGTACCTAGAACCTGTCCCCTTGATTGTCCTTAATATCCAGATTGAAAATAGGTGATTAATTAACTTTTCTTATTTTTTTAATGATCTCTGCAGCAGACTCCTTCCTAACCTATTAGGTGTCTGAGAAATCTCAAGCATTCTCTGTTTGGGCAGTGAAGTTATGCAGATACTAAAACCTGCTGGTTTTGTAACAGGGCTAAGTATCTTAAATCGGCAGCAACAAACTGAAATCTCTGCCTGCAATTGGCCCTGACACCTTGAATTTTATCTGTTGCTCTAAAGGAAGCAGGCTTTAAAAACAGATTTCTTGTAGTAGAAGCTTAGAATCCAGCTAAAATAGGAGAAACAAGAAATAAAAGTATTAATCAAAGCAGGCCTGGGAAAAGGGGAACAGGTGATGACGTTTGTGGCCCATTCTGTCCCCTGGGGCATGTGGTGAGACACAGCAGTGGTCAGGTGTTACATGGTGATAGCAAAGCCCTAGAAAGCAGAGTGCTGCTCATTGAAGTACATATGACTGTGCAGATTTGAAAATTTAACAAATAAGCAAAGCACCTCACTGTCACTGGCAAACTGGGAAACCAAACAGGGTTTTAGAGAAGAACCAGAGTAGACCAGGGGAGCCGTGGCAGTCAGGGAGCCTATGTCAGGGTGGAGAGGAAAGGTGAGCCCAAAGAGACGGGTAGCCTGGCCAGGGTGATGGGGCTGGGATCCTCTACAGCATTATGTGGAAATATATAGGTGTAAGGAACACCTGCATTTGTCAAAGGCGGTGGCTTGTTCTTGCAGCCTGAGTTTATACCACATATAGAAGTTTCTCGTTGCTGAAGTCTGCCCACGTAGATAAGGTTTCTGCTGTAGAAGTATTTGAATATGCTTTATAAAACCGTCAGCCTGAGTGTGTTTCCATTTCAGTTCAATTTATTTGAAGCAAATGTCTGGTAAATAACTTTTCTTTTCTTATTTTTTTCTCTTCGTCTTTGTTAGAGAAATCAGAACTGTGGTTACTCAGATGTCACCTTTCTCCAGGAGCTGATGTTCTTTTGCGTTCTCTGTAAGCACGTCAGCATGCTGCAGTGTTCAGCTGCTTTTGACAAGGAGTGTCAACTATCCACATATCCTCCCCCCTCATATAAAAATAGGGCTTTGGTAGTCAGGACTGTCTCTAAGGAGGTCTTGTCCAGGTAAAGTGCTCATTATGTATAGTATTCATTGAATAAAGCTTGAAGACTTCACGTAATGGTTAAGTGTGAGCAATAAAATCACATAGGGATATACTGCTAGTTTTCCAGGTACTCTAGATGATTGCCTGTAATTAATCTTTTTTTTTGTGCAATGTAGCAATCTCATGAGTGTATACATTTCATGTTTCATTTTTACTAACTATAATTTTCAATTTTATAGTTTTTTTTCTCCCCTACCGCTTGGTTTCCAGTTAGGGAAAGCTTGTTCTTAAGGCTTGTTTAAAGGTACAATTGATCTAAAATAACCAGATTTTTCTAAACATTGTATTTTTGTACCTTTTAAAAATAATTGTATGCTCCAGCATTACAACAGATCTCTCATCTGCAAGACACAAAACAGATCTTGACATGAGCACTAAGGAGGGGTATGATGCTGTCTCGTTCCTTCATCTTGTAGCCTTGTAATCTACTAAGCAGCTTTATTATTTACAGCATTGGCCTGATATGTTTATACTAGTGAGTTAGGAATTACAAAACCAGTTGTTGAAGAAACATCTGTTAGCTAAATTGTGCTGACTTATCACTATTGATTAGCAAGTGCTTATCATGAGGTCTATTGACTACTTTTCTGGACTGGCATTTTATTTTATGGCATCCTCTGGCTGTAGCTAGTAAGACAACGCCTTCTGTATTTAAAATCAGCTTATCAGGTATTTTTCATTGTCTTTTCTATTATAGCCATTATCTTAGATCATGTAAATGTAGTAGAAACAATATTTATGGGAGGCAGTTAAATCTCTTCTATTAAAAGGAAACCTTTCTAGCTCCTACCCCATGAGAAGGAAGGATAATTGTTCTTTTAAGGAGATAAAAAGGGGAAAAAAGACATGCCCAAAAAGAAACAACGTGTATTACAGAAGTGTCCTGGTTTCCAGCAGGGACGGGGTTGATTCTCCCCTGTCTCTGTCCGTCACAGCTCTTCTACCGATGTGCGCCAGGCCCAGGGGCAGCAGGGAGCTAGCCGGGGAGGGACGGGGCCACAACAGGAAGTGGGCGTGGCGATGTCACAGTGTAGGCGTATATATGGGCGGGTGGCGTTGGGGTGCATCTCGGCGGCATCGGTGGCGGTTGGGGTGCTGCGGGCTGCGGTCGGTATTGTACTCGTGTTTGTCTCCCCCATCTGTGTTACTGTTTCCCTCCAATACCTGCTGTTCTGGTAAACAGTTTTTATCTCAGCCCACGAGTCTGCCTTTTCTTTCTCATCCTCTCCCCGCCGCTGGGGGGCGGCAGAGCCAACGGACTGCCAAGTGGCGCTTTTGTTGCCGCAGAGGCTAAACCACGACAGTCTTTTTTGGCGCCCAACGTGGGGCACTCGGAGGGTTGAGACAGCGACCAGCATCCTATCTAGTACTTTTTTAAGGCATAATTTGTGCACTTCATTTCTGTATCAAGCATAACTACAGTAGCACCATTAAAATCAATGTTATACTGGATCAGAACAGCAGATGGAAGTTTAGCCTTCATGTGAGTAAGTGGTGATAGTGATGATGTGGAAAATGTATATTACTGAAGGGCTCTGTTTAACTTAATGGTTCACCTTATATTTTAAAGATCATGGAATGTCTCTGTATAAAGAACCCATTTACCACCACAACCCTACACCACCCCCTCAAAAAATTTCTTGGCTCCTTTATCCTGGTACCCACTAACTTTTTATCAAGAGGGGTTACATACTGCTGTGTTCTTCATAGTTAAAGCTTACCAAATTCAATCCTCCTAGTCTGTCCTTCTGTTTGAACAGAAACCCAAACAATAAACATAGTTGAGTGTTTTTTTCCTGTGGTTATTGATGAGATCTGTATTTTTGGTGATAAAAAGCAAAGGGTTCCCTCATCAGAAGAGAACAGAAGGAACAAGTCTCTTGAGGATTTCCTCCATCTGTGGCCGCTGCAGAGAAAGCGGACCGTGCTAAACCTGTGCATAGGTCAGAGGTTTCTCCCAGCCTGAGAATTGTTAATGAGAATCCCTTTTCCCCTCTAGAGACAGCCAAAGCAGGAGCAAGCTGACTGGCCATTCAGCAAACCCAGCTTTAAATGCTAACAGGCGTTTAAAGCTTTCTTCTGTATAAATTTGAGTTGCTGCTTACGGGACCACATTTTCACAAAATATTTGTCTTGTAAAAAATAGAAGGAGCTTAAAAGCCACACTTTTAGGCATTATTTAGAAATACATGTTACGCCCTCAGAAATGAAAAGAAATGCTGTTTCTTTCACATGTACGCTTTGGCTTTGCAATGTCTTTCTGTGTTCACTGTTTCATTTGTTGCCGGAGAGTATGATTTGCAGAAACTTTCTCTTATGAGGCAAAAAAAAAGGAAAGAAAAAATCACGGCTTTCTGTTTGGTGGGTTTGGATTTTTTTGGTTAACAGCTCTGGATAAAGAGAATGCATTGGTAGGAACTTCAGATAGTAATTTTTTTTTATTTTACATTTTTCCATATATTTTTTGTGTTTCACTGATCTGTCTGCACTTAGGTGAAACTTAACTAATAGCAATGTAGTTTCTGATCACTGAATGAAGGACTTAAATTACAAAAGACAGCTTTTGACAGGAAAGATGGGAGATGAAATGGATTTTTTCTCCTTATAAAAAGTTGTGTCATTAATTCAAAACTTTGTATGTGATAGATGAGCCTGCATATGTTACACAGGAAAAATTTACTGAAGCTTACCTGAAATTCTCATAAACTCTCCATGTGGAGAAATACTGCAATAGTAGCTTTCTCACACTAAAGAGCTTAGAAGTATATGCTATCTGTGTCTTAGACCATAGATAATCAGTACAGAATTAGATCTCTTTTTTGCAATTTTGTCTTTGGTTTTACATACACTGGGATTTGGCAGCATTTTCCCCACCCCCCCCCACCCCCCATCCAGATCTTAGCGCAGTAGCTAAAGGCTTCTTGTCATCCAGGGAAATAAAATAGGGGACAGCAAAATATTGGTAGGGCAGCAGTTTTTCCCCTTGTCATTCAGGTTTCATTGTCCTGTCATTCATTCTGAAATTTCGGGCTGCTTGGTGATGTAATACTGGCATTTATTTGTATAAAATGAAATATTTTATTTTTCTTATTATTTTGCTTTTTCTATACATTTTTATTTTCTTCTCTCTGTGTCTTTTGTGTTCTTTTTTTTATGTTTTCTACAATGTTAGCAAGCTAACGACTCCTGGAACATACTTTAGGGATTATGAAATTAAGTCTTGAAAGATGTTTGAGGTGTGAAGAACACTGAAATGTCCAGTAGGCCAGAGAAGCTTATGAACAATTAGTTATAAAATGTGACAATAGCCGTTTAACACAAACCTTTTTCTTATTCTTACCTCTCCAGCATTCTCCACAAGAACTTTTGTGGTTGAATGGTGTTAGTCATTGAGAGTATGTGGTAAAATACTTCTGCTGTTCTGTTGGAGAAGCCCGAGAAGTAAGGACTAACGTTACTTCCACACTTGCCCTGTGTATCAAAGATGCAGAGGGTGATTCTTCTATGTAGACCCTTGTCTTGAGGGGAGAGGGAAAGAACAGTTTCTCTGGAGCTGATGTTTTTTTATTTTCTGTAGAGGTGGACGGGCATCTGTCAGGTGGGATAAGCTGCTGGTAGAGCTCTGGAGTATTCTGCTCTGGTGAATGAGACAAGCTGAAGCAGCATAACAAGAGCAGTGGGAGATGGCACTTTGCACTGATTCATGTTTGCAAAACTGCAGTGTTTACAAAAGCCGCTGCAAATTTGAGACAAAGTAATACATAGGGTTTAACTTGAGAAAACTTAACTTTTGCTTCAAAACCACATTCATTTGGATATTTATTTAATTTTTGTATTGTTCTGTGTAATAGAAGTAGTAGCAGTTCCTTATGTGCTTGATGCTGTCTTACAGTCTAAATAATCAAAATTCTCAATCAAGTGATTGTGGTATCTTGTCATTCTGGGATATCAGTGGCATTCTGCTGTTGGTGATGGTATGAATGAATACTGGGAGTGGTCCTCAGTGAGCAAACTAAAATATATTTTACAAGAGAAATTGCTGTGAAATACAGTATTTTGATTTAACAGAAAGCACTTTGAGTGTTTTTTTAAATTAGTCAATAATATCTAACAAAAGCACAGTGCCTTCAAAGACATACTGTAGTCAAAAATTATTTTAATATAAATTTTTCAGTCAGCTGTAGTAGCGGTTTTCTTTTTCAGTAAAGCTGTCAATGCAATTTATATACATGTATATTTATATATAGTGAGTCTATTTTGCAGAATTGTGGAAGTCAAGAAGCTAGGATAGGTTAACATGAAAAGCAATGCTAATGAATAATTACATGCATTGTTCTATTAATGATCATTTCTCCCTTACAGCATAGAAAAATGAGGGGGAGGTTACCAGAGAGAAAATAGAACAAACAAATGGTAAAAAAAAAAATAGTGAGCTCTCCTCCTCAGGCATCCTACATCTAAAATTTTTTCTCTTGTTAGGAAACTAATTATATGGAGGTTGCTAACCCAGTCCTCTTTCAAGTACTGAAATCGTGAAGAATCTTTCTCAGTCCAGGTAGCAATTAGCAGTCATCTAATGCTAAGGCTGGCACTATCCTGTTAGCAGTCTGTTCAGGGAGCTCTTCTGCATTAATTTGAATGGGAGAAGGCTGCCAGTAGAAGACTTCCCATTAATTCCTGATGAAATTTGTGTAGTTCTTCATCACATGCCTGATTTCTGCTGTAGTACGCTGCTTTTTTCTCATACGCCTATCTCTAGACTGGCTACTGTTCATTTTCCTATCTGTTGTGTAAATTCACTCACAGAGCGTGTGCTTCTCTGAGATGCACAGTCTTCCCTCCCTTTGCAGGCTGACTCACACCACCTGTAAGTAGCTGGGAGCAAGAGGAACAGTCTGTCCTTCCTCTGTGAAGTATTGAGTGTGCTTTTTGTGCTTCATGTTATGGTAAATAGATAAGCTGCTTTAATAAACTGGTTTTAGCAGGTAGAAAAATCATTACAGTCTAGAAAGCTGTTCCTCTTAATGTTTTTGGAAAACCAGAGATTAATTAACACTACTCCTATTAGAAATAAATCTCCACAGCAGCTACCAAATATCTTTAATATGCTCTGAAGTCAGCTTATGAAGTCAGCTATTCTGCAGCAACATCTGTTTTAATTAGCTTATTGAAATGAAATTGTAAAACTTAGCACTGAACTGTATTGTTGTGGTTGGCCTTGTTAATCATAAATGGCTAGCTGACAAACTCCAGTGTGTCCCTTCACTTTCTCATTCCTTTCTTCTTTACTCATGGACCATAATTGGTTAGTAAGATGCTCAAGGCAAGAAAGATCTTTACAGATCTCCAAGTTGGTCATGTCCACATACAGGAACAATGAATGTGAAATCAGTGTCAGGATTTCCTCAAAATTCTGTAAGAGACATTCTGCAAATGTGACCTGCTTGATAATGAAGTAAAAGTAAACAAAATCAAATTATTTTAAAATTGGGAAAATTATTTATTTCATGCGATTAAAATCATAGCAGGGTTTGTTCATGTCAGAAATACTTAGAGTTTGTCTGAACTCTCTTTCCTTTCTATTCTACTGGTATGTATTTTATGGAAATAACACTTGGTGGTATTGAGTAACTAGGGTATGCATGGAAATCCGGATAACATGAATAGTCTCCCAGAAAATTGTGTCTCAGCACCCAGCCTTTTCTGGGTCTGCTGTAGAACATCACATACTCCATTTTTCACAGTTTAGCAGCTTTCCATTTGGAGAGGGAATACAAAAAGAGGAGGGAATTTGGTACCATGCTTAGGAAAGTCAGTGTAATTGAATAAGTACTTGTGACATTTTCTAGACTTTCTTTTCAGAAAAGACTGGCTCATGTATTTAACTATGAACTTCTTTAATTATGTATGGATTTGGAAGCAAATGTTTGTGTCTTTACAGTCTGTAAACGATTCTTCAGGAAAACAAAGGCTTCTCTCTGAGGACCTTGAAGCATGGACCACTTTACAGCAACACTTCCTGTTGAAAGCCTGATTTATGTTGCTCTTTGGTTTTAATCCTTATTATCGCTGTTTTGCTTCATCCTGTGCAAACCAATAAGTCATAACCTCAACGTACATTTTTCAGGGCCTATGGTTGATCACTTAAGAATTCTGGAAAATTGATAAAAAACTTTGTGGGGCTTTTAGAGGGAGAGAAGGGAAGGCAGCAGCTAATTTTACATGTACCAGGCCTGGCTGGGTGCTGTATGATGTTGTATACTTAGGTAAGCTCTTGTAAGTGTAACATTACATTTGTCCATGGTGGACATGGATGTAAACTTGGTGATTTCTTTTGATCTTGGTTCTGCCTTGGGCTATTCTGTAGGTGGGACAAGTTGCACCTTTAGAGCAGCAATAACTGTGGCAGGAAGCAGAATGAATAGCAACAGGGGCAGCCACAGCACACAAACAGTTTTCTGGTAGCTTATGTGAAATGCTTCATATTTCTTGTCCTGATTTCACTGTATGGATAAGAGGTAGGTAACAGAGGAATTCTTAGTCACTGGTCATTCTGCTGTCAACCTAGAGGACATGGACAGTGAGCCACTTCCCACTTCTCTAGATGACATTTCTTTTTCAAGAGTAGTCCTTATATTTGATTCATGTTTATAGACAAATACATGTTTGATTTAAAGGATGATCACTCTGCTCCTCCCATGAGTAGTAAGTTTATCTTAAAATACATAAATAGATAAAACCCCTTTATTCTTTAAGTTGATTTGATTCTCTCTAGTTATTTTTAGGGGACTTAAATTGTTAGATTTTTCATGTTCATACATATAGAAGTATATACTTGCAGTGACTGAAGGATTTTTTAATAGTGTGAAAAATTTTCATTTTTACTTTGCCATCCATAAAAATTGGTATAATTACATTCAGTGTTGTCTTCTGTTTTTGGTGTTCTCTGTGGTTGTGTGGGCTTTGGGGATCAGCTTTATGCCACTACAATTGTTGGCAGGTATTCAAGCCTCAAAATAATTGCCCATCTGTGTAACTTGCAGGGAAAAATTAACCATTCAGAAAGAGTAGCTGTGACATAATGTGAAGTCTGATTTGACAACATGTAAGATAACAGAGGAAAGTGAGAGGTAACATAATACACAGTCTATCAAGTAAGGTTGTTCATGTGCCTCTGCATTCATGATTCATGGAAATGGTAAATTCAAACATCAAGAGCCAAAAAAGTCCAGTCTGAATTTAAAGAAAACTGAACATCAAAGGAAGATGTAATCAAATGTTTCCTAGCAGAAAGAACTGTGTAAGAAGAAATGCAAAATGGAAGTGCAAGGTGTTGGTTGGGGAGCAGGGATGGGCCAGGAAGGTAAAGAAAAAAGTAGTGTTTGAGAGAAATAATGAGAGAAAAGTGCGCTTGCTGTCTGTGGGCAACTAAAGTTGTGTGAGAGTCAGCATCCTGATAAGAAACTATTGTTTCTGATCAGTGATCAAGGGAAGATAATACCAGAGAATGCTCTTTCTAGTAACTCTCTTAATTCGTTACTTCAATGAATGTTAGTATGCTGATGCAGGTTTTTTCTGCAGCTGTGTTTCTGAATGTTAACTATTTGCTCTACTCTATTCAGGTGGACTGAAAATAAATAACTTGCCTCTGGTGAGATGGTCAGAGCAGTGCATGGCATCTACCTGCACTTGCAGTGGATAGACTAGATAGGCATTTCTGTCTTACAGAAACCAAAAATCTTTTAGCATTACTGACTTTTGCCCCAATATTATAACCTGATGTTTCTTCAGGTGCTGAGGTGAGACCATCGTTGGAGAAACTGGCACGGTTAAAGATAGAGCAGCAGGGTAAAATGTGACCGGCTGCATGTCCCTGCCTGTCTGCTGCTCTCATCTCACCACTGATGGTTGAGTGCAGGTTCTCCACTTTTACTTCACAGTGCCTGGGTGCCTTACACTTAGACTGCAGTTGTGTGGGCAAACCTGACTGACTTTGCACAGACATTGATAGCAAAGTGCTGGTATGAGCTGTGGTTTTGGCAAGACCTGTATATTCCTTCTGGCTGCTCTTCCTGCAGCTTTGTTGGTAATAAACGTGCAGCATGCAGTTTTCTCAACTCGTAAAGCTGTGATGGCTTTTGGAGGGAAAAGAGAGATACAGTGAGAAAGAGACAAGGAGAGAGATAGACCACTTCCTATTACAGAATATCTAATAACCAACTTGTTATAGCAGAAGCATCATTATTTGGAAAATACGGCCTGAAGTCCTAGAACTGAATCAAGCAGAGCAGGCATTTGTTTTGGTCTCTGAAGTCCCAGCTGTATCTCCCAGCTCCAGGATATGGAGTACTTTTAGGAGGTTGGCTGCACAGAAATTCCAGCTATATCAAAATTGCTTAGTCCTGTTTCCACTGTGTTTGAAAAGTATGTTTTCCCAATCAGCTCTGCTATGCATCTCTAAAATGAAAGGGTGAGGCTTGAACTGCCGGGGTAAAACCATGTCTATGTCTGAGATGACTATTTAACCGCAACTTGAACGTTTGCCCTTCTGTCCTCTGGGTCTTAACGGGAAATTTGCTGGGAGCACAATTGATATTGTTTTGTCCATTTAGCAAATAACACAGGATTGTTTGGGAATGTATCATAGGAAAGATATCTTCTAGTCTGTTAAATTACCCCTCTGATGAACTTTCCTTTAGTATTAATGTTTTGGATTCAGTCCTGTTTCAGAAATGCTTAGATATGAAATGCCTGTAATTTGTGAATAATACATTACTTCGTGTGTGAGTGTTTGTTATATAGTCCCACATATGACTCACATTCGAGAGGAGTATATATTCACAAGTAGCCAAACGAAAAGAAGTTACTGGCCAGGTCAGTGACTGATCCTCAGATCTACAAGTCCGTATATATCCTATGTCCTCTTGTGCTTTGATTAAATGCTCTAGTACACTTGGGTCTTTGAAGGGGTTTGCATGTATATGTAAATATAAATATTTGTGTGGATATAGGAAATGTGTGCATATATATGTGTTTGTATATAGGCATATGTATGTGTCTTATATATATATATAGGCATATACATGTGTACATACATAGTAGTTCCAATATGCAGCCTTCATGGGTTGAACCGTTGCTAGTAAAATCTGTCATCCAGGACATGTGAAATGCATGAGAAAAAACAAAAATCCCAAAGCACTCCATTCACTTATTAACTAAAAAGTAGTTTTGTCTGTTTACTGATTCATAAATTTACGTATTTTTAATAAGCACCAAATCTCTGAATTTCAAACAGCTTTTAATTTTTTTCTTCATTAGACTTTTTGTAACAGTTAGCTTGTTGCATTAAGTAAACAGAGTTAAATGTTGAAAAGAGTAAATGATGGAGAAACCCATGGAATATGTCTTACAGATGAGTCACCAGATCTCTGATAAGGCAGAAAGAAAGAGAAAGCACAGCTCCTCTTCAATACATTGTTGCATGCCAAGTGCTTTGATTAATGTGTCAATTCTAATGACAGCTTAAATAGTTCTGCCACTTGCAGGATTTTGCAAAAGCAGCATATAGTGAATATGTATATAGTGTATTAATTAAAATACTGCTACCTTATTTCCTCATTTCTATGTCCAGTAAATTGTGTTGTGGACAACAGAGATTAAAGTGGAACAGTAATAATTGGTTACTGATTCACTTTTGTTAAGACTAGATTCTTAAAAAGTTATTTTAAAAATCATGTGCATAGGTGGTTTTTTTTTTTTTTTTCATTGTCCGCTGAATCAGCAGGAATAGAGATGGCAACACAACTGTGTAACTTTTGGTAGTTTTCCCTCTATTTTTTTTTTAATTATTATTATTCTCTAATATATAGTGCATACTAAACCATCTGAGGTGTTGCAGAAGTTTGACAGTAAAAGCAGGCAAACTTGTATGAGTTGTTCTGTCGTTAACCAGCAATGATATTTGACTGAGCATCTTAGGTGTTCCCTATGTTGCCAGAAGCGGTAGGCATCTTCATGGTGATTACAACCACATGAGGGGCTGGGCTTGATATGAAATCTGCTTGCGTTCACTTAGCAGAATTATTTTGAGAGTGTACAGCAATGTTCACTTTATTATTTTGGGAACAAGGGTGATGCTTCTCAGAACTATGATTCATTTCACCATCCACACAACAAAAATGGATTATTTTAACAGGCCTACAGTAGTGAAGGTGTCACTGCAACACTGTGACTGCTGTGTTAATTGCGTTAAGTGGATCAGCTGTTATTTGAGATATGCTGAACATATGTATATAGTAAACAATGACATTATAAAACTACTTAAATATACAAATAATAACAGGTTTTTAAAAAAAAGGCACATTCCAATTTACCAGGAGATGATGATCTAATTAGAGCTGTAGTGTCCCACCACCACAGGGTACCCATGAGCTTCCTTCCATTTATACAAATAAAGTCAGTAAATCAGTGAGAAGCCTTCTTTTTAGAACAAAGGGAGGATAACGTAAGTCCTTAGATGTTGGATTATATAATGGCTCTGAGCAAAGCCCTCTTGTAACATTGTGTTATGCTCTGAGCAATCTAAACTGCTAATCATGGAGTCATGGAATTGTCAGAGTTGGAAGGGACCTCTAGAGATCATCCAGTCCAACTCCTCTGCCAAAGCAGGATTGAGCACATTACTCAGGACTGCATCCAGGCAGGGCTTGAAAATCTCCAGAGAAGGGGACTCCACAACCTCCCTGGGCAGCCTGTTCCGGTGCTCTGTCACCCTCTGTCACCCTCACCATAAAGAAGTTTTTCCTCGTATTTGAATGGAACTTCCTATGTTCCAGCTTGTGCCCATTGCCCCTTGTCCTGTCACTGGGAACCACTGAAAAGAGTCTGGTTTCATCCTCCTTCAACCCACCTGTTAGATAGTTGTAAGTATTAATAAGGTCTCCCCTCAGCCTTCTCTTCCCCAGGCTAAAGTCCCAGCTCTCACTCTTCCCTATGCAGCCCAGAATTCCGTTGGCCACCAAGTGAAAAACTTCTTTAATACCCCATTTCTCTCTGGGTGAGTCAGTCAGAGGTGAAAACATCTGCTCCAGGGACAGGTGCTTGGCCAAACCTCCTCAGCTACCAGCAGACCAAATGGTGGTGGGCAGCATGTACAATGGTGACAGCAAAGGAGGTCTGCCACCTTCTCCCACCTCTGCAACAGCTCAGGGCTGGCACTCAGTGCCAAACCTCAGCAGGTCCAGGGTCAGCACTTGGCCCCTTGCTGGGCTTGGTGTGTTGGTCTCTGCTTACAGCAGAAATGCTTCTGCCTTCCTAGGCTTTGTGCAGCTCTCCTGTAGATGAGGTTGTTGCCTCTTTCACAGGTGGTGTATTTATTGGTGTTTAATAACCTGAGATGTAATATTTTGCTAATATTGATTAAATCTTGGATCACCTGTGTGTCAACATAGAAGATGTTTTACTTTTAATTGTCCTTCATAAAGGGCCATGAGGAAACAGGCCAGGTCATAATTTGGTTGTTAAAGATATCATACATTAAGATATCAATCATATGAAAGGTGTTGGATAAAAAACATGAAAGAGATACTTGTAATCAGCTTAAAATAAATATTATATTGAAACAATAAAAATATAAAAAAATCCTGTAGAAGTGGGTCTGTAGATTTTCCCCACATACAATTATTCTATGATAGCAAAATGAAATAAAGCTGTATAGAAAAGATAACGGGGACTCCACAGGGAGTAGGAACAGAGACTGTGGAAGTATTTAGATGACTTTTCAGAGGAAATTGGGAGAGAAACTGTTGAGAGAGTAAACTTGTTTTGTGAAATAATCCAATATACCATCTGGGAATGTACATGGTTCCAGCAGAGCAAGAAGTCTTAGTGGTTTAGTGTGATAAATACTAACTCATTGTAAGATCCCATTTTCCCCATGCTGTTAATTTATTTCTTCAGTTGAGGGGGGAAAAAATAGATGTATATGTGCATAGCTTTATTTTTTGAGGGGGGGATGGAGAAGGGAGGGGAAGAGTAGAATATAAATTAAAATACTTTCACTACCTTAAGTTGCTAAAAATTGTCACTGTTTCTCATGAACATTAATTAAATTGTCTTAACTATATTACACTACATGAACTATATTAGTTTAAATTTCGGACACAAAATGCTTCTTTCATTTATATATTTAAATAGAGGTTGATGAAATTTGCTCTGCTAGGGTATGCCTATAAAATGCCCTTTGCAAAATTTGTTGTTGTCAATATATCCAATGGGTATCAGAGGTCTTGGATCAAGTCCTTAAAAGCAAACAGATTAGGTTTAAATTAACATTAACTGATAAATAATTTGTTTTGCAGATCCTGGCTTTCAGATACATTTCAACCCCAAGCTAGTTACTTTTACCAAGGCAATTCCTTTTTCTCATGAGTTAACAAAATGGGAAAACCTCTAACTTGCTGGATAAAAGTAACTTTAGCAACCATTATGCAGTATACAGCTTATTTTCCATTAGTATCTTGGGCACATACGTTCAGCTTGTATTGTATGTAATAAAGCAAAATGTTTATCAATGGTTAAAGGAGCTTTTAGTGGTGCCTCTAAAGAATTTGTTGTTGGTCTATCTATTCATACCCTTGAAAACTGGGTTTGTTACATCAACAAATGTTTTTTTGGGGGAACAGCCACTGGTTTGTCCCCTGGTGCATACCTGAAGCTGTTGCAAAGCTTTGTGTGTCTGTGTCCTTTGGTCTGTTCTTGCTGAGACGTTCCAGGGACAGGACACTCCTCCTGCTCCCCCTGTGCTGCCCTAGGGCTGGGAGCACCCATGCAGCGTGAGGTGTTAATGGGTGCCCATCTCATGTGAGAGAGACATCACATGAAATACAGAGCAAGATGCAAAATGGCAAACTGACAGTCATAAAGCTGTCAAACATATGAGTGTGGAAAGTTTGGATTGCTGTTGAGGGGTTTCTGCTACGCAGCTCTGAAGAACACCAGCTTGAGTCTGTGAGTGAAAACCTTTCTATCTCTCAGGTTCTCAGTTGGTACTAACAGAGAGTGATTTCCAGAGCCAGCACTGAATTATGCTGTCATAGAATCAGGATACATGATTTATAGAGGAAAAAAAAAGTAAGAAAACAACCTTGAGGTTTTCAGAGGCTTGAACAGACAATTTGAATGTCTGAAATGTAGAGTTCTTGTCTTGCTTGATCTCAGCTTTCCTTCTAGTGTGACAGGTCCTACTTAGTTTCAAGCTGGTTTGCATAAAAAGTGGTAGCTTATTTCAATTTTTTTTTTTTTGTTTTGAGCAAAACAATAAGAAAAATATAAAGTAACAAAATTGTACCCATTCTTCTCTTTTTAATACTTTGCTTCTCTCTTTGGTAGTTTTGTGGTCAGAATGAGATTAGTTATAAATTTGGCTCATCATTCATTTTTTTTGTATTTCTTCCTGGACTGCTTAAAAGTCTTGACTACGGACAAAGAATGTAAGGTTCTAGATAATACACAAATTAAAAATAATAATAATGCAAAATCTGATCCTTGCAGTCAAGCAGTTCCTCACGTATCTCACTCACATCAAACAAGCTCTTAGGTATTAATATTGTTAATAACAGTTTCTTAATTGCCTGCTAATATTTTGAGATGTGCAATGCCAGGAGAGCTGCAGGTGAGGGAGAATAAATAATATGCCATCAGAAAATATTTAATTACAGTACAAAATTGAGATAGCAAACCTCTTTTTTCTGTGTGTAGGGAGAAGTGGAATTGGTAGCAGCAGCTATAATTCATGATAGGTCAAGTCGTATATGAAGAAGAAGCTTTCATTTGTAAACATTGTCAAGCCCAGGGGGAAGTAATTACTGATGAGAAACAACTTTCTCTTGTGTCAATCTCATCAGGAATTGTTTTTTTGTTTTATTTTTAAATAATGGTTGTTCTTTTTTTCCTGTTGTCCCCAGAAAGCAACAAAAGTGACATGCAATATAATGTAGATTGAAGAGGAAATTCAGCTGTCAGCTTCATGAACAAATTAGTACTCATTAAACAAACTTAGGTTTCTGTGTATGTTTCTTGCAAAGAGAAAGGCTAGATTTTATTTCTGAGCACAGCTCTGAGTCAATACAGCTACTGCATGTTGTTAAACCAGTAAAGTTTTTGGAAGCCACATTGCCACCAAGGCACCCTCTGAGACATGACTTTGTCCCATTTTCTCTTGCTGTGCATGTATATAGTAGTTTGCTTTTGGCAGATGACAGTCTCACATTATGATCTTTCTCCAACCATCCTGCCTGTGACAGCTGACTATTTTGGAGCAGTAAAACCCAGCATCTGTCTGTCCTTACCCGTCTGCTCACAGGGTGAATCCTCAGCACCTGCTCATTCCTCCCTTGTGCCCAAGGGACCTGCTCCAAGTCACGGTTCTGCCTCAGGGGAGAAGACTGAGTCTGGAAGGGCTGACTGCTGAGACAAATAAATATTTGCTAATTTTTTAGGGGGATGAATAACTTGTAGAATTCTGTTACAGGTGGTTTTCATGCCATAGAAGTGTTTCTGCTAGTCTTCTAGTTTAGATCAAAGAACGAAAGGCATCTTTCTAAGACACCAGCTCTACCTTGTTTCTTTGCCATAATAATTTATTAGTCTTTATCTCCATAGAAAACTCTCCACCAGTTCTGAGCTTTTATGACTCTCATGTTTATGCATATGTCTTTGTAAAAGAACCACATAAATAAGATAAATGTAGCTGCTCTAGGGCTGTTCTGTGCAAAATTTTCTTTCGCATTTTGAAAAACATGCTAGAAGGCATTAGCTCCCAACTCATTCTCATTCACAGGAAAGACCTGCTTCAGTTTGAACAGCTGGTAGACAAAGGTGTGGATCCGATAGGTAAAGTTAGAAGGACATCACTATTAGGAATGTGAAGAAATAGCCAAGCCACTTAGTGTGCAACCACTTGTTTAAAACCAATTTGTTAACTTGCAAATTCAAGAGGCTAATGGTGTGCTAGTTTAAAAAAATAATAAAAATAAATAAAAAAAAGTTTCCCAGGTAAATCACAAACCATCATTTCAGAGTCTCTCATTAAAGGCTCTCAAAGAAATTAAATTTCCATGAATAAAGAGGATAATGAATTGGTTGGAAGATCAAAAAGAAAAGGTTGATCGGTCGGTTCGGTTAAAGAAGCGAGGGCATCAATGAAGTCCATTGTGGGTCTGTGCAGCACAACATATTCACAATTGATACAGGAAAGAGCTTGCATACTGTGGTGATTATGGTGGATCAAATTCAGCATACAGAAATCTTAAATTATTCGCAAGGGAGGGGAAAAATCAAACCTCAAAACGAGAAGCAGAAATTATTGGAAAATAAATGGAAAACAGAGCAGAAAATGTGCCATTCTGTAGGTCAGTGGTGCTCTCACATTTGGACTCTTCTTCTGTCTCCATTCTTAAAGGTGTGGTAGACCTGAATTACATACCTAGAAGAAGGATTGAGATTATGGAGCAGTTTCCATTTTAAAGAGTCACCAGAGTTTAGGACTCTCCAGGCTGGAAAAGTCAACTGTGAAGAGTTTTGTCAGCAATTACCTCAGATACTTCTTCCTGGACTGAAAAGATAGTTATAATGTGCCTCTTTAAACAAACATCCAAACAAGCCCCCAGCTGTAAAGAATTCAGAGTTGATTTCAAAGTAAATTTTCAAGAGTGTTGTACAATTACTAAACAACTTTACATCAGACTTTTGTGATCTGTAGTTCTTAGTTATGGCTGTGTTTATGAGCTGTTTTTTCCTAGAACATACCCTAGTTCTGCTGAGGGAATTGCACAAATATAATGTATATTTTAGGAGGATGAAAAAGCGTATAAGCACGGACAAAGCTAAAGTGAAGTCACTGCATTGCTCAAGCCTCCTGTAGTTTGTGGAACAATCTAAAGTCCGTCTTGCATACTTAGAGTGTTGCTGGTTTTGTGTGAATTCCTGACCTGGTGTAAAATGCTGTTTTACAATAAAGTTCCCCCTTCAAGCAGAGATGAGCACAGCAGAAAAATCCAGCAGCTGCTTTTGCTAGAGTTGCATTTGATCTTGGACTGCACGGAGCACAGGGCACTGACGTGTGGAGAGAAGGGGAGGTGTGGAGGGTCCTGCTAAGCAAAGTACTTTAACTTCCTCACCTTCTTATAGTTATGGACAAAAAAACAAGCAATCTTCCATAATGGTCCAGGCAGAGCCAGGAAATGGTGGAATGTTAAGCTTTTGTTTACGCCCAGGTGTTTTCTTCTATTTGTTGCTCCTTCATGCTTGGTTTTGTTGTTCCATCACCATTTGTTTAACATCGTGCTCCACTAGCTGCTGTCTGGTTATATACCTAGACAGGCAGATAGCAAAGCCATTTTCCCTTTAAGGATTAATATGTGGAATGTTGGGGCAGGGAGATGGAGGAACTTAAAAAATTGCATACTGTGTAAATACACATGGACAGTGTGTGTGGTATGGAAAATGGAGGGCTAAGGGCAGCTACATCAAATGGAGGAAATGCTGTTTTGGGGCCTGGCTGTAGACCAGAACATTTTCAGGCTCAGATGCAGACGTGCACATAGTGGAAAAAAGGAAGTATGTAGGCACGTGTGGGCTTTAGCAACCTGTTTGATCCTGCTACCAAAGATAGCTGGTTTTGTAGTGAGGAGTGTATGGGACCTTTAACGTTCACCAGTGACCTCCAGCTCTTTTGGTTTGGGATCTTTACTAAAAGCCTTTTAAATCAAAATTCTCCTCATGTTTTAATATGACTGGGAATGGAACTTGCTAAAACCTAGTGAATACGCTCCACCGTCTTTCTTTACTCCACGTTTGATTGATCTGTTCCCTTGCTTGCGTAGCCTGTTTAAAATCTCAGATACTAATTTCTTTTTTTTGTGTGTTGACATGTACTCTGCAGTACGTCTTCTGGCATTCAGCTATTACAGATATGATGAATGAACATTGTAGTGTCAGGCGTATTGAAAATCATTGCTGTTAATATGCAAACAAATAACAGACCTGTAACCTCGCTAAAGGAAAAACATCTCAGTGACTACAGGAATCGAAATCTTCGCAATTTGGTATTACCTTGTGAAATCTGCATTCGGAATGATAATTCAGGCTAATGGCTTCAGGCTCCCATGGGGCAGCTGAAATAGATTCTGAAATGGCAGAAGAAAAGGGTATAGTAAATAAATGCAATGAGCTGTCAAAGAATATTTCTACATCAAACAAGTCTCTGAACCTTTTTGTGCTTCGTAATCTGACCTTTTCTGGCTGCTCTGTTTTTTGACTGAAACAGATCATGAAATGAAACACATTAGCTACAAAATAATAATAATAATAAAGCATTTGTATAGCCACTAAGACATAAGGTGTTAGAATATTGTAGAGGGATTTCTATTAATTTACAGTAGATCGGTGAGGGTAAAACACCCTTTGATTGCGGTTGCTAGGCAACCCTTCTCCGAGCAGATGTAGGTACCATTCCTGTTTGTTTAACACCAGCCGTACCGGAGTCTGTCAACAAAATATGGCACGGCAGCAGCAGGGAATAGCAAAGAAGAACAATTTTAGCATCATTGTGCTGAAGTATCTTTCTCTTGCATCCTTCAGGCATGAATAATATAAAGGAGGTTGCACGGAGAAAGCTTGACCTGTTGCAGAAAATAAGGTTGTGTGCATGTTTTCACCTGTTGATCATAAAGTGTTTTGTGTAGAAGAATGCAATTATTCCCATTCTGCAGATGTGGAAATGAGGCACACAAAGGTTAGCTGTTCCTATGAGAAGCTGCTGTAGCAGCTGGTTAGGCGGCGACAGGGCTGAACGCAGAGTCCTGGTCTTCTTGGTCCCGTGCTCAGTGGGCTGTGTAGCATTTGCACGACATATTGGTCCTCAGAGTGCTACAGTCCAAACAACTATGTTGGATGAATTTGTGGCATTTCTTTTACAGGAAATATCATTCCTATTCACAGGGCTGTATCAGTGCTTAAAAAGAAAATATCCAGAGTGTATAGAGAAACGTGGTCTGTGCGTCTGTATAAACACTGGTACAACATATGTTTTTGTCATTTATACTAAACTCCCAGAATGTTTTTACTTATGTTATTTACTTTTTCAATTAAAAATTAAGTATATTTTATTCCAGACAAAGATCAAGAGAGCAGTCTGTTTGTATAAGTCCATTGAAAATTCATATTCAGTGTGTTGAAGTGTAGTGGTTTCTTTCCAGAAGACCTTAGACTTAGAAGGCCAAATGTATGCAAAAGCACTTGTTTCAGAAGAATTTGCCATTGGGAGTGATGAAAATAGCACAATGTTTTTTAGTACTTTGTGGTGTAACATACGCTGTGATGGCTTCTGGCATGAGAATGTGAATGAGGCAAAGATAAAAGATAAAAAGACTTAATCTTTCCACCTAATTTGTAAACTACAAATAATTAAATACGTAATTTAGAGAACATGAGGTCAAATAACTGTAATTGGTGCTGTGTACAAGGTAATAACATATGTGATAGTCTTCAATTTGTATTTTTTTTTATTTGTTTCACAGGTGTAAGCAGGCTTTTTATTTTTCCTTGAATAATAAAAAAACCCCACTTCTGGATAGGCGGGGGAGGAGCTGCCTTTTCTTTTGGGGGAAGTTTGGAGGCAGGAGGTTTCTCTCTGCTGTTCTCCCAGCAGCTTAGAAGGAATAATGATATCTTCAGAAGAAATGAATCTGGAGCTGCTGGTTTGGGTTACAGTCTGCACTGCAGTACACATGCAGTGGGGGTATCCCAGGAGTGACATGGCCAGAGCATCCTTAGTTTCTCTGAGAAGTGCTTGTTTCTGCAGCCAGGGATAGTATGGGAGACCGAGTGCAGTGGGAGAGCTGGGGGCAGGAGAAGTCTACAAATAGTTTTAACCGCAGATATTATGATTTTGTTTTCCTAATTGATCAGTGTATGACAAACTTTATTCCCAACTTTGCTATCATTTGAGAAATTCTATGTAAAATAGCTGAGGGTCCACTGGGTGATCGATGTTCCCAGTAGCATGAAGACAAGGTTTACAGTGAGAGCTCTAGGGCTGTGGAAAGCCCCATAAGCAGGTTTGAGCTGCTGCGCTGGTGAAAGTAGTGGGGAGTTTTCAGGGCGGAAGTCCAGTAGGCAGAGAAAATGCACATGTCCAGATTTATTGTACAAAATGGCTGGCCTAGAGTTTCATGATGTTTATTTTGATGCATTTGTAGGTTTTGTTTTTTTTTTTAAGTTAGCAATAACGCAAGCTGTAAACAAAATGGTTTTGCCTGGGAATTCAGTTATTTCAAAGTGGAAATTTTGTCTGGTGATAGGTATTTTCAAAGATTATACAACTCCAGAGGAATGGATTTGACCTCTTAAATAAGTTTACACAATAATATTATCTATATAATCAGAAGAGAAACACACGTGATAAGGAGGAATTAGGTTTCAGTACAGCTGCAGCTTTGCAAATAGAAAATGTAGTTTTCTAAGGACTCGCATAAGGGCCAGCGCACACTGATTATTTACTTGCCCATCAAGTAATTATCATGTTTTCATCAGAACTAACAATGCAGATGTTTTATAAACATAAATATACAAATATTTATTGAGCTGGCCTTGGAATCTATTTCTGTTAATAACAATCTTGACCTCGTTGTTTATCCCTTACAAAAGTTCTTTTAGTTTCTGTTGTGCAGCATATCTGTCTTTGTTTCCAGTTAAGCACTTCATCAGATGGGGTTTAAGTGTTGTACTAATCAGCAATAAGAATTAATTAATGTCCTGTATAATGAAGATGACTTATGTTACTTTTACATGTTGTTAATTTTTTTTTCTTTTTCATCCCCAGTAGAACTGCCTCTGAAGTAGAACAGAGGAATTACTGTGCATTTAAAAAATGAAATTGAAACCACACATTTATATTATGAACTATCATTTCTTTAAATTGGCATTGAATGTATTTCAGTCATGAAGTTTAATAACTCCATTATGTCTTAGAGGACCTTTCACAGCTCAGTGTTCATCATCCCGTCTCTTAAAACCTCATGAAATGAGCAGGCGTAGCACTCCCAAGAAAACTAGCAGCTTTGAGGCATTTTTAATGCAGTGTTGGTTTGATGTAAAAGAATTGCTTATATTTCAATTGCTTGATATGCATGGCAATAGCTTCCTTTTCAGTTTCATGGAGCAATGCGATATTTGATCTCAAGGTATAGAATCATCATAGAATCATAGAATGTTTACATTTGGAAGGAACCTTAAAGATCACCAGGTTCCAACCCCCTGCCATGGGCAAGGACACCTCCCACTAGAGCAGGTTGCTCAAAGCCCCATCCAGCCTGGCCTTAAACACTTCTGCAGTTGGGGCATCCACAACATCTCTGAGCAACCTGCCCAGAGTCTCCCTTCCTTCATACATCCACTTTGCATTAATAATGAGAATTACACATGTGGATTATAGTCAGGAAATTTTGATAAGACACTCCATAAGTTCTAAGGTGAATTCTTATTTAGTGTTTCAAGTGCGTTGAAAGGTGCAGATGAATTCAACAATGAGAAAAGGAATTGTGGAGAAAGTGGCATTTTTCAGTACCTTATTTCAGCTCAGAATCTGATAATACGTTAAAGAGACGGAAATTAATATTTCCCAGTCTGTAAAAGTCATTACCATGTGACAGCTGTTGGAAGGCTTGCATGAAATATGTTAGAGGTCTCAGTTCAATTTCTAGTGCGTAGATGTCTTTAAAACACAAGCATCATAAAAATGATGGTGTTCGAGTAGAAGGTCTGCTTGGTTGTGGGTGTGGAGAGGGAAGTTGAATAATCTTACTAATGCAGGTATATCTTTGTCTAGTAAGCAACATATATGATATTATGGGATTTGAAGAAGTGAAAAAGTGCTGAGGCAGCAATTCTGTTCCTTCAGTTCAAAACACAGCTGGTATGCCAAAATTCAGTACCAAACTGTTGCACCCTGTGAGATGACCAGAAGCTTTTGATGAGCTTATTCTATATTCTCCTATATTTATGCAGACCAGCATAAAATACAGTACCTTGTTTCTGTAGGTTTAGTCTACAAACTAGTCAACCTCACTGTCAGAGGAAAAACTATGTTCTCCATGTAGAATGACCTAGAACACGCAGTGGTTATTCAAGGCTGTGAAACAGACAGCTAATTGTGTTGCCAAACTTTTTTTCTCATTTTTAAGTGATGAGGTTTTAGAAACCCCGTGGTCATGGTCGAGAATGGCTGATCCTTTTCCTGACTCTTGCTCTTTTTAGCATCAGAGCCTAAATGTATTTTTTCCAAGAAAAGTTATCTGTTAACTTTGTGTTTTGCTTACATTTTTGAAATATACTAAATATAAACCTATCTTGATTTGCCACCTGTTATCTATTGTTTGTCAGAGGGAATGACAAATATACTCATCTAAGAAATGCTGAAGTAAGGATTCAGTGCAGCCAGGACCTAAATTGCTTTTGTGTACTACAGTGGATAAACATCTAGAAAAAGAATTGAGTATTGATTTTCCTAATCTGTTTTGCGTTTGTATCAACAGACAATGCAAACACATGCAATACCTGTTCCAAAAAAGTTTCTTTTCCATATAAACTTTCTTATGCATTTATACATATATGCACAAAATATATGAAGATCTCACTTTCAAATATTTTGCATTAAGCCCTAACTTAATTTCACATAGAAAACCATAAAGCATTCCCTTGAAGTCTTTGTAATTTTTATTGCCGATACCAGACTCTAAAATCACATTTTAGGTTTTGCTGAGTCTGTTACTTAAGTAATCTTTTGATGTAAAGACTGAATCTCAACTTCTGCTTTCATTTATGTTTGATTTGCTTTCTTAATGCTGAGTCTGGAGTGGTGTATGCCTCTGCAAATGATCTGCGTTTGCTAATGCAGAGATTTATAGGCCTCTTATTTTCCCCTAAACAAAATAGCAGAAGCTAATATAAAATGGCTGTTTTACCTGTGCTTAGAAGTATTTCCTAATACCTGTGAAACAACTAGACAGAAAGAATCTGTTTTGGTCAGCAGTTAATATATTTCTGTATTCCCATAACAAATAGACTTGCCTTTTGTGGAAATTCACTTAGAATACCCTTATTTTAATTTCTTTTTATTGTGATGAGACCTATCTGCTGTGCTCAGCTGCACTCAATATTTGATGGGGGCAACTTAGGAGTTAAACAATTTTAAAGCCATTTGTGTTTGATCTGCAACTTAATGAAAGCTGGTGGAAGGACTACAAGATTCCAGCACTGTATTGAGGGCAGTGAGAGCAGGTCTTTGTAGAGGTAGACTGGTAGTGGGTCAGTGTGGGGAAAACTAAAGAGAAAGAAACTCCAGGGATTACCCTGCCTGAAACCCTCAAATAAAGGTCCCAAACTGAGAACAAGCTTCAGGTTTGAGGAAGTTTGGATTTGCCTTTACATCTTGTAATGCAAGTTTATCTTTAATATTTTACACCACCACTTCATTGTACTAAACACACGAGAAGAAGTGAGATACTTGCAGCTGGGTATGATTAGCACATATTTATGCTGCTAATTTAACACTACACAAAACATATTCTTTCCCAGTTAGCTCATTGAGCACTGGATGTGAGGTGTCTCTCAGCAGAGTGTGAGTCCTCTTTCTGTAATTGTTTCATGCTTTTCACTTGCAGATATTAAATTTGCTTTGTCTCGTCACACTTTTTACCATGTTTCTTTTAATCTTGTAGTTACTTGGAAGGAGAGCTTCCAAATGAGAAGTGCAAACCCAACTGGTAATTACTTGAAGAAAAAGATTCTGTGAAAGGCTCAGATTTATTGCTTCCCCCCAAAGGCTCGAGGACTTTGATTTTTGGGCCAGGCTTTCAAGAGGTTTTTTTTTTGTTTACAATGATCTGAAGATGGTGGGGGTTATTTTGATCTCATACGGGTGTAAATCAGGAAAAACTTTGAAGTTTGGCTGGGGTTAAAACCAGTGCAACTTTGATGGGACTTGAACTCCAGTTGTTTCAGTAAGCTGTGTGTGACAAGCTTAGTTCATGCTGGTGGACCAAGTAGCCTGAGCAGCCGTGGCTGGTGCCAGAGCCACCTCCCTCGGATCACTGCATCTTCCTTGCCACCGAAATGCCATTTCCTTTTTGGCATGTAATGTGTACACATTTGCTGTGTCTAAAGAAGATGAAGCACTGCTGATGTTTTTTGATATCCTTGTATTTGAAATGGACAAAACAACACAGTGACTTCAGTGGAGTGGTTCCTTATGAATTACGGCCACCAGGGCTCCCATTATAGCCCTGCCCACAACCTGATCAGCAGAATGGGCAAAATCACAGGTTTTGCTCCACACTCACAGAAAGGTTCAGGGGCTAAGGGATGGCAGTGCTTTGCTGGGGGTAAGAGGGAGGGGGAGAGCACTTTGCAGTTGTTACACAAAACAAAATAAGAATCTCTTCTTTTTAATAGCAAAAATCCTGGGAGAAAATGGCCCCACGCTGAGCTCAGCTGTGATTTGTGTGCCATTGGGATGCCAGAGGAGCACAGGGGGGCAGGCACTGTTTTTCTGCTGTGAGATCGACTGTGGGAGTCACTCCATCTTCCCAGCTTTTGTTGGTCAGAAAATGAAGGCCTGCAGGGGATTGTGCGAAGTCTGTGTTCTTATGCCGTGGGGGCTTTCTCAGCTAGAGATGTTTTAATTGGGAGTGGTTTTGCTTCAGTTAATGTAGTTGAGCTCACTTGTTACTGCTGTTGCCAACAGGTGGTACCCAGATTTAGGCTGCCTGTAGTTTTCCTGGTTGGGAGAGCAGGTTCTTACCTTTGAGAAGAGCACAGTGATAGTGGTACACTTAGTGTGATCAGCTGGTGGAGAGAGGAGAACCTACAATCAGGAGAGCTGGCATGTGGTCTTTGGTTTTGAGTAAGACCTTCATAGTCAAATGTGGCCCTAATAAACTGTGCAATGTATCTTCACCTGCAGCAGGATTTTTAGTTCAGTAACTTTTAACACTGGGAGTATCACTTCCAAAAAGCAGTTTTGCTTTTGAAACGTTTATAGTTAGACACCAACTTCAGTAACTGTTGGACACTTTTGAAAATGCTGCTTAGGAGCTACCCTGTCAATTTAAACATTGGCATAGCACTGTGTTTATTCTCACCCTTTCCTGCTTTCAAGAGGATATTAGGAGATGTGCATCAGCTGCTCGTGTTGCTTTTAAGGTTTGTATTTCTGCCTGGTGGAAACATTTTCTTGTTTTCAACCAGTTTTCTTTGACCTGAATTTATTACTCCTATGCTTTCTATGCTAATGAAATTAATTCAGTATACTGTCAACAGTGACATTTTCGCTTGTGTGTGTGAGGCAAACACCTGGGAAGTTGGTTGGACCTCACATGTCCAATGTGTGTGTGACGTGACTGGGAGGCAGCAGCTGAGGACATAGCCCTCTGTTTAGTGAAGCACTTGGGGACCCAGGGAGGTTAAAGCCAGTGTAAAAAAAAAAAGTAAAATATTGTAATTACTCGAGCAGGATGGTTGCCAAAAGCCTCTTATTGTTTTCATATGCAGGAATGCGTGCTGCTTTCTTAATTTAAAAAGTAATTCAGATAGCTTAATGAAGGCTTATTGGCTCACTGAAGGAGAGCCTGCGCTAAGGAGGATGTTAGAAGCACCTTTTGTTGATTTTTGTAAAAAGAAGCACCTAAATCCAAGAATCAGAGCTTTCTTAAAGTATGGAGGAAGCATTGGCTGGTAATGGCCATGTGGCCGTACAGGAACACTTTGCTAAATCCGTCTCTGTTGTGCATTGTCTGCTCATTGCATAGAAATTGTCACTATCTTGAAATTCTCAAATGTTTTTTAAAATTGTTGTTTTTGTGAGAGTTTGCAAACCATACCACTAGGGTTTGTGCAACTAGCTGCCAATCTAAAATGCAAGTAGTTCAACTTCAACCCATGCAGAGAAGTGGGAGTGAGCTGTGATTCTAAAGTCAACCTGAAGTATGAAAAATTCATGAGGCTCACTTAAGAAACGTGGATTAAATAACTTTTCTCCAAACTTTGGGTTAATTTAATTTTTAGCTTTGGCTTATTTTGTAATTCTAGACTGTTTTTATCAGCTGTTAATGCTTACAAGCTTTTCGGTGTTTCTGAATTTTAATTTGTTTTACTTTCTAGGCATTAAGATATTGGGAAAAATGCATGTCTTTGGGAAGACAAAAAAAGACAAAATCAGGAGCCTAATATAGGTGCAGGAGGTAGAGTATTTCCAACTCCCCTTTCTTTGTATATCATCTGCCATGCCATTTTGGCTGGAAAACCTGGCCCAAGGGCTCTGTCTGCTTCTGACCTCTCTGCTTTGCCCAGTGAGGGATGCTTGCAGGTGGCAAAGTACATATCTTATCAGTCCTTATTCAGGGGCTACGGTTCTTTGCTTGGCTTTAGAGGTGGCACATAAGGAAGGCGAGGTGGGTATCCTTATTCTCCTGCCAGTCCATCATCCTTAGTTCAGCTGAGGAACTGGATTTGTGGTAATTTAGTGGTAGCTTCAGGTTATATAATTACCCGTAGCCGAATTCTGGTCAGAATTAATGCTCTGTGTAGAGATTTGGCTGTAGACCTGGGAAAGATAATAAGCCTGTGGAGGCAGCACCTCTACAGTTTGCATTATTTTCCTGTCTTAAGTACGTTATGAAAGTCCTGAATTTAAGTACTAAATTCATATGTGAGTGAAGTAAAATGTGCAGACTGCTTCTTGCATTTACAGCATATTAGTCTAATTTCCTAGTTTTAGTTTCTGTTTTGTAGATGTGAGAACCAAAGGAGGACTCAGGAAGGAAAAAAAGAGAGTAAAATGGCATGCATCTTTTTTCCCCCCAGTATTATCTAAACTCCACCAAGGTCAGCAGGCCAGAACAGCTGGTATTACTGTACTTTGCCCAGCATAGTTAAATGTTTTGCATACTGTTCATGTGCCATCTGTTTAGCTGTTCAGTAATACAGTGATCAAAATTAAAAGCAAAGACATTTGCACTGGCATCATATAAAGTAAACTGCTGTAAATCCAGAGAACTTCTTAGCTACCTACTTTGAGTTAGATCCCTTGTTTATTCTGATAAACAACTGTGCTGGACAGTTGCTGCCAGCCTTTTGGAAGATTCCATGGCCTGGTTTTTAGGTGCTGAACATTCGGGAGGCACACATACACAAACATGTTGTATATCTGGCAACAGCATGTACTGTGGCAAGATTTTCAGAAGTTCTTGGCTTTCGCACAAGTGTTACTCAGTTTTTTTGAAATATGCCCTTAGTGTATCAGCAAGAACCCATATTTTTAAAAATCTAGCTGCTTGGAATGTTGGGATGAATTATTTTGCTGTCTAAAATGCTAGAATTTGCTTCTTGACAGTGTCTGCAGAGCAAAGGAAAATTCTGACTAGGGTAGGTAGCAACAGATAGCTGGGCATCTGTTGTTAGCTCATTTAAAGTGTGAGCACTCAGAGAAGAGCCTAAGTCTTTCCATGAGCAATGACCTCCTAAAGCAAAATCTTATACACAGGGTGAATTGAATCTGGAATGGGGGGGGAAGAGTGCAAAACCATTGTTTTTAAGGATGTGGCAAATAATACATATTCTTTGTATTGCTTAGGCAAATGGAGATTGTTTTTTCTTGAAGTATATACTGTAAAAACCACTGCCTTTCTGAAAATCAGGGGATTTTACGCAAAACACCATGTTAAGAGAAAGCTGTCATTCAAATGTCTGCTAAAGTGTCAGCAAATGCCACAGTTAAGTTTACATGTTGCATCTTTGTTCTGCTCCCCGAGCAGTGCTTTTAAGTAAATTTGCACCCAGGAATGAAGGATTCAGCAGTCACTCAACTTTAAGTCTAGACCAGGTAGCCTTTGACACTGGATTATTTGCTCTACTCTTCTAGTTCAGACAGATGTAACAGAGATACATCAGAGATCATCAGCACTGAGGAAGATATCCCTCATCTTTTCACAAATCTTCCAATGGAGCTTTCTGTATGTGCTGAGCTAAGGGATGGCAGCAGAAGGTCCTGGGAGCGTGTATAAGACAATTTTAGGAGGAGGAATAACTACTCAGGAGTTAGGAGGAAACACCTCTGTGCTTCCAGACTCTTACCCTTGCCCAGGTCACTTCCTATCACTCCTTCTGGAGTCTGGGTCTGTAGGTTTTCAGTTTGATCTAGGACAACTGTCCACTTTGCAGTAGGATTGTGCTAATAAAGTGCTAATGTGAGAGGGAGAGTTTGAGCAAAGGTGGGGGCTCCATGGTGCCTCTTCCATCCTTCCCACTGTATGCAGGCACTGGAGTGGAGCAATGTCACGATCTGAAGCATCACCCGGTCTGTGTGTGTTTAGAGATGTAGATGGGTGGGATTTGGTAATAGGAGAAGTCTTTACCCTCTAAATATTGCTATTTGTTACAGATTACCATAAATAACTATGAAAAGTCACCACAGCAAGTACAGCTAAGATTAATAAAGTCAATATATGTATGTGTATCTCAAACTATTACAGATTACTATCAGCAATCAGTAATATAGTATCAATCAATGGTATAGCAATAACCAAGTAAGTATATACTATTAAAGGTTACTACAAACTACTTCACATTAGTGAAGCAAACTTATCAACAGTGTAACAGCAGATATACTTATGATCAGTTAATTGTATGGATATGTAATACTGGTATCAATAAATTAGACAGATTTCAGAAGGGGCCACACCATCCCAGAGGGGAGAACAAACTGAACCAACCCCAAAAGCAGGCCCATAAGGGGACTGATAAAGTGAGAGGCAGAGTCTCACTTTGAGTGCACCCTCAGCAAGTCTGTAGGCAGCACTAAGCTGAGTGGTGTGGTTTACACGGCTGAGGGAAGGGGTGCTGTCCAGAGAGACTTGGATGCTTGAGAAGTGGGCTCATGTGAACGTTGTGAGGTTCAATAAAGCTAAGTACAGGGTCATGGTCTTGGGTCCAGGCAGCCCCCAGTATCAATACTGGCTGGGGGATGAAGGGATTGAGAGCAGCCCTGCCAAGAAGGATTTGGGGATAATGGTGAATGAAAATCTGGAAATGGATTGATAATGTGCGCTTGCAGCTCAGAAGGCCAAATTTAGTCTGGGCTGCATCAAATGGGACGTGGCTAGCAGATCGAGGGAGGTGATTCTCCCCCTCTAGTCCATGCTGGTGAGACCCCATCTGGAGTACTGCATCCAGCTCTGGGGCTCCTGATATATGAGGAGGATTGACTTGTTGGAGTGAGCCCAGCAGAGGGCCATGAAGATGATCAGAGGGCTGGAGCATCTATCCTGTGAAGGTAGGCTGAGAGTTGGAGCTGTTCAGCCTGGAGAAGAGAAGGCTCTGATGAGACCTTAGAGTGGCCTTTCAGTAGTTAAAGGTGACTTATAAGAAAGATGGGGACAAACTTTTTAGCACAGCCTTCCTTTTTTAATTTTTATTATTTTTTTTTAAGAAAGAAATTTTTTTTCTATAAGGACGGTGAAATACTGGAACAGTTGCCCAGAGAGATGGTAGATTACTCATCCCTGGAAACATTCAAGGTCAGGTTGTTCGAGGCTCTGAGCAACCTGATCTAGTTGAAGATGTCCCTGCTCATTGCCAGGAAGGTTGGACTAGATGATTTTTAAAGGTCCCTTCCAACACAAAACATTCTATGATTCTATCAAAGATGATCTATGTCACAGGGTTTGCAGTCAGCCAGGCATCTCAGGTGAGAGTCCAAGAGCTTGTAAAAAGATTGAGCAAAATTCAGCCTGTATAGGAAAAGGAAAGGTATGAGAATTTCTTGGAGAGAGCTCCTTTCCCCCTTTGCCAGACTGTTTTTCGCCTTTTCAGACGATAAATTGCTGTTGCAGTTCTTTGATTTTGCACCTATTGATGTTACCTGAGAACGTCTCCAGTTTCTGGTACCCTGATGTACTCCAAGGAGGCAGCTGCACTTTTCAAGGATGTGTTCAAGGCTCACAGTTCCAAGGCTGGCAAGCATATTCTCCGCCAGTATTTTTCAGCAGACATTTTCTTTTGTTCAGTAATTCTCCCCTTTTAAGCAGGCCACCTTTATGGCTGCTCACATCAGGCAGGTAAACCAGCATCGCCTGCCCCCCTATCACTCTCTGCAGCCCCCTCAACACCCCAAATGTGTGTGTGGAGTGACTAAAGCTTTTCGGGCCATACAATCTTAATGTACGCTACTCTGTATGCTGGTCATGTAAGGACTCTCTGGGAATGGCCACTCTGGATCAAGAGACCTTCAATTAGCCATCGATTCTCACTTTTTCCGCATACAAACTGATGTTTGCTTGACATTTGCACTCGGATATTTCCACAGAAGGGAAGGCAACTGAGTCTTTATTTCATACAAGTTCTTCTGCAGCACCTTTCCTGATTTAAGATAATTAATAGCAATATTTCTGGGATTAATAAGAATACCTGCTTGCTGATAATAGCAATTTCATAAAATCTAGAAATGGAATGATAATACATTTAAAGTAGTTTCTGTTTGTTTGGACTAGTCAACAGTAACTTATTAGTGACTTCTAATAAAGCTAAGTGCATGCTGTAGGTGTGATAAAAATCGCAATTTACTCATGGAAATGATAAACTTTGATAATTAATGCCAGTAATTTATTTTTCTGTTTTACGCTGAGAATAGCACATGCAGACAGAGAGTTAAAGTTCATAATTTACAAGTGCCAGAGGCACTTGACAAGCCTTTTAATGACTCTGGTAGATTTGATATTAAGCAAAGCCACTGGAAGTTCCACATGAATCTTCATTTTAATGACATACATTGGTAGGCAAAGAACTGCAACTTGCATGATATAGCTGTCTCTTAAAAATTAAATGAACATATGGTAAACGATAGACATTTTAAAGAAGCTCCAAATAGTTTCATTACAAGTTAGCTGGCAGTGATGGAATTTAATAATAATAATGAGGGGAAAAAAAAAAAGCTTTCCTTCTGTGTGTGGACTGAAACCGTGATTACATTGGTATCACGCACATAGGATAAGTGGAAAGGGACTGCCTATACCATCTGAAATTGCTGACAGCTGTTAAAAATCAGTCTTGTACCATGCACAGAGGCATTAATCATGTTGCTGACTACATCTGTTCTTGGGAAAAGAAGCATGTCTTGCCTTTGAGGACAGTTACCTGGCTAGAAAAGGCTTGTTTCCAATTGTTATGCAGAGCCGTGTGTCATACCATTACCACAGACTGTAAGCTTGTGATAAGAACTAATTGACTAGCAATTCCTTATTTGCATCACATTTTTGATTCCCAGAAATCAATGAGTAACCTGAAAGTCATGACATTGTAGAGGTCAGTGTGCACATACACACCCAGGCAAACCACAGAATTTGATTAGCTGGAATGGTAACAAGATTTCTGTACATTTTTTTTTACTCTTGATGTGCAGCACAGCCAGCTGAGGTAGGTTTCACTGAGAAGTATACAGTCTGGCTGAGAAGCATACAATGTAGTGAGAAGCCTACAGTCTTTTTTCTGTCTCTCCAAAGGAGGCAATGTACTCAGATATCATTAAAGCTTGTACTGCTGACATCAGATGATGATCTTGGAGTTTCTGGTGAAGTGTCATGATGCTGAGGAAGTGAATGTAATTATTTCTGCCATTGTTCCTTCACTGGCTAAAGAATACAAGATTTTCAGATTAAGCCTATGAAAAGACAGTACTCCACTGAGAGAGATGCTCTAATACCAAAAATATGTATGCTAAGAGCCCAAGGAATAGAACAGCAACCCTCGCTACATACTAAGCAGGATTTCTAATATGGCCATTAATCTAGATTTTCAGGTTCTGCAATGCAGTGTGCAGTATTCTGTATGAGTAATGAATGCTTTGAGAAAACAACCATTCTGCAGCAGTGCTAACAAGTTGCATAAGAAAAGGCAGGTCAGAAATTGTTGTTCACGCAGTGTCTCTAAATTGTCCATTAGGTCATATGTTAACAGTGCTGTGTTTTTTTAAGAGGATATTGCTACTTGTTTATCTCTGTGGAGTGAAATGAGGTGGTGGTGGGAAACGATGAGACAGACAGACATTTGACAGAAAAGAAAGAGAAACAATGCAGAGAAAATGGAAGTAAGTTTTTTGTTAGTATCATTCTGCTTTTTCAAAATGGAGCAGGATGTTAAGAAAAGAAAGGAAAAGAAACTTCTGGAAGAACCTACTATAAAAAGCAGCAATTGCTTTAGCAGCCTGAAACTACCAGTCATGTGGTACAGAGCAATACTTACATTTAGTAGTATGCATTAAAAGGGGAGGGAAATGTGGAATGCTTTACAGCCTTCAAACAAACAGCTGATGTGCACACTAGGACAAATCTCCTCGCATCTTAGACATTTTCACTTACTACGTTAATATGACTAGAAGTTATAAATTTATTTACTTTTTAAAATATTCCTCTTTAGGGAATGAAAGATTTCCATATTAGTACAGCAGAAATTTCCTCCAAAGTGTAATAATTCTACTTACTAATTAGGAAAATCTCTTTAGTCCTGTGGACTGAAAAGAGACCATAATGTTTTTCATCTAAGTAGCTAGCTGTTAAGTAATTTGTATGTTAACACGATATAAATAGCCTCTATTTCTTTTTGGTCAATTATGGATTTCATATACAAATATGAGTGTTCTCATCTATCAGTATGATACTGTATATGCATGGAGAAAAAAATGACATATTTTTTTTTAAATTCTATGTGACCATGAAGTATAGACAACCCCTTAGTAGAGCTACTGATTTTCATCGTCTCTTCTTAAAAAAACTAGGTAGTACTGTGTCAGTTCTGGTGGTTTGTTTGTTTGTTTGTTTTAATATGGAATACTGATGTTTTTCATTTATTAAGGGAGTTGTTTAAATTCATTTTGAACTAGGAGGATTTTCCCCATTTTGAACAGTAAAAGCTAAAATCTGAAAATTCATTTGGTAGGAGGCATTCTCACACTGCCAGGAATACATTATGAAATGGTGTATTAAGAGAATTGGTAAGAAGGTGTAAGATGATGTTTGAAAATACAGTATCATGGCAGCCAAAAGTAACAATTTATTTTACAGTTTCTACTGTGTTGAGACAGTGGTGTAAGTTATTTTTATTCATTGCAGAACACAAATCTTACTCCCTAAGATGGAAATTCTTTTGAAGTTGCTCTGTGTATTAGAGAAAACGTTACTGTACGGGAACCTCTACAGAGCCGAGGTTGTTAGTGCTGCATGGCTCAGCCCCAGCTCTCCCGGGAGCTGCCCAGCTCCAGCATGGAAACAGGGCTCCTGCCTCTGGATGCATTTAGCTGAAGGGCATCATCATTTAAAACACCTCTTGGGAGTTTGTTGGTTGCTGTTAGGGCACGTGGAAAATCCTTTCATCCATGTTGTTGCCTGTGGGCCTGGGAGGAGGAGGCCACTGTCCTGGAGCTGCACCCTTGCACTGTCCTTTTTCCAGGGCTTTACTGCCTAGTGCTCCATGGTACCTCAGAGGTTCTCCTTACTGGTGGTCAACAGTGGTCAACAGTGTAAGCTTTGCTGTATCTGGGATTTTTTAGTGAATAAATATCATGACCCACCTGGATGCAGTCCTGAGTTACTGTGGTCTAGGCAGTCCTCTTTTAGTAGGGGAATTGGATTAGATAATCTATAGAGGTTCCTTCCAACTCTGACTCTGATTCCATCATATTGTATCACCACCAGCATTCTTCTAGCTTTTGTTGATCTCTGTAACCTGATCTTCACAAGGCTGGGACATTTCAGGGAGAGGCAGAAGAAGACACAATGATTTTGTAGTGGTAAATGATAGGGGTGTGAGCAAGCTCTGTAGCATGAAGCCAGCTATGGCTTTTCTCTTGTGGAGGCCTATTATGGTTATATTGAGCAGTCTTTTGGAAGACTGGGAAGCTGGAATTGATTTTTATTTAGTTACTTTTGTTTACAGAAAGTAATTATCTGGTATTTGGTGGTTTATGCAATAATGAACCAAATTTTAGCATATGGAAGGTTGTTGTCTGACGCTTTCCCAGGGTAGATTGCAAGTTGGGTCTTTTACACCACAAGCATCTAGGACCAGCAGTACTTGAAAATTGAGACTTGCCTCTTGCACTACCTTTAGGAAAGTATTCCTTGCTTGAAACATACCAAAGGATGATAATTAGCACAGCAAAAAAGAGTAAATGTTTCAGTGGTCGCTATTCAAGTACTATGGATTTGCATTTGTCTCCTTTGAAATTTCTACTCATGACCAAATTTGGAGGAGGGAGTGCAGTGGGCTGAGTGCTTCGAAGGGAACGTCCACCGGCAGAGGGAAGAGGGCACCTGGGCTGCCTCACAGCATCAGAAGGAAAAGGCGTTAACCTGACCTTTAGTGTTTCCTTCTCAGTGTTCTTGGTTTGTTTCTCTTTTTTGTGGTGTGCTGCTTGGAAGAGTTAATAAAGCACTTTGCATTGTCTTCATAATAGAAACAAAGATCTCCTCTTCCCCTTCAGTAATACTGCATCTTTAGCAGCAAAATAAAGGAAAGGTTTTGCCTCATCCCCTGAGGTGCCAAGGATCCCTTCAGCTCTGTGACTTCTGTAAGAGGCAGAGTTGGTCAAACATTTTGAAGGACCAAAATAATGCTCTTGTGATGCAACAACATGGTGAATCTGTGTGGGGAAACAGTAATTCTCTCCTGCCCACTGGACATTTCATGTGGGTTTGAGAGTGCCTGCTCAGAAATCAACATGACGGGTCCAAATGATTTAAACCAGTCACAATCTGTTTCATGAGATATTTTTCATTATGTAGTTTTTGTTACATATTTTGATAAGGTTTTAGAAACAAAAGGATTTGATTCTGCAAGCCTTTGCTCTTTTTTTCAGCACATTAATTTAAGTGGATTTTCCCCTATTTCAACTATATTAAAGATAAAATTGAAGAGGTGTTTTTGACTACTGTTCATAAATGTACCACAATCTACAGTGTTTCTT
Source organism: Thinocorus orbignyianus (assembly GCA_013400375.1). NCBI lineage: Eukaryota > Metazoa > Chordata > Aves > Ciconiiformes > Thinocoridae > Thinocorus > Thinocorus orbignyianus. Next base: position 1,596,157 of record VXBW01001087.1, on the reverse strand, counting down.
ACTAAATGGAATTTGAATTTGAAACATCCTAAAAGATTAGTATTGGAGTCATGTAATATCTTATCTCAACTATCCCTTTCTTAAACATGAGCTGTTTTCAACTTTTGCAATACTTAAACCTTCTGCCTTGTAAATAATGCATATGTGCTATGCCCCTATTCAGAATTCATTCTATTGTTTTCTATTATCTTTCTTATTTATACGGTCTTTCTGCTGTAAAATGAAGAAGATTTTGGACATATTCCCCCAGGACAGGAAAACTGTTAGTAGAATTCAATCCTTTCTCCTACAGAAATTTGAATATCATTTGAATGCATTAAAATTAATCTTAAAAGTTATGATTCTTGGCAGAAACGTATCAGCAGGCATTTTGCAACAAGTTAAGAAAGTATTTTTATGTCTTAGTAGCTTGCTGTTATCTTTCAACAGTCATAAAGAAAACTCAAAAAATGACTTTCAGAAGTCATTTAAAATTTATTAGAATATTTAAAAGTTTTAAAACTAAAATTTTTCAAACTAAAGTTTTACTTGTTGCAAATAGAATTCTTGGTGTACTTTGATAAGTAAATGCACTGTATCCAATGCTGCATCATATGGTAAGAAGTTATTTCCTAGGGACTGCAAGGAGGCGGCTTCAGTTTGGGCTGGTTTCCAATGTACTGCTGCGTTTGAAGACACAACATTTTCCCTCTACCAGCTTCTCTGTTTTCCAAAGGGATGAAATGAGGGGCACTGTGCATCCCATGGCTGTGTGTGGTGTTCTACAGGCATTTTTCTCAAAATTGTGAAGTTTTTGAAGTAAGGAAATCCTCCCATGAGGCTCAGGCTGGCATACCGTATTTGTCCAAGTAAATCTTGTGCAGCCTTTTCAAATACAGGCAACACAAAATTGTGAGTAATAATTACCTATCTGGGTGAGGACTGACAGACTAAGCATCTAACTTTGCACTATAAAAATGGCGTGAAATGGAACAGAACGAATCCCTTTTCATTGGACACTAAACTGCCCCAGATGTTGTAATACAAAATGGGAAATCCGTAGGAGTGGATTTCTGAGACAAGACTGTGTATAACAGTAGCTTCCTATAAAAAATAAAGATCAAAATAGCAGTAGTGCCAGATTCCTACAGTCCATTATTCACAATTCAGAAGACAGCTTTCTAAATATTTTTAGTTTACAGCATACGAATAAATCATAGAGTAAAATAATTATATGTCAGACCATATGCTATCAAAGTACTACACTGTGTAAGGGGCCTTAAACATCCTGGATCACTTAATCATTTCATAAATACTGTTGTCATTGAATACAAAATGTGTGCACATTAAAGGCAAGTAATGTGGACAGTACCAAAGTGATACATACTAGAGCAGTAAATAATCCAGATAGTTTATCTGCTCAGGGGTACTTAACTGTCACACTTTGAGTTGTATCAAACAGTTACAGCTATGGCAGTACAGTATTTCTCTTATTAGTGATGGATTTTGACTCACTTTCCACCATTTACAATTTATTATGTTGAACAGTGACTACTTTTAAACTCAGCTAATTAATTATTGGCTTGATACTTGGCAGTCTTGTTCCTTTGCAGCAGGGTCTAAATCCAAGTTATTTATGATGGTGGTTCAGGCACTGGAAGTGATCAGTTTTCATGAGCTCCAAGTTATTCAGGTTTGTGGATCAGCACACACTTGGTCATATATATAAGAAGGGGGGAAAGCCGAGCAGTGACAAAGAAATAGCCCTGCAAACAAGTGTGGCTCCCACCATGATACAACTGCAGTAGCAGTTGCATCAGACACAGCAAAATATCAACATCTTGATAGCATCTAGAGGCAAACTCCTATTTTGTAGCCACAAGTACTTTTAGTAGCAGTGTGCATGTGTGTGCTTCTGTGTGTTGGAACAGGGGTCCCACGTGCCATGGAATCTCAGGTCTCAGAGTTAGTTTAGCTTCTTTCACTTTCACTGGGACTTCCACTGAGAAGTGAGAGCATCTGCATTGGATACCTGCCTCTTTTTATTGACCTTCAACCATTTTATTTAGTGTCTTGACACTAAAACCCTCCTTCCAACATATAGCTAAAAATTCAAGCAGGTAGGCAATATACACATACAGTGTAATGACATCATTCTGCCTTAATGTAATGAAATGAGTGTAATCAAAATTAAGTGATGACACACTTTGGCCCAGCGTTTGTACAGTACTGTTATGAGTAGTGTAAGGTGGGAATTAACAAAAGTCTGTCCTTCAGGGAAGTGCTGGGTTTCCTATGAAAGATGCAGGGAGTGTGGCAGGAGGCAGCTGGAGGGCTGTGAGTGGGCACAGGCTGCTCCCAGCTGGCCTGAGGAGGTGTCTTGTCCCTTGGTTTTGTCACAAGCAGTGTCTTGTTCAAATAGGTTTTCAAAGAAGACCACAAAATGGGGCTGTGTTAAGTTCCAGTCTTTCTAACATCTGAACCTCTCCTTTCTTTTTTTTTAACCACCTTCTTTCAAAACTGAGCTATAATTAATGTAAAAATTAAAAAGCTACTTCTGGTTTTATCTTCTGTGTTGTCTTACTGCATCTAAGTTGTTAAAACATTACTTTTTCTGTATTTGGTTCTTTTGTAAATTTGGGCTTTCTTTTAACGTTACGTTTACTGAAGCCCCTGAATTAAGGCGTTTGGTGAGTATTGTAAATGGCAGTCTATGTCAAACCATACATAATTGGGAAATTTCCCTGAGTTGCATGAATATATAATGAATTTTTATTAGACTTAATGGAAAAATTGAGGTAAATCTTGTATAAACTGGGATCCAGAATTTTATAAAAAAAAGTAAATGCATTATCAAGTAGTAAAAGCCAATGGTGTACTCCAAAAAATTATCAACTATGATATTGCATTTTAGTAAATGTTAATTAGTGTCAAATTCAAACAATTGGTTATTTTGACTCTGTTTTTACTGATTTTGGCTGGGCTGAATTACTCTTGGGACACGTGTACCTGTCCAGGGAGAGCTCTGGGTGACATTTCTATATTAACTGCCTCAGTTGCATTCCTAAATCCAGGTGGAGATGAATCTGTTCTCTGACTCATCTCCTTTTACACTTGTGCAAGTCTTGCTGCAAGTAAATGTGTTAAAATACAGTGAGAGAGGAGGAATGGAACTGATTTTTACCCGCAGGCCATAGTCACGTGCCGTAGAGCAAGGTTATAAAAGATTGTTACCTGCAGTGTGGCAGTGAGCGTGTGCTGCTGAGGCTGCTGTAGGTGCTGCTCCTACGAGGGAAGCTATCACACTTGGTCCTTCAGTCTGTCTAAAAGATCAAATCTCTCTAGAAGGTCACTGCGCTTACACATCATACAACGCCTCTTCCTTTAGAACGAGCACGTGCTCCTTACTTGGATCCTTAGATTTCTTAAATCAAACAGAAGATCAGGAGTGGTGTGATCTGTATTTAGGTAATCTAGGTTTTATTTGTCAAATAGTAAAATATAAGATTAATGTGGCTGAAGCGGTAGCTTTGGCCAGTCTCGCCAGCTGAGCACCCCTCAGCCCCAGCTGAGTTCAGGTGTGAAGGAAATGGCACAGAGCATTGTAGTTTCCAGAGAGCCCATGCCCAGGTCTCCCCCAGTGCTAGAAAATGGAAATAAAACAGATTCCCACTTGGGCCAGACTCAGTCTACTTTCTGCATTCAACCTAGTTTATACCAGACGCAGACAATTCCTGGCATATACCCTCTTCCTTCTATCTACCTATAGGTATCCTTTTCCAAGACCAAAGAGCACAATAGAAAATACACCGATTTCTTATTCTTACCCTGTAAAAGAGGTAAGGCCTCAGCATGCCAGTGTTTAGTGGTACTTAGCAGAACACAACTGTCTGAAGATACTGCATGCATCTTTAGTGTTGGCACATTTTACTGTTGCAAACAAAAACTAAGACTGAAAATAACATCCCATGTTACTTTTAAGCATTAACAAAGCTTTTTTTGTTCCCCCCTTTAAAATAAGGCATAAAATAAAATAAAAACTCTAAACCAAAATGCCCTGTTGCTATTAAGAGAATTCATAACGTCTCTGTGAGTGTGACGAGTTAGTAGAGTATGGAGTTTTCATTATAGAAATTATTCGATTTGAAAATTTCAACTTGAGGTGTAGTTGCAGATGCCTTAAATCACAGAAGCTAAAGACAGAGCAGATCTTACAATATTTAAACTTCTGCATGTAAAATTATGCCATTGTTGCTTGTAAATATGCTAAAACCCTCCTGTAGTGTCTTGTAAATATGATAAGCACCCCCTGTAGTTAGTTCCCCCACTACCATTATAAATGAGAGCAAAGAAAATGTATCTCTTACATTATAGCTTCTTTTCCCAGGTGTAAATCTGCTGCTTTCTTTGGCATTAGCAGCTCCATTCCTTGACTGACAGGTTTCGGAGTGTGCTGTAATTGTGAACCGTGCTCGCAGTCACTGTGCTTTGGAGTCAGCAGGGAATGGTACTGCATGCTATTTTTTTAAAGAAAGGGCATTACAGTGCCAACATCTAATAAATCCTGAAAGCTTTCCTCCCCCCACTCCCCCCCCTCCTTCTTTCCTCTCTTGCTATCTTTCAAATTACAGTAATGGCACAGTTACCTTTTCATTACAGCATCATAGTCTGAGCTGCTGTATTTACAATTGTCATAGCACTCCCCTTTAAAACCTGAGTTGCTATATGTTATTGAAAGTAGTGGTGTAGGTTGGCCTGACGGACTGCCTGTCAAACACTGTGCTGTGCTTGTTCCCTGATACTCGTTCCAGGACCAGTATAAGTAGAACAAGAGAAAAATGTTTACAGGAAATCCTAGTTAAAACAATGAAAGAGGGGCTGACATTCACATTGGTGAAAAGACACCAGAGCAATCCATGGCCAGCCAAAGCCTCAGTCACAGCAAAAGTCTTGTATAGCGTTTGCATGGTATGAAGTCCAGGTAGTGTCAGCTCCTCAGTTTGTGAAGTAATGCTGTGATCCAGCAGCACAGACTGCAGACCTCGTTCTGTTCTCTTTCCCAGCAGGAACCATTTCACAGAGGTGAAATTGTGATGAAATTAGTTTTGCTTTTCATATTTCACAGACATTTGGGAGGGGGGCAGCCCAAGAAGTACTTAGGGGCAGTTTGGGGATCCGGAAAAAGTAGAAAATGCTATACATACATTGTGCAAGTCTGATTTTCCCATTAATTGCAGAAACCAGCTGTAAGTTACATGGTTAAAATACTAATTCAGAAATCATTTATGATGTACTAAAACTGGAATTACCCTACTGAGTAATGTACTGTGGTCAGCAGAGTTTATCTGAAGTGGTGCCAGCTTAGTAAAGAAGGGCATTGTTCCGATAGCTCTGTGTTTAGTTTTCAATCATCTTCTTTTTCTTATTTAAAGAACTGCAGGGGCTGCTGAGAAGCTGTTTCTGATACTATCTTGACTGCCATCTCTTTTTTCAACTGTATTGTTGAAAATTTATTATTTCTGGCAAAATTTATTATTTTACTTTACTGTTTGACAAATGTAGGGTTCTAGGTTTCTGGGCAGACTGCACTACCACAGTCCTATGGTCCTGGAGGTTCTGCTAACATGGGATTGTATTTCTTTTAATATGTTCTTTAATGTGTATAGCATACTTTGCATACGTCTTTAAATACCTTCTTTCTGCTATTTATTGTTTTATGTACTGTTTTTCACCAAAAGCCACTATAATTACCTTTATGTACTTTCAGGTGAAGAATGATTTACTTACCAGAGGGGAAAAAAGGTATTGGGCATAAATAACTTCTGAGTGTGTCCCAATATTCTCATATATATTACTTGGTCAAGAGAGAGTGCTGCCTAGTTTGACAGCAATGCTTTGCAGAAAATAAATTGCAAAAAGGGCAGCATATGCCTAGAGAGTTTTCAAAAACACAGTTCTATTTGTTGTGCAAGGAACAAAGAACCGTGAAATACAGGGTAAAACATAACGCAGAGTGATTTTTACATACCAAATGTGCTGACACATAGTAAAAATCATATGTGCTAACAAAGACTGGAATGTTAAAGGTCTGTTTAAAAGCTGAATAAAATTCTGAATAGACTAGAAATATTCAGGAATATATTTTAAGGGCTTAAGAAATGTTGGTTATTATGTCTTTCTGCATCCTTTTACTCTGTCAGTTGGGACTTTATTTACACTTTTTGTATGCTCTATTGTTTGCCATCAGTTTTCTAGAAAGTAATTTTATAATGAGGTGTCAGTAGAAACGAGCTAGGTTTATTGCACTTCTGGAACTGATCTCCCGTAACTTGTTGCGGTACATTATTTCACCATGGGTTAAGCTGGTTATTGCCTAACACTCTCTACTCATACTTCTTCCTGAAGTATGTTGGGTGGCTTTTGTAAGGTTGAATATTGTTTTCTGTCTAGAGCCTTAAACTTAGCACTAGAGAGGGGTCAGGTTGCAAATCTGAAATTTTGAAGAGTTCTCATTTGGTCTGAATTTTTGTTACAGCCTTAATTCAGTTTACCTTCTGAACTCAATCTGATGTGTGTGGGAAGTCCTAACTAATTTTCTTCATATTATTTAATTTATTAATAGAGAAAGCAACAAGAAAGTAACATTTAAGGAAATTATGGTTTTATTTTATTTTTTTTAATTGAAGAATGTCTGCTTTTTGAGTTGGTTTTTTTCAGGACTAGTTAGAGCAGGTCCTTGAACTCCATGAACTTTATTCATATATATCACTTTACTAGTTCCTGAACAGATTCTTCTAAAGTTCTTCCTATTTTTCTCCTGTTCTGGTGGACGTCATTTAAACAGCAAAAACATATATAAACCTTTTTCAACTAAATTGTGCTTCCCAAAAGAGTAAGGTGGAGTATTCCAAGTGTTTTGGCCCCTCTAGTTTCTAAAGATACTTCCTGGTATTGTCAAAGAGTAACTTTGCTACTAATTGCTTACAGTATGTGTCATGTTTCAATTAATTTGTGTTTTTCTGTTTGGATATTTTCGCTGGTGGTTATTCTCAATGTTGGATACTCTGTTTGGGTGTGATTTAACTCACTAATCTGTGCAGTTGTCCACTGTAATACTTTTCTTCCTGAACTCTACATTTCCACTCAGTCTTCTGAATCCGTCCATGTCTCGTGTCTTCTTCCTTCCTTCCTTTCCTTTGAGTTTCTTTATATTAATGTCAATCCCTGTTACAATACCTTCCATTGCCTCTCTGACATGCACAAACATACTATTATACTAATAGCTTGTCCTGGTGTCTTGGTGCAGGTCTGTCCAACCGATAGTGCTGGTGAAAAGCAATTTAAAACAGCTTATTAGCCCTACCTAGTGAGTGCTGGCAGTCACTCTGCCATTTCTTTCCTCCAGTTATTAAATGGGAATGTTCAGAAATGTTCATTTTTTTTAGCATCAGAAAGCTTATTGCTTCCCTGACCTTTCAATACTGCTGTACATGCTGGGGGGAAGAGGAGGTTGTAAGGTGCCAGGGGAGATGTTTTGGCAATGATTTTATCTTTTCCATACTCCTCTCTTTCCTTCCTTCCAAGGATTGTACTGGTGTTCCTAACTTTGTTGTGTCCTAAGAGGACAAAATGTGTGGTTCAGCCAACCCTTAATTATCCAAAGCTGCTTTTGAAAGTTCCCTGTCCTCCCTGGAGGGAAAATACCTTTTTCTGTTGCCGTTGTCTGTTCAGGGTTGGTCCTGCCCAAATAATCAGGGACTAGGAGTGGGGTCTCCATGTCGCTTTGGCCTGTGGAGTCTTGCCTGGTGAACCAGCTCATGATTTTGGGGGACATGCTCCTCAATGTAGTCTTGCTTTGTAGGAACTACCTTTTCTCAGGCACTGGGGCTCAGGGACATCTCTTGTGCTCTGGTACGCAGGAAAGTGGGCAGCAGGCTTTGAGGTGTGAGGGACATGGTGCTTATAGAGCTCAAAAATCTCTTGTCCCCTCCAGTATCTGAAGACACTTTTTGGTGTGCTTGAGCAAAATGTTATGATTAATTATTTACACTAAATAGTTTCCAACGTGTGTTACCTGTAGTATCTGCTTAGAAGAGCAGCTCACTGAAATATTTTCATATAATTATATAGTATGTATTTGCAAAACCAAGACATGTTAAAAGTTGAACAGCTCCTTTTCCCTCCCTTCTCCCCTGATTTTCTGTTTAAAGGCTTTTAATAAATCTTTTATAAACAGTAACTCTCAGTTAATTCAGAACAATTGAATTTTTTTTTTGTCTTACCTCTTGGATATCAATTCTAGCCTGCTGATATGATAATAGAAAATGTGGTATTAAGATTTTAATTGACAGCCTGTGCTGAATCACTATGCCTCCTAGCTGTCAGGGACAACCTGTCCTGATGATATTCCTGCTGGTTTGGCGGATCCCTCAGTGGTCCTGGGGAAACCATGGTAGCTCTGTGCCAAGTTTTTTCTGTGTATATCAATGTATAAACTGGCAGGGTACTGAGGTCTGATTCTGTTTTTTTCTTGTTTTCTCTCCTCTCACAGATCATTTAGCCTTATTTTTAATATAGGTTTCTTTGCTCAATGTGTCTCTTTTATTTGTTTTTTTAATTTGTGATGACATGCCTAGGCCCGGAACCTTTTAAAAGTTGTTGCATGCACTGCTTCAGGCCTTACTTTTGCTGATGCTTTGGGCTCCAAAACATTTCTCCACAGTTTCCTCATGGTTTCTCCTCCCTCTGGGTGTTCCAGCGAAAGAGATACGAAATGGATTAATTGACTTTCGCTACTTTCATGTGCAGTTTCTCTATTGATGAAACAGATGCTTCTTTCTTTTAACTGAAATGTTCATAGGTCTGTGTGTGGTTGCAGAATTCACATGAGCCAGCCTTCCCTGTACCATTTGGGCAGGGCTGCTGCTGTCCCATGGTCTTGGAACTGGGGGTGGCTGTGGGTGCCCACACAGACTCCGGGCAGCACCGGCACAACAAGCAGTGTCAAAATCTTCTTGAGGCATGGGTTCACATGTAATCTTAGTTCCTCAGTCTTCTCATCTGTTAAATGGGAATAATAATCTTCCTCACGTGGTTAGTGTTTGAGGAACTTTGGTGAAAACTTCTATAGGAATTGTTCAAGTAATATAAGAAAAAAATCAATGAAGACTAATTAAAAAGTAGGTGTTGAGCCGAAGCTTTTCATTTTGTAAACCTAACTATACAGGCAGGACATTAGAATGAGAAATAGTGTCTTGCTTGGAGCCTTCTTTTATTTCTTTAATTTTGCAAATATCTTGTTGGTTGTTCTAGACAAAGCCATCTGTGTGTCAAATGAGAACATCACTATCTCTACTCTGACCTTTGAAGCTGTATGAGGTCTCAGTAAGCCAATTCTGTTTTACCAAGCAGTATACAGAGACTGTAGAGTTTTGCTATTAGGGTAATATTTTGGATTTTGTCCTGCTTATAGATTTATGGGAGCAGGTTGCGTTGCTGTGTTATAACTGGGTGTAGAGACTGGCATTGTAAGAACTGTGCTGGGGTAGTGTCCTACAAAATCAGAGCAAATTTTCACCTGATGGATTAAAGCATATCTTGATTAAATCAATTAGTTTTTCCCTATTACATCAGCAGCGATAGATTCTTCAATATCACTGTGAGATAATGAATAATTTGGGATCTCTCTGTGGGAAAGGAGATAAAGAAAGGATCCAGAAGTAGAAAATGAAAATGTTATTATAGCATTAAAGATAAAACAACAAATGGGTGAAGGAACTATTAGATTTAAAGAGGTATTAAATAGAAATGTAGTCAAAATGTATAAAAAACTGACGATGTAGAATAAGGAAATCAGACACATGTGATATAAAAATATTTCAAAGAAATATTCCTTAAAATCTAAAGAAAATTTTAACAAAATAGTCTTTTAAAGTCATGAGTGCTGTTTTGCTGAGCATATGATTTTCTCATGGTATGCATGGCTTCTGGGGGAGTGGATTTTATTTAAGTTCAAATAAACTATCTGCATAGATATATTTATAAATCTGCGTTACAGAACATATGCTCGTATGCTCCTCGCACGTCAACCTTTGTATAAACACACTGTGAGATCAGTGAGATCTGGTGGGAGGACTGAGAACAAATACTGTCAGTGCACATAAAAATAGCAAAAAAAAGAGGCGCCTTTGTAGCAGGCAATAAAGAAAATTTTGAGTTAAGGTATAAATTCTGTCCTTTGGACTTTAGAGTTGTTGGATCATTGTAATGTGGATCTGGTTCTGGCCTGTGAGGCAGGAAAATTCAGTGTCTGTGAAGCATATTCGATGGGTTTTGATCAGCTGGACTCATGCCAGTTGCCTGGTCATTTCTTGTGAAATGCATTGAAGTCTTCTCTTTTTTAACATAGGAGAAATATTTTGTTTGCAAAACACGTAGCTGCATACTCGCTTACGCTTCCCAAGCATGTGAATGCATGGGGTGAGATGGATGACAGTAATTTTCCCAGCTTAAGTTGCCACTTTATCACGAAGAAGCAAATAGGATCCATACGATGTACATGTTATTGCAGAGTATGTTCCTCATGTAACGTTCGGCTGCAGTTAAAGCCCATCAAATCTCCTTTATGACTCCTTATATCTCAAGACTCTATTTGCGTCAGATTTAGGGTGTGTAATTCACTAGTGGCTACATTCAAAGCAACATACTCCAAACAGGAGACCAGCTGCTGAGGATGGAAATTCAGGCAAAGAACATCTGCATAAACAGAGAAAGCTCGAATTCCTAATGCTAAAAGAGATATCTGATTAAAGAAAGGGGTTTTCTTTAATAATTCTTACTTATTAAGAATTACTGGAATTTGCTGTTCATGATTCTCATTAGGTCAGACAAAATGTTTTGTTTTAGTGTGATTCATACTATGGAAAAACCCATGTTTAGGCATAAAAAGCTAAGCAAAATGCCCACTGATTAAAACATATAGTTCTTTATTGGTTGAAAGACCTGATGCATTCTGGTATGCTTTATATTATTTCTCATAACAAAACAGATATGGACACTAATGCAATGTTTTAAATGTGCCAAAAATTATTAAGGATTGCCTGAAATGCTGACTTGAAATTTCAGTACTGAAAACATTTGGAATTGGCTGCTGTTTCCAGGCATTAAGAAAACAGGGATATTCATTTTTGGAAAAAATACATTATCCTATCTGTAGATTCTCTGAGCTTTGGAAGTCTGTTGTCCATTTTATAGCCCATGTCGTTAACTGAGATCTGTCTTTTAAAGAAATGATCCTTTTGATAATGAGCTTTCTTGGGTTTCTATGGTCCTGCTTTGGTTCTCATACTCCATGCCATAGTTTGAATGATGAAGCTCTTGAGTGCACAGGTGGGTGTACCCTGCTTGGTGTGTCCTGCATCACCTCCGGGCACAAAGATCTGAGTTTGCTGCAGCAGCCCTCTCAGAACCTGTGCCCAGGGCTCTGCAAGTGATTAGGCAGAATTATTGCACATTACAGTGTGCTTGATAGATTTGACAAGAGGTTACTAGAACAATGGGATTTTTAGAAATGAAAGCTGTCTACTGTGTTTCAGGTCTGCCCCAGCCAAAAGATTAGCCTAGTATGATACACAGCCAGCAATGATAGGCTTTTGTTGGAGGATTTAGTAACCAGAATTTCTGCTACAAAAAGATTTTACAGCTGTCATGTATCTTGATGAGGATAATCTATGGACAATTTATGTCTATAATGCAATTTGGCAGATTACTCGCTAATCTGTTTTTTATGTATTTTATCCTTACGTGCACTGTATGTGCAGTAATCCCAGTTTACAATCAGTAATTTTTTTTTGCTGATGCAAAAATTGAACCTGTGCTTTTGAATGCTATGCTAACCCCTGGTGTGGCTGCCAAAACTGTACGGTCCCTTCAGATGAAACATTGCACGCTGCTTTCCTTCTGTAGTGCCTGAGAACAGCAGCACCAGTTTTGCAGTCACGGCACCAGCACGGTCCCAGAAATGCACTTCAGGAGACATTGCTTGCGTGGCACTGCAACATGCTCTACTCGCTCCTTTGGACTGTCGTATCTTAACCTATGATGTTATGGAGGAATATGTAACGAGATCAGTTGCTGGAGGTAGAGTTGCAGCTTACATTATTTTCTCATCTACTACCACTGGAGGACATTTCAAGCAGTTAACAGAAAATCCAGTCCCTTTTCCATGAGCCAGTTATATATGACTGTCATTTGCTCAAATCGTCACACCAGCTTTTAGAATTGTTATTAATTTTCCAAGTATCTTAAAAAAAAGGCAATAAACTAATTTTTCTCTCTGCCCCTCCACACCCCCACCCACCGTGGAGTCTTGCAGCTGCACAGTGCTGGTGTCGTGTGGTTTTGAGCTGCGTGTATGGTGCAGACAGGTCAGAAGTGTGAGAGAGAGTGCTGGCACCGATTTCTGGGAAACCACAAAACTGATTTTTAGTTGAAAAGAGAGTATAGGCGAGATGTTGTGATAGTCTCTGTCTGGAAGATGAATAGTCAGGAATTGTGGGGGCGGGGAGCAGAAATGAAAGTGGTAGGAAAAGGGTGAGGGGAACCTTCAGGTGTACTTAAACTATCAAACTATAGACAGCTTTGTGAAAAACGAGTTATGAACTACTCTAGGCAGCAGTAATACAATAGAAAGAACATTTGTAATAAAACATTTTTGCATTTGAAGAAAGCATCTTTGCTGCTCACCTGAACTTAAGTTTAATTTTGCTTTGAATGTCGAACAAAATTATGCGTTATGTGACAGCAGGGCTTTTCAGATGCCTCTGGCAGTTTGCATGCTAAATCGCACTTCATTGGTGATAATTTGTTCAGAAAATATTGTAGGCATGGGACTCCTCCAATGAGATCACATACCTTTTTTGAGGACATAGTCCTAGTCTAGAAAAAGATGGTATTAAGCTAATTTTGAATCCTTCTGGTTTGGCATTTCAGTGGAAGTTGCGTGGTAGCTGTGAATGACAGGTAGGTGAGAGCGTCTACCAAAACATCTGTGTCAGACTGTGGAAACAGCTTTCAAGCTGTTCTTCACTAGAGAAACTATGGCTTTTAGCACTGAAATTTTAATTCTCATAGAAAAAAAGCAAAGCTGTAACTGAGAACTTGCTCCCACATCCAAATGAAGAAAATTTTGATGTCCTCTCTAATTACCATTCTTATAGCATGGAAACGACTCATGGATGCTCTTGGAGATAGTGACAATCTGAGTAGAGATGGATCATTTAATTCATAGGAGTATTCTGCACTCCTTTTGTGAAACGAGTGGGTTCCTAACGGGCAGTATCTGGTCATAAGATGAGCAATTGCAGTAAACTATATTTGATTGTCAATCTCTTTAGTTCATGACTTTTTCTCTCTCTCTTTTTTTTTTTTTTTTTTTTTTTTTTTTTTTTTTTGTAAACCAAGGCTATAATAGCAAGTTTAGCTTGAACTTGGTGTATTTTTTAACACATAATGTTGAATGTACTGAAAATCTGTGGGTAATGAAGTAATTTTTGAATTTAGAGCATAACTCTTACTACATTGATTTTTTGACAGACACACATAATACAGTCTTGAAATTTCTAGGAATTACTTAAACTGTAAGATAGCCTACTGCATTTTTAGATTCTCTGTTAAGCTAATATTTGAAATATTTTAGAAGAAAAGGTTTCTCTAACAAATTTTTGAGATGTAGAAGTGCCTTAAAATACGTATCAACTCAGAAATAGGAACTTAGAATCATAGAATAGTTAGAGTTGGAAGGGACCTTAAAGATCATCAAGTTCCAACCCCCCGGCCATGGGCAGGGACACCTCTCACTAGAGCAGGTTGCTCAAAGCCCCATCCAGCCTGGCCTTAAACACTTCCAGGGATGGGGCATCAACCACTTCTTGGGGCAACCTGTTCCAGTGCCTCACCACCTTGTGGCATTCTAACCTGCTTGTTGCTTTGAGGGCCAGCCAAACTTTCAATGCAGATCTCATTATCCATGCTTGCCAGAGGATTATTTTGTGACTTGCCCTGAGCAGAATTGGGTGTGTAAATGGGGTTCCTTGTTACTGCTGAAATCCTGCCTGGCTTAAAGCACATCACTGCAGCAGCAGGCATGACAAACTCAACCAGGTCTGTGTCCAACAGGAGAGAGGAAGTGATGGCCATTGTGTGTGGACATCCCTGTGCTCTGGCCCTTCCACGCTGCCAGGACATGGCAAGCAGAATGACTCCTTCTGGTGTGATCACAGACAACACTTAGTTAAAAAGTTGTTATGAGAAGTGACAGAAAAACTACAGTCATGGGATACAAGAGCTGCTTCCGCTTTGCTGATGAAGTAAAAGCTTTGGTTTGCTCCTCAATCTGTGTGCAGTCAGGGAGCAGATTTGCTGCAAGAATTTGTTTTATTATTTTATTTTAAAATTTTCATAATTGGTTTTTACTCTGTTACTATATTGAAATAGAGTTTAGGGCATCTTTTTTAGTGCACGTAGTGAACGAAAACCAGGGAAAGCTGTATTTTTAGCATGGGGAGTATCATACTATCACTAGTGAAAGTTTTGTTACAGCAGCTGAAATCTTCTCTTTTGATGAGAGAGAGAGCACCATCACTTCAATTCTGTGAAATGTCTCTGTGGATCATTACCATGTTTGCCTGTTCAGTTTTTAAGACGGGTAGAGCATTAGCGAATATTGGGTGAAACAACAACATGAAAACATGGTCTGATAGTGGTCTGCACCAAACTGGTAAGCAAACTTCTGTCAACCCATCTGATATATTTTCTATGATTGTGCAATAAAGCTAGACTAGCTTGTAGACTGGTTCAGGGCCAGGAGGAAATTTGTTACCAAGTGGAGATCTTTCCATTTATTTGTTTATTTTTGCCCTTCCACAGAGGCTAGCCAAATAAAATGTTTTCTTCATGCCCTGCTCACCACTCTGGTGTTTTCAGCTATTTATGCTCCGTCTCTGGGGTTACAAATGTCAGCCAACTGCAGTGAAGTGTCATTTTTGTCAATTCTGTTATTGAGAGATCTCAGATATTTAGTGCCCAGTATCTTGGGCTTCAGTGAGCCAGGTGGGACGCGGTCAAGAGCTGCAAGAGAAACATGTGTAGCTGATCCCTTCACAGCAGTAATAAAATATAGAGCTAAGGGTAGTCTCCTGCCCATTGACAGCCAAGTTCAGCTAACTTTATTTATGTTCCTTGATTAGTGCAAATTTTCAGCCTTTATGATTCAGAGGACAGCTTGAAAACTTTGTCCAAGTGAACCATTAGAAATCAATAGACAAATAACAGGAATCTTGGGATTTTTTACTCAGAAAGATCCTAGCTATTTTTAATAGCTTTCTTCACATGCTTCCTTTTCAAGGAAAATGGCACCAGTCTGTGTTTACTTTTTCTTTCAGTTGCTTAAGCATGGAGTTACTGCAACTGCTGTTTCTCCACAACCTTTTGGGAAGTGGGAAAATTAGATCCTGGTCTGGTGTCAAAAGTGCAGACAGAGACATGCAACAGCTGAGAAGTCCTGCACAAAGGCAGTCCTACTATATGTTGTCTGCTCTTCAAAATGAATCCAGGATGTTTCCTGAAGCCTTTCTGGGAATTTGTCAACAAATTCCAGTAGCAAGATTGCTCCCAGTACATCTCCCAGCCAGCCCAGGTTAAGGTGAAGCTGTGTTATGCACCAGTCCCCTTTTGGGTTTTGAAGCAAGCAGTGTGTTGAAGACTGGGCAGTTATAGGCAGCTAATTAGCATTAAGTCGTCCAAATAGAAATGAGATGCGGAGGATTTTGGGACTGTGTTCTCCACCTTGACTATTATGCCATGTTAGGAATTAATAAGGGTATTACCATTCTTCAGTGAGCCCCAGGCTAATAACTCTGTGAGCTTAATTACCTTCAAGGTCATATTTTTTCCCCTTTTATATCAGGGCAATTTCGTAAATGTCAAGCAATCTGGGACCAAGGCATGACTCATTTTGTGTCATTTCATATCTTTTGGTAACTGTGATTGTATCTTCCCTGACTGCAGCCAGTTAGTAAACTTGAAAAACGGTGCTCTCTTCAATTTAGCCAACGTAGTACCACAGCAGCATTTAGTAATGTTTTAAGACTTCTGGAGCCAGAATGGCGTTAAGATCTCATAAAGTTTAAAGATGCACAGTGTAGTGAAAGTGATGTAAAAGCTCAAAATAAAACAGTGTACTTCAGTTGCATATTGGAAGTCAGAGATGTTTCTGGCCTTTTTGACTTGCTATGCCAGCATGTTGTGATATAGTTTTGTTTTGGGCATCTTTAGACACTGCCTGCAATTACCTTTGCAGGATGCATGTGTAAAATTCAGCTGAAACTGCAGAGTTACTTGTGAAGTACCACAGGGGCATTATGCTCTGAAAAAGCATGACCAGGAAACAACTAGAGCAGCTAAAACATTGCCTATGGTAGAGAGCACATGATGTGCAATTGAAACATTGGTAGTAATTCACATTAAAAAAAAGAAAATATCTGTGGTCCGTCTCAAACGGACCACGGTCTATAGTCTGGATTAGGGAGTGGACGAAATGGTTCTGGAAAAGTTTTGTGGGGAACAGTGGGTAGTCTGTCTTTAATGCTAAAATGTCAATTACCAAAATTAGTTATCATAGTACAGTTTGGGCTTTTTGTTGAGTTAAAGGTTAGGAGATGGGGAAGAAAGGAAAGGCCAGGTGGATTTGCAGCACATTTTGAGACTGTTGGGCAAAGGAAAATTGATGGACTAGTTCTCCCTGGTTAGAAGAAACACTCCCTGCCCCATGGTCTCTACTAACCAACTAACACACCATGTCAACTAACATTTTAACATTAGAGCAGTTATCAGGTACCAAGGTCATGATCTGGCTTTAAGATTCTTCTTCCAGTTCAAAGCATTTTCTCAAATAAGTGATAATGTCTTCATCATGTCTCTGTCTTTTATTCTTAGACTAAGTCCAAGTTTGGTGACTTTATGAGCCATGCTCATGTTTGCAGTCTGACATTGCTGATGAGCTTTGCAGTAAGGAAGTGATTCTTCACCAGCTTCAGAGCATGTGACGCCTGCTGCCATCCCTTAAGCAATAAATGAAATAGGGGGTTTATAACAGATGCTTTACAAGGCATTTTCGTAATGTGCTGGTTTATATTTCCTTTTACTCTCTCTATTAAATCAAAGTTTTTAAGCTGTTTTCTTTTCAGACAGGTGACAAGTGAATCAGTAAGTAAAGGTACAGGTGCAGACAGTCTGGCAGCCCATGAAAACAACGATCCAGGGCACCGATGGCAAATCTGATTTTTAATTCTGATTTATACATTGTAAAATAGGGGAAGTTCCTAGGAACAGTCGCATAGTCTTGGAAGTTTCTTGTTTAAAAATGTATTGCGAGTGTCAGCAGTTGCTGCACAAAATATTGCCACATACGAGGACTGGAATTTGAATTTTGTTTTCACTTTGAATTCTCTATTTGTTATCCTCCAGCACTGTGGTTCTCATGGCTCTCTGCCCTCTGTTTCCTGTGATTTCTGAATGACTCCTGATTTCTGAATGTCCCTTTGATGGCTGCACAATTCCTGCCTCTGCTTTGATAATACCATTTTAGTGCTCAATAGCTTAAATTGTTTGTGGCTTTGCCACGAGTGTGTAAAATGGTTATTAAATCCATGATGCTCTAGTACAGTGTTTCTTTCCCTGTTCCTACTCCATTTTCTGGTACACACACATTGGTGCAGCCGATGCTGAAGACCCACTATAAATTCTTCTGCAGTCCCTGCACAGAGTCTCTGTGGTTTGGCTTGGTGGTGGTGGGGCAGGTGCTGTCTGGTGCACCCAAGTCCGTCTCGCAGTGACAGAGCGCTACCAGGGCTCCTTTTGGGCTTGCTGCTGGACACGCTCTCTAGGGGGCAAAACTTACATTTTCATCAATTTATATTGTCAGCACTGCAACTCTTGCCAAATAGGCTGATTAATCAATACATGTATAGTAATTTATTCATCTCTTTACTGTATGTTAACACATCAACAGCTAATTAGGAGTTCAGTAGAGTATAAGTTGAAATTGTTCCCTTGAAAGTGCATTACTTCAAAATTATTTTCACTTGTTCATAGTCCTGTGGAGTTTTGGGTGTCCTAAAGAAGTTATTATTTAAAAGCCATCTGTCTGGAATAGGGTAAGAGCTCAAGGACTTGGTATAAATTCTCTTAATGTAATTAGGAGGATGGGATTACACAGCTCTCCCAGCTGCAGGTTGGTAATGCTTGCACTGAAGGGACAGATGCTCTCAAACCAGATGATATTCTGCAATCCAGAGGTAAAGAACTTCTTGAAAAGATTTTCATTCTGAGTATCTTAAACTTTTCGTCTTTTATTTTTCTTTTCTTTTTTTTCCTTTCTTTCTGTAAAAATCTGTTGCTTCTTCAGAATCTTTTACAGTTTGCCGTGAGGGCTGTGGCTTGATGCCAGGTGGTTACCAAGCTGACTTGCTGTGAGACAAGATTGGGGACTGTTCCAAATAGCTGGCAACTTCTAATATCTGCAAAACAGAGACACGCAACCTCACTGCCAGCTGTCTCTGTCAGACCCAGAATGCCCTCTTGGGTTATCTGTGCAGAAGAGAAGGAATTAAGAAAAAAAGTGAGTTTGTTTGTTTGCTTCCTCTAAGCCAACTGAGTTAAAGAATCAGAGTTTTGACAGCTTATGTAGGATTTAAGAGGGATACACACTACAGCTTATTCTTAACCCTTCAACAGATTAAAGACTTTTGTAGTGATTGTTAGAAAAACAAGGTTATTATTCCTATTTATGTTTTGAGAGCAAAATAATTTCCATGTAGATTCTCCATAATATAGAAGATGTTCACATAATTCTAAAGAAAATTTACTCATTGGAAGAGTGGGAGGAGTTTAAGATAAGTATACATTAAATATAAATAAGCACTAATAAATGGGAAATTGTGCTTGTCACTATGTGATGTGTGTATTAAGATAAAAAAAATGTTTTCTAAGTGCTGGAAACAATGGGGAATTCAGTTGCACTTAAAAATTATTGTTTTAAAAAATGAAAAACAAGTTTCTTTGTCATTCAATGATGTTTAAAAGCCAGTTAAAAGATATCAAACAGTCTGCCCAGTGTGGAAGATGCTGTCTCAACATCTAATTGTCTACTTCCTACCACACTGAAATCTAATCAGAGAGGCATCTCCCATTGTCTGGGAGAAATTAATCTAGCCCATTACCTAATCTGTTTGTATCAGCAGAAAATATTTTTATTGCTACTTTTGTCCCATGTTTTATTTTGTTTTATCTACAAGGATTATTTATGGGAAAGTACAGGAAAATTCCTACATTTACAGTAGACCTGAGAGGTATATAGAGGCAAATATGTTGCCAAATAGTGTAATATGGGAATTGTCAAGACATTCGAGATAATAATAAACAAAGTCAATGGACGAAACTCTTTAGTGCTGGTCAACATGGAAGATAGATGCAGTTCTGAAACAATAGCCCTACTTTATATACGGGTATAAAGGTTTTAAAGGAATATTGACTGAAATGCAGATGGGAACAGCTTCAGTTGCTGTAGGAATGCGCCTAATGAAGAGATCACAGTTCCCGAGGATTATGTGTCTGTCAGTGCAAGTACCACAACTAGGATGTTTTAAGATGTTTTAAACATTAAACTGCAAGGACCCTAGAGGTGTTTTTGCTACCTTTACTCAGAGCTTTGGCTTGGTCCAACCTTTGGATCAAGCTCCATCTCTGGAATTGACCAGCGCAAACATTTCTGAAGCCTGAAATGCGGAACTATAGAGGAATTAGGAGTGTTTAACTTCAGCCATTCTTCAGTGGTAGCTGCAGGTCTCTCTCAAAGACCTCTAAGAGGTGTTTTTCCCCTTAGGTATCATTATAGGCATTGATAACATAAGGCTATCCCCATGAAGTATTACACTTCTACTTATCCAGAAACTTGCCATTGTTGCTTGAACTAGCAGAAGTATAGTCCTCTGAGAACTGGTGTTTTAGGGGCAAGGAAGGCAATCAGAACTCCAGTCAGTATGATATGCAAGCTCCCAGCTAGAGCTGCCTGATGATTTAGCAGCAGTGTGAGCAGCACTGATTTTCATTGCACCCCAGATGAGGGGCTTGGGCTGGACTGCTCTTGCTGCAGGCTGGGCACGTGAACAAAAGCTGGTGCTGGTTAGGAGAGCCCTATGGAGCTGAGTGAGGGGCATGAGTGTCCAAGGGGAGGGTGATCTTCACTGGAGTGGCTTGCATACACTGTCCCCTCTGTGAGCAAACCCGGGAGACAATGTGTCAGCAGCAGCAGTGAAATGCCACAAGCCAGAAAAGAGAGAGGTGAACAGGCAGAATAGTAATGTTAACATGTAGCATCTGTTATCTCTGTCTTCCTTTCTCCTGGGAGGAAAAAATAAAATAATGGCCTCTGCTGTTCTGCCTGTGTGATTTCTGTTCCTCTGCAGAGGTCAGAGGAGCCATGGTGGTGCAGGTGGGCGAGAGCTGTAAGTTACAGGTAATCTTATTTAGACTCACTCTCCAGAGGATTTAACTTTTCCTCTTAGTCTGAGGTCTGTAATTTAAATGTGAGCTTGTAAGACAATAATACTGAAAAGAAGGGTGCAGTGGTTGGAGGGGTGCTGAGCTGTGGAGAGGCACGCTGCATGGTGGCGCTGATACACGCAAAGGCCCAGGAGGCAGCTGTCCTCCCCGGCACTCAGACATACAGCCCTCCTGCTTCAGAGATGTCAGATTCAAAGCTGTATCCTGTTGGTTGTTTCCATGCCCTCAGTGCATTGTCTTGCTTACCTTCTGTGATGCTCAAAGAGCAAGAACCATTTCTTCCAGACTTACTTGCTGTCATCAAAGCAGGGGGATGTACAGTAGAGTGATGTGTCTTCTCTGGTGAAATGCAGCCTGTTCATCCTCCTCAGCCAAAGCCTTCTCAGTCAGTCCTCTGCAGCACACCAGGAGCAGGCTCCAGAAATATGGAGTCTGCTGTATGATGTCTGCATTTGTATTCGGTTATTGACTTCATGACTCACTCTGAACCCAGGGAAGGCCATTTCTGACATTTTAAGGAGAGAAAAATTGGCTGAGTAAAGCTGAATGTCCCTGTTAGTTACCTTCCAGGATGATGGCATAAAACCTGTGTATTTCCCCTCGGTGGTAGAAGCTGTGGATGATTTCTTCTCAGGAGCATAATAGCAGCTCTCCTCCCAGCAGTCTGCTCAGCTCAATAGTGGATCCATAAGCTACATGTCTTGGTTTGGTTTTTTTAAAAACCCACTTTATTTTACATCAGGCGTGAGCAAGATGTAGAGGGATAATCTCTCTCTACTCCCCTTTCATCTCTGAAAAGTAGCATCACTGAGGATGAGATTCTCCACTTGGGAATCCTTCTTACACAGAGTTGCTTATGGATTCTGGCTTTTCTAATTCTTCCAAGGATTATACAGACTTTGTCAGTTTTCACTGAGCTCTTAGTATAAACATACGATTCTCAGTCATCAGAAAAAACCCTACAGCATTAGGTGTGTTTATCCAGGGCAAAACCTAATTTTATTACATAGCATATTTTAACCCTTTAAAAGCATAACTCATCCTTTTATCATAGGGAGCTGCTTTAGTTAAGCTAAACCAGAAAAATGCGCATCTTCCATTCTGTTTAAGATGCACAAGATTTTGAAAATGCTTTACATTGCTTGCAAGAGAGGAGGCAGCTCACAGCCTTTGCTAACAGATCTTGCTGAAACAGGCATTTGTGGGTGCAAGTGAGGCCCAGATACCTCCAGCCCCAGCGCAGCCTTCAATATGCCAGCAGTGCTGACATGGAAGGACTTTTCTTCATCACTCTTGAGAGAGAAAAGATGATACTTTTTAGCCATTTTACACTTTACATGCTTTGCGTGGGGATGAAGTTTACTTTCTAAATCCCCTCTAGTTCTCAGAGCGTAGAGAGTTGTCTGACAACACGTAGCAATTTATTTGCAGCTGAATCAGAAATCTACATGGAAAAATCTTATTCTTAGGGGTTATCTAGCAGATCTCTGAGATTTCCTGGGGGAAGAAAAGAGGTTTCTATAAGCCTTTATAGATTTTTCATTTAACATTACTATTGGAGGTGGCTCCACAGATGAAATCTTTCATGTGTTTTTTTCACAACTCTGCATGAGACAGAAATCAAGATTCTATGGAGTATCTCAGTAACATTAGTCATATGTATTTAATTACTAAACTTTGTGTATGGAATGTGATTAAAATATTTACAGATAAAGTAAAATAATAAACCAGGTGTTGTTTTGCATTAATGATTACATCAGATAAGTGATCTTGTAGTTAAGGTTGAAGTGATGATTCAATTTAAATCCTAAATTCCGGCATATATAACTTCTTTTTAAAAGCTTTGTTTTGAAGTTTCACCTGTATAGTCTCGACTTTGAGTTTTATTTGATATAGTGGTTGAAGAATAATTATTCATCCCTCATTTTTTCTAAATTTAGAAGAAGCTGGTTAGGTATTTTTCATAGACCATTGAAAATTCTAACCACTTTAAAAACACAACTTCCAATAGAATTTTCTCAGCATGTGAAAAATGGGTCAGAATTTTTACCTCTGATCCACCTGAATGCTTTGTTATTGTTGAATAGGCAACATACAAATTGCAAAATGTCAGAGCCAGCTTTCTGGTTCTGATATACCTATACCTACTGCCAGCTTTTCTCAGTCAAAAATGAAGTCTTACAACCTCCCTGCCTGTAAACATCAAGGAGCCATTAGCATAGATTTCAAAATTTTGATCTCTCCAAATCTGAACTTGCACAGGACCTGATGGATTTTCAACCTGAAACTCTAAATCCGGTCCTGAAATTTCTCAGCCCATTTTTATTCTACAGGGAAGCTCACCATGATATGTATGTTGCTATGATAACCTTGTGCAAAATCCAGAGGCCCAAATGGTCGCTTGCTGTGCACTGAAGGGTTTTACCACCAGCATTAGGTGAGGACCACTAACTTACCCCAGCTGAAGATGCCGCCCCACATATATGCACTGTCTATTGAAACTATTTCCCTGAACCAGTTCTGTACTATGATGAGCATAATCTCTGGACAAATCTGTATGACTTTATGAATATTCTGTGGCTTAATTGGGTTATAGAAATGTCTGCTATGTGGTTGTTGGATTAAATTCACTGTATACGTAAATCGGTTAATTAATAGTAGAAGTGTTGTGAAATGAATCTTGCAGTAGTACAGTGGACAAGTCTTCTGCTTTAGGTGTGATTACACAACTCTGATCTATACAGGAGGGTGGCAGAGCTGTGCATCGTGCCACCACAGGGTGACGTGGAGGAGAGAGGGTCTTTTAAGTCCCCAAGTCCTCCAGTCAGAGGAGGAAACAGTTTTTACCAAGTCATGAAAGGACATTTAGCTTCTCCTTTTTCTTAATTTAAACCTGCTGGTGTGAACACAGCTGGATCATTCTTCTCTTTAGGCCCCAGGATGTCAGCTCTTGCACTGACCTGCTGCTGCTGGGCAGAGCCGTGGGAAGCACTGGGGCAGGCAGTTCTGGATGTCTCGTGTGTTTGGGTCTTAGATGTTCATTCCCGCGTGTCAGCAATTGAAGCCACCTCTGTATCAGCTGCTGCCCAGGCAATCAGCCAGCTGATGACCACTGTGGTTGACAAATTCTGTTGGGAACCACACATAGAGCTTTTGCAGGCTAGAAGTGACTTGGTGACTGCATTATGCAATTCTGCTGGAAAGAGGTTGAATTTTTGTTTTAGTAAATGCTGTGCTACAAGGGGATTTTTGCATGCTGCTAGAAACTATAGTATGATTAAAAGCTTGTAGCCAACCTTTCACGGTGTGGCAGTCACTAACGTTTTATACATCCTACAACCATCTTTCCGTCTAATAGAACACTGCTACTGACAGAAAAACCAAAAAGATTTTAGAGCTCAGAGGAATCATCTACTGCATTTTTGATATTGAAGTCCTTGGTTTGGTGGAATTATTTTTTTATGAAGAAGGATAATCCTGTATTTGATGCTCAACTCACACAGTCACCTGCTTGCATCTATTTATGCATGGTCCATGTGAGGCTTTTTAGTTTCAACATGTTATGTGACTGGATTGCACATACTTGTGCATGGTTGAACTGATATCCTATTTCTCAGGTCTGGTTGGGGAGAAGCTTATTGCTTGTTGAAGGCATTGGGCTGAGACTGGGTAGCCTTTTTAGAGTAAAAGGTAGGAACAGTCAAGTTCAATAAAACTTGTGGACCTTGAACCTGAAACAGAAAGATCACTACATGTATGTGCATGACACTCTTTTGAGTAATGGCAATTCTATTTTACTGTTCAAACCTGAGCATGCTTTTACATGATTTGTATCCTAGTCAAAGAGAAGGACTTACTTAAAGGGGACTTTTAGCAGGGCCTGTTGTCATGGAAAAAGATCTAATGGTTTTAAATCAAAAGAGGGTAGATTTAGGCTAGATATAAGGAAGACATTTTTTACAGTGAGGGTGGTGACACACTGAAACAGTTGGTAGATGCCCCAACCTTAGAAACATTCAAGGTCAGGTTGGATAGGGCTCTGAACAACTTGATCTAGTTGAAGATGTCCCTGGTCATTGCAGGAAGATTGGACAGGATGACCTTTAAGGTCCTTTTTCAACCCAAGCTGTTCTATGATTCTGTGAAAGACTAGTGTCCAAATATTTCAGCTCTTCCTGGATCCATGTGATGTAGGCTGTCACGAGCCAAATCTCCAGTTCTTGAATATGTTTGAATTGGAGGTCCTATCTCAAAGTGGGCTTTCAGTTTTGGGATTGTTTTTAAGCTTTGTGAATACATATTTTCTGGTATATTTTTCTGAAAAATCATGCTATATTTTAGGAGAAGGAAAATGGTTATAAAGAAGGGAGAGGAGGAAGATGGGAGATGGTGCAAATACTGAAATTGGTGTATGCACATGGCCATAAATGGCAGTGTTCCTGGAAAAGATGAGTAGCCATGCCTCAGGTGACCTATGTACCTTGAGTAACAAATAACCCCCCCCAAAAAAAACTTTCTTCCTGCAAAGATATTTTATGATTGTATTCAAAACCAGCCATCTTAAAAATACTGGGTTTTTTTTACATGGGAATGTGCTTTCCCACACACTTCAGCCTTTTCTTCCTTTTGACTTGGCTAGTGGGACCAACCGTCTCTCTGAGGCATCTGAAGTGTAGAGGGATAGAGCACAAAATTATTTTTTGTTTTGGTGGTGAATGATAAGTAGTCCATAATAGTCACTGGAAGTGATAAGGAATAAAGCATGAATCTTGCAAAATGTTATAGACTTATGGTGATGCAAAATGGTATGACTGTTAACTATGAGAGAGGACGTGAAAATCTAGCCTGTAGGTCCCTTGATAAATAATTCTACAGCATTATGTATTGCATTGTAACACAATCCTGACCCGATGGATGCAAAAGGAAAATTCCTTGAGCATTCAGTGGAGCTTGATTTCTGTACACTGTTCTTTGAGAGCTATGTCAGAAGCAGTCTAAGACACTGCAGCTGTTGCAAAATTAGACAATTAGCCTTGCTTTTGTTTTCCTGATTAAGTTTTCACAATTTAGTTGACATTTTTTAATTTTCTAAATTGTCAAGTATATTTTAATAGCTCTTTTGGACAAGACGTGAGCAGAGGCAAAAGTCTGGGTTTGCTTTGCCAAATATCAGCTCATTTGTGATTCTGGACGTGTATAGTCTAAGGCAAGCTCTTGGTCTTTTCCCTTTCGTTGTCTTCAGTACAGCAAATGCAAAAGAGTTGAGATTAGGAAACTTATTATATGATAAGAACCCCAACAATAATCATTGGGTTTTCAGTTCTTAACACTCCCTTCTATTTCTTATGAAAATTAACATGTTCTACAATTTACTCCCTATTGAAAGTCTAATATTTGATACTTTAGACAGAGACTTTCTTCTTCTGCAATATGCAGTTTCTCTTTCTATACTAGAATCTTTAAAGTACTCAGTTGGCAATTCCTATTATAGTTGCTTATTTGGACCAGGCAAATTGCCGAATAAAAGGTTTGTAAATTATCTGCTTTATATTTGTGCCGTCCTCAAAGGACTGAAATTTGCTTTGGGGAAAAGAAAAGGACCAAGTAATAACATTTTCTTTTTTAAAGCACTGCCAGAAACTTAATTTCAGAGAGCTTTTTATTATTAAATTTCTCAGCCTTCCTTTCAAGCACTTTATTAGGAACACAGTTCATTTATTTGGGAGGGAGTGGAAGGTGTTGAAGAAGGGGGAGATGAAGGTGAAAAGCAAGCTCATTAATTCATATTGTGATCTAAGTGTAGTGTTCCTGTTGGCAACAATTTCAGTTTCCTAATGTGCAGTCATTGTGAAAGACTGATTTTAACATGTAAACCTTAAAGAAGTGGGAAAATTGTTTCTCTTGAAGTTTTTTTGGAGCTTGTTTATATTGAAATTGTTAAGGCCTTTCGAATTTTTAAGTGGTTCTCCTGGAGCACGTGAAAAAGACCTTTGCTGCTTTAGCAGAGGGAACAAGAGAAATCAAACCTTTGCTCGTTCTAATTACAAACTTGATACAGCTTTGTGCACTGGGCTTGAGTCTGATGCTGTCAGAAAAGTGAAGAGAAATCTAGGTAATAGGTACGGTGTCAGGAGGAACTGATCTTGCTTGTGGGTTGTGTTCTGCAAGCGTCTTTGTATTCATTTACATTCAAGGCTTAGCAGATGGCACCTAACATTTAAGAAGGGACCATTTGTTTCCAGCCTGCAAAATAAATTGGTCCTGGTAAGGTGTAACAGAAGAGGTCAATGGCTCCTGTTAGTTATGTAACAAGTGCATAAATTTTCTCAGTGAAAGACAGAAATACTGTGAGCACACTTAAAGAAATCTTGGGTGTGGGGACAAGCCAGTCTAATTTTGTCAGTGACACCTGAAAGAACTGACTGGAGACTGGAATTTCAATTCCCCAGGAGAGCTGGACATTTTTGTATTTTTCATCAATCTAGTTTGAGGCAAAGTCTGGCAAAATTAATATTAGATGATATTCTCATTTAGGGGCATGGAAACATTTCAGGTTTAGTATAGTCCAAAGAAATCAGAACGCTCTTGGTTTCTATATTTAAATGTTTACCAAACCTAATCTGATTAAATTAAAATTTTCAACAACAAACAGCTCTCTTGAGAAATGCTTTTGCTATTTGATTATCTGGGGACTGAGTGCACACCTCTCTAAGGGAAGTTCTTAATTTTCTACCCATTTAATTTAACTATTTTTCTGCGCTTTCTCCTAAAAATCCAAGGTGGAGCTCTGAGCTGTTGGCTGTCCTTTTCCAGCAGCTGTTTCTGTAGTACATGGGTCTTGTCAAGGAAAACATGGAATAAATTTCCACTTTCCTTAGCACCACTGGTGAGATGTTTCTAGCTTCCTGAAATCACTTTCAGTCAAGAGCAGAGCCATGTGAGTCTCAGGTGCTTTCAGAACTTGAGAACCGAAATGTTCTTCTCTTCTACTCTACTTTTTCTTTGCTTGCTTTAACTCTGTCCTCAAAAAAACTTGCTGCCTTATACAATTTGTCAAATTTCCTTTTCTTGGTTCCCATTTTTTCTTTCACAAGATTGAGGTTTTTAAACAGCTTGATTTGTATTTTGCTTGCCTTTTTTCTAAGACTGTGAGGCATAGTCCTGCAGCAATTATGGTGCAAGGCTAAGGACAGCCTTGCTCTACAACAAGTAATCTTGTTTAAAGGGAAGGGATGTGTCTGCAACCACAACGAGATGGAGGGAGCAGTAGAGATGATCTATTTCTTCCAGGTGACACATTGTGTTATTTGTAGGCTAGGGAAGTGTGATGGACAGTGCAGATTTGAAGGAATACACCATACTGTTTTCAGAAATTACAAAAATAGTAACAGTCAGCTGAGAGGGGGCAGCTGGAGTAAGGCAGAATGGGCACATCCTACTTCTCTGTGTTGTGGACAGGTTGTGTGGCACACAACAGGAGATAAACTGTCACACGTACCTTCAGGTGTTTGAGAGAGACACTATTACGGTGTTAGTGTGAAAAGCAAAAAAGCTGTTGGCACTTTTGCCAGTGCTATTCAGAAATGCTAAAAAAATATACAGATTTTGTGGATGTTAGCTGCAGAGAAACACAGAGAAAAGTGTTGGATGATAATCTGATGCTAATATGAAATGTATAGGTAGTTGGTTTCCTACTGTAGAGGGCAGGACATCCTCCCACTCTAGTCTGCCCTGGTGAGGCCACATCTGGAGTAGTCTGTCCAGTTTTGGGCCCCTCAGTTCACAAAGGACAGGGAACTGCTGGAAAGAGTCCAGCAGAGGGATACATGGACAATCAAGGGAATGGAACGCTTTTCATATGAGGAAAGGCTGAGACCTGAGTCTGTTTAGCTGGAGAAGAGAAGACTGAGAGAGGACCTCATCAATGCTTACGAATATCTGAAGGGCGGATATCAAGAGGATGGGGTGAGGCTCTTCTCAGTGGTGGCTGGTGACAGGACAAGGGGCAACAGACACAAGCTGGAACGCAGGAAATTCCATCTCAACATGTGGAAAAACTTCTTTGCAGGTGGCAGAGCGCTGGAACAGGCTGCCTGGGGAGGTTGTGGAGTCTCCATCTCTGGAGATGCTCAAATCCTGCATGGATGCGTTTCTGTCCAGCCTGCTCTAGGTGAACCTGCTTTGGCAGGGAGTTTAGACTAGATGATCTCTGAAGATCCTTTCCAACACCTACAATTTTGTGATTTTGTGAAATCTTGTCCTTTTTCATCAGGTTTACTTCGCTGACCTTCGCCTTCCTATGAACTTTTCAAATCCCACCTGAGATGATGAAGCTCTAATGGGGAGGCACTTCCAGAAGTTGACTCCTAGATGTGTTTTTTCTTATTTTCTTCTAAATTTTATACCTGTGTGTGTTTTAGCTTAAAGTCCACTTTGGACTGTTTAATTTGCCTAGTGAATGGTCAGACAGGAGCAATATCCTTCCTGTCCTAGTTTTGCTAGGGTAGAAGGTGAGGTTGTTTAATCCTATTGCATCAAAATGTTATCTTGGTAATTCTAAAGGCTATTGCTGGGCCTGTTCTGGTTGGAAAGATTCTTTCTGGAACATGGTTGACATTGCACTTATTTCAAAGGAGGAGCTCTTATAGGAGCCTTTACCATGGAAATTAATCTTTTTTCACTCTTCTGATGATACATCACGTGATGGGTTTACTCTTTTCATGTCTGATGATTTGCAGACATCCCATGTTCTACAAATGTACTTCTCCCTACATAGCTCCTATGGTTGACAACCTCGTAGTTTACAGCAGAAATTCTTGATATTAGTTCCAAAGCTTCTGACCTTGCACACTGCTGTTAAATTTCATGCCATTTCTATTACTCCTCCAGATAATCCAGCTCTTGCTGTGTGAGCCACTGATCCTCCTTCAGTTGACAAGGCCTCCAGACATGTAGGTCTCAGGAAATGTATTTGCTTGCTTTTATATTTTTGCACCATAGCATTAAGCAAGATTGGTCCCAACGTCAGTCTTTGAGGGTTTTGTTAACCTGCCTGAGTTTTAACAGTTTCCCTCCTGCTGCCAGCCATATGCTCCTTTAAAAAGCTGTACTGATAAGCAGAGGGGAAGTCTGGACCAGTCTCCACACTCCCCCTTTCAGTGGATGCCTTTGGGGTGCAGAGCAGGCTGCCCCTTCCCCGAGCACCACTGGGAAAGCTCAAGCACACATGGTGAGCGCTGCCTCTGCAGCCAGACCACTGTCAGGAGAGGTGAAGAGACATAGCCAACCCTTTGGGATGGCAGGCAGAGATATATGAAAGTGCATCAAGAAAGACTCTGTAGAATTTGCTTTGATCCAGGAAATGAGCAGGTATTGCTCAGCCAAAAGCCTGTCTGGAGAGAAGGAGCTGCTCTGCAAAGGCATGGAGATTGGGGGAGAGACTTACTTGCAGCCCCCCTTGCTTTCCCTCTTTCATCCAGCAGAGCTGAGGATATGTATTTCTTCTGTTTATAGCATTTACTACTCTAGCTGGTGTTCCAAAAAAACTGACTTTCAGGTTTTTTTTGGGTACTTGATTTAGGCAGCAGATCTTAGTGCTTCCTCCTAAAACCTTGGGGTGATTTGAGGTCTGCTACAGTTATGAAAGAATTAAAAAATTGAAAGTGGAACGCTGAGAAATAACCTCCCTTTCACCAAGCAGTACAATGTACGGCATTGTACCAGATCTGGCTAAAGGTATTTTAACAATGCAGCACCTATGTAGCCTTGCAGTGCCAGTTTAGTGGGTTGAATATGTTAATTTATTGATGAACACACACATTTTGTCTTTTGGCAGAAATAAATTGCTCTGGATAACAGTATCCACAGATGATACCAATTTCTGACTTAGTTTAAATGGTCAGAAATGATTTAGTGAGGCAATATGCTAAATGCACATTTCATGGGCTATAATTGTTATGATTAGACTGTATTTTCTTTTGTTACAACACTCATGAACGTGTCAAACTTGAGAGACCGTGCTGATGCCTGTGCTGATACTCACCACTTTGCATGTTCGCAGCCTTGTGCAAACATTAATGAACCAATGTAAACAGTCATTTTAATAACGTGACTTAATATAATAAGGTGTTGTGAACCTTACTTCACCTCTGTATGCTCAAGGGATTGTAATTTGTACCCTTTTGCATGTGCAATGAAGGCTATACCCGTCACCTACCCTCTCCCATTCATCCTTTTCCTGTGCAGTTCCCACCAAGGGGGGGAGCAGCTTTGATTTCTAACAGGGCTCCAAAGAGCTTGAGCCATAATTCATCTGGCACTCTTCCAACGTTTTAGATGGTCCCATTTTGCTCCAGGCTTCCTCTGTGCTCAATCATTGCAAATCCCCCTCCCCCCCTCTTTTTTTTTTTTTTAATTAGTGTGTGTCAGTTTCCCCACATCTGGAACTACCACTGGCATTGCACTTGGCAAGGGTAAAAACCCAGCTGCGTTTCAGAAGTGCATGTCTGCTACATTGCCTTACACGGTTGTCAACAGGAAAACACTGCTTGTCTTATTCTTGTTTTACTTTTAAAATGCTCGTTATCCTATTGCTTCAAGTTAGAAATATGTACGTTTATTTTGGTAGTGTGATTTCAAATAGCTGTATTTCAGCTATTAAGAAGTGTGCACTCTTGGGACTTGCAAGAGCTGGAAGCAAGTGAAATTAGCAGACTAGAATGAAGTCATGTTAAATACTGAAGAGCTTGAGTTGATTTAGGTTTACAGCAGAAAGTGTAATACGAGGGCTGGCTCTTATGTTTTTTTTTAAGTACACTTGGATAGAGCTGAGCAGAGATACTTGTCTGCTACCAGGCAGTGCTAGTCAGGACTCCCACAACAGCTATTACAAACTGAAATAATCCTTATTGCGAGTTTCTCTGTATTTTACCCCTCTGCACATGGGGACTGACCTTTGCAGGCAAACTGGCTGCATCCTGTGAAAACAGAGGGTTTATTGACTCCATAGCAAGACCAGTCTCCTTTACCTTCAGGGGTGGTTAGCTTCTTGGCCTGAGAGATGAAGGTGAAAGAGGGGTGTATGTTAATTTTATTAAGCTGTTTATGAATTACAGACTTTCACACTGGCTAAAATGTCATGAATTGAGCAGAAATACTTGAAGCCTCTATCCTGCAGTTTGTTGAGGGGCGACTTGCACCTGACAGCTGACAGAGTTAAGAATTTGCAGCTTAAAGGTATAGATCCTCGGTGCTTCTGAAGAGCAAACAGGAGTTGAATTATTTACGCCATTCAGTGCAGATGTCTGGCTTTTAGTCTCATCATCCGTCATTACTCAGCAAGCACCTGTGTTCATACATTGCATCATAAATTCTACAAAATGAATATGTAATTTTATAATCCTTGAATATGACTGATTCACAGGCACATAATGGAGTGCACAACGGCCATGCCATGTTCCTTCTAAATATATTTTGGAGAATGATGGTTGAAGCCAACTATTCCTCGATGTAAGAGATTTCTTTACTTAATAGCCCCTGCGCTAGCGGGGGCTTGTGCTCTTTTAAAATGGATTTAAGCAAGCCAGAATGTCTGAGAAGAGCCTTGCTGTAAGGCTACTTAAGTAAAGTGATCAGATGAACAAAATTAACTTGGTCATTTTTTTGTCTTCTAAATTTGAAAGCACAGAGTCTCATTCATGCTATATAGCTATGGTGATGTGCTCAAGAGCTGTGTATGGAGCAGGATGAGAATTCCACAGGTCAAAGGTACAAAATCTGTAGAAATACCTGAATTCTTTTTGTCTTGCTTGGGAAGAAAGGTGAAAGACTCCAGATCTACATGGGTGAATGCCACCTCCAAAACAGACATTACAAAATTGGGAAAAAGCCTACAGCAAATGAAAACCACAGCTTTGTTGTCACAGTCAGGAAACACAAGGGTAAAATGGAATTGCCAAACTGGTTTAAATCTTGCAAAAGAAATATACTTTACATATAGCAATAATAACAGTGAATGAACAGCTGAAGAAGGCATGGAGCTACTATGACGAGAAGAGGGTTAGGATTAGTTTAGGCTAATAATCAAGATAATGAAGACTAATATTGAACTCTTGTTAAGGATTGTGATGCCGAATGGGAATAAAGATAGGACACATCCCAGAGTGGGAATGGCCACAGTAACATCAGAGATCAAAGCATGTAAAAAAATGAAATTCATTCTAATAGAAAAGTGGATGATATCCATCCCTTTATTCTGAACAGATTAGCACATGATTATTTGTAGCAAATGTGTTGTATAAAATACTGATTTGTTTGTATGATCCTAATTGTTTGTTTGTAGTGACATCAGCAAAAGATAGAACAATGCTAATGTGTTGTGGCAAAATTGGAAGTCATCAGCAACTGAAATGGAAAACAAGCTCACGTTGTTCGTTAGTCAAGAGAAAATGGAATGAAAAAACCTTAGAATAATTCAGGTTGAAAGCAACCTCCAGGGGATCATGTAGACCATTTTCAAAACAGTCAAAACAGGTCAAATAAGATCAGGTTGCTCCAGGCTTTGTCCAGTCAAGTCTTGAATAACTCCAAGGAGTGAGATCTACAACTGCTATGGGTAACCTCTTTCAGTATCTGACCACCTTGTGGTAAAGACAAAATAAATACTGAATTTAATGGGAATTTCCAACACGTGTCTGCCGCCTTTTGTCCCACTATTGTGCACCACCGAGAAGAGTCTTATTTCGGCTTCTCTGTATCCTCCAGTCAGGTATCTCAGGAAAGGAAACCAGATCAACTTGAGTTGCAATGGTGGAAGACAGAGAACAAGAACTGTTTACAGAGTGGGAATCACCAGCTCTAGCAATTTCCACCAACCTGCAAATGACTGATCAGTAGGTACCGACCGGTGTATGTTGCTTGTTCATATCATGAATCACCAACACCAACCGCTAATGAGATGCTGCCACAAAAAAGCAAGTGCACTCTTGAAATTTGTTGCCTCAGGAATTCGCAGGGATGGTTTTTAAATGTAGCTCAAGTCCTAGTAGAGATGGTTGAAATCAAAATGGAGCAGGCACAAAGCAAGGCTGTGAAAATCGTTTATTACGGGGAATAAGGAGCAATAAGAGAGTTTGATTTGTTCAGTCAGGTCAAAGAAGACTTTGGGAGACATCTTACTGCTCTCTGTAAGTTCATTAGCACTGATACGTATAAATGGGAAGGGATAGATGAAAACTGTTAATTAGAAAAAGGTTTTAAACGTGAAAACAGTGGGGCTTTAGAGCAGTCGTCAGAAAGAATATTTGTTAAAATACATGAAACAGAAAGAAAACCAAACTGACTTTGACACGGACATCTGTGGGGATAGCCTTTTCCTGAAGATGCAATTTGTTTGTTCAGGGTAGATGCGTTCAGGAGGAATTTGCCTGGCATTTCAGTACATGTGGGAGCACAGACAAGCTTACATTTTACTTGCTCCTGTTGTGCCCCGGTGAATTCCAGCTGAGAGCTGGTTCTAGTATCTGTGTTTCTGAAGTCGTGATTTTAAGTTCTCAGTTGTTACAGCATTTCTGTATTTTATATTCAGTTTTAAAACTCTTATGTATTTTGTGACCTTATATTGAAAAGAACAGTGTGAGGTCATTGAGGAAACAGAAAGACATTTTAGTTTAAAATAACAGGTTAGTGTTAAGTGTGCCAGGAGTAATGAAGAGAGGGCTTAGAAAGAATAAAGAAACACTATTAAATAAATAGACAAGAGGTGACGAGTGACATGAAGCTTCTAATTAAGGAGTAGTATAGGAATATTAATGGGTAGTTAAGAGAACTTTTTTGGAACAGGAGAGTATTAAGAAGGATATCAATAGAATAATTTCTTTTCCAGTATTTAAAAATCAAAAGCAGGCAGTAAAAAATAAGAGTTCTGCTGAGAAGTGGAATGAACAATGGTTGGGAAAAGCATGTGCTGCTAAAAAGAAACAGAAGCTGCCTGCTCAGAAGGAGGATGCCTGACAGATAATCAACTGATGTTTGCATCAAGGTCAGTCACTGCAGTGTCTCTAAGTTTTTAGATAAAAAAATCTTTGAACTAGATTGATCCATAGGAGTAGTTACACTGAATTAATGGAACTTCAGACTGGATCGTACGAGACCCTATTGTTTGGGTTTAGATCAGTTTTTACCTAGCAAACTCAGCATTATTGTCTTCTGTGTCATTGGATTTTTTTATTAATTTGCAAAGTGAAAAATAATGGCATATCTGCTGCATTTGAAATGTCACCTTTTAGAACAAGCACAGTCTTTCAACCCCACCAGTCACTTAGATTCTGAAATTATTTGCTGGGATGAAAGACTTTATCCAAAGCATAGATTGTATAAATCCATACAAATTTGTCAGCTTCCAGAACAAAACTGCCATTAATTTCTTGTAATGTAATTGTGCATATGATCACAGCTATTATTGTAACTGTTTCTAAGTAGTTTTTGTGCTGGTAACATGAACAAGTGTTTGATGTTTGGAGAAAATGAATCCTGGAGCTGTTCCGTTGCCATACTATGAAAAGCTGAAAGCAAGGGGGTCGACCGTGCTGCAGCTTTCATGTACCTGCTTTCATCTCGACACTGATGACTTTCAACATGAAGGAGGGGAACTTGTTTACAGGGAAGAGATGCAGGTTTTCTAAAGCCAATCAGCTGAGTTTGTATTGTCAGAAATAATTGTGGCAATACATGTGAGAACTTACCCAGATTAAGTCAGATCTGAAACAGAAGTTGTGGTATTATTTATAGATCTATTGGCAGGAAGAATTTCCCTGTCCAGGTTCCCTTCTGAATTTGAGGCCAAAATCTACAGTCCTTGGTCCAGCAAAACTTAGTTCATGATCTGTTTGAGTAAGAATTACAGGCTTTTGCCCCATAACTTAGAGACATAAGGAATTTTAGAAAAGAACTGTAGTGCATTGTTATGGTAAATGTTCTGGTGTAATGAAAGTACACAGAGATCTACATCTAATTTGCAAACAATTTTTGATTTTCAATAGTATTGATCGTGAAAGTCATGAGGTTTAGCATAAGCCTTTTTACCTGTTACCGGTATCTGGTTAACAGTGGTTGTTTGCAGTTTTTGGATGGAGCGAACAATGTGATTGTTGTTCTTTGGTGATGAATAAACTTTTAGTCATACTGAAACACTAACTCAGTGGATGCAAGTTCATTGATGTTTATTTTTGTAGGGACTGCTTCAATTCTGATTTTTTTAAATTATTTTTTATGGAAAATTAGATTTAACAGAGAGTGCCAGAACTGGATTGAATGATTTTGAGTGCAGTGAAATATGCTGAAAAAAAATGCTTTCTTTGAGCACAAACACTTGATCCAAATACCACCTAAAAATCAATGAAATTTTCATCTGGGTATGCTTTTGATTATGCCATAGTGTGTAATGTGTTTGAAGTTGGT
The DNA here is from genome assembly GCA_013400375.1 of Thinocorus orbignyianus. NCBI lineage: Eukaryota > Metazoa > Chordata > Aves > Ciconiiformes > Thinocoridae > Thinocorus > Thinocorus orbignyianus. The sequence continues at coordinate 1,560,103 of VXBW01001087.1, read as the reverse complement.
GCAGCTTAAATACCTGTGAAAACTGGAACGTTATGTTTAGGAAGTGGACAAAAGCAAACTTTTGAGGCAGTAACTCTTATTATTATGTATGAAACTTTGGTTTAGCCGAGTAGATCAGTTATAGTATACGTTGGAGGTGTTTGTAAAGCAGAAATACAATATCCTGTGAGAGATATAACATACATGCATTACATAAATATATACCGGAACAGAGTTTAGGTTATATTTGTGGTCCAAAGGAATGCGTCCTTCTCTTTGGGCATAGGTGGGAGAAACCAGCTGATAGGATCTCTCTTTTGGCTCAAAGGAGGATGTTAGTTTTAATAAGAGATTTTTTCTTTGAATAAGACCTTTTCTGCAGATACATGTTACTGTGCAAACAGAAACACGTCTTTTCCTCTTTACCTCACTAGATGTTCATGTTGTTAGTGTGATTCACATGTGTATGTAAAACCCTGGAAGCTGGAGTCCTTCCTTTGTGAGCTTAGAAATCTGTAGTAATGCGGCATTGCTGTGCTTGTTCAAAACATAGGGAAACACTCTCGTTTCATGCAGGTGAAAAATGAGTTATAGCCTGTTGACTGAAAGTACATCCTTGCATCTTGTATCTTCATTCAGCTGTGTCAGATGTTTGTATGACAAACTAGCTGTTCAATGAATTAATGGCTTCAAAGAGCAAACCAAGAGAATGCCTACAGCCTCTAAGTTATTTTCCCCTTTTTCTAAACCTGGTGAAGATGTAAATTTTGCTGATTTCCCGAGGTTGGTAAAGGCTTTTCAACAGTTTTCTATAAATTGCTGAGTATTATATTTCTGTTTCCTGGAGGTAAATGTGTGTGGTAGGATTCAAGCAAGTAATATAAATCATCCTCAGGGACATGGCATCAGATTGCAATGTTCATGCCTTTTTATTGTCGCCATAAGAAGGCAGCAGCTGTTGCATAGATGGAATTTTTGGATGAAGAAATTATTGAGGACGAATCCCGGCCGTGTTTCTGTGGCCAGCTTGAAGCAGAACTTGTCCAGTGTGCAGGAGGGAAGAACAGGACTTGAGGTGCTATGAAAATTGCCAGTCATCTTTCTGTTGGAGAAGACATGTAAGATTTGGAAAGAGTGATTCTTCCTTAAAGCAGTGCACTTTACAAACAGCGTGTCTGTAATGGCCTTGTGCAAACATCAGAGCTGGATCTCCTGGGAGACTATAGTCATTTCCCAATTTCACTTTAGTTGGAGAAGCTTTTCTTAGCAGCGTTTCCTTCCCTCAAACTGGTTTGCAAGTTTGAATTTTTCCATTTTCCTGAAGATTTAGTGGTGCTCATCACTCCCTGTGACAAGGACAGCAGAACTGTGCATCTGCGCCACCCGGAGTTTTCCCTTTCACTTGCTGGCATCTATCTCGGGCTTCCCCAGGGATGCACTCTGTGGGGGGCATTGGCAGCATGTTAAGCCCCTGGAGCCACAGGGAAAGGCTCGGGAAGCTGTTTGCCCAGGGCTGGTGTTGAGGACAGAGTTTGTCCCAGAGCAGGGAGGCTGAGCTCCTCAGGGCACATTTCTGTTTCTCGTGGTGAAATGTGTTTCTGAATACTAATTACTATTTACAACTATTTTAATGTTTGCTGAGGGACTTTGCTGGAGGGGAACAAAAAGGAAAAAAAAAAAAAAAGATGGTAAAAATTTCAAAGGAGTACTAAAGGCACATTTTTACCACGTAATAATTTCAAGAGTACAAAGGCCACATTTTTTAGCAAAGCATTTGGCTTGCTTTACATTACATTTGCCCTCAAGTTCCATATTTATTTTTAATATGTTACTCCTAGAACTTCTCTTCCTCCACAGTGATTTTCCTTTTCTGAATAACATCCGCTCAGCTTTCCTTGTCCCAAACAGAGCTGTCAATCTTAAAGATTAAATTGGCATCATCCTTTTCCCAGCCCCAGCTGTTCTTGGCTTCCTTCAAGTTCTTGTCAGTGTCATGAAAGTATAGCGCACTTGTACTCATATATTTTAAAATCTGTACCGGTCTTGTTTCTTCTGGATAGTACCTGGTCTATCACAGTGGTCAAAATTGTTTCTGGCATCCATGGAGACAATTATAGTGTGTCATAGTGCTGTGAATAGTGTATTGCATTAATCCCCTTACCTCACCAGGGAATGTGATATGAAAAATAACTGTTGGGCTTATAGTCAGAAATCTAAAGATGGTAATTCTTCTATACCTTTTATCATGATTGATTAACAAGCTTGGCTTAAAAGAAGAACATACCTGTAAGCCTTTTCTGGATTTATTTAGGCTACGCGTGAGACCTCCTTCAAATTTTGAGCTAAGATACAATGCATTTAACAAGAATTCTGTCATAATCACTGGCACAGCTATCAGGGGAAATGTCATGCCAGATTTAAGGCTGCACTGCTGATTCTGTCTTCATCCCCGTGATTTTTGCCTATTTGCTTTTCTTCCCAAAACAAACCTTTTATTTTTTGACAAGTTTTTTAAATTTTTTTATTCTATTTTAAATCTTGAAAGCAAAAGGCATCTGTTGTAGAAGCTACCAGGCCCTCAATATGAATGCAGGGTGGGTTTATGAATTTAGGATCTGGACATAGTGTATATGTTGTAAAAATGTGATTTTGGTACACTTGTGAATTATGTAAATATTCAAAATATTTGTGGCACCTTCATATATGTTTTGTAATTTAAGGGATTAATAACACAATATTTGGTATAACAGAGCCAAAGATGCTGCATGCCAAAGAATATTCAGACAAATTTCTGTGAACTTTGGGTTTAGATGAACAACCTGTTAACTACATTAACCTTAATCCTGTGTATTTCTAAGTACTGCAATAACAGGGTGTCTGCTGTAAAAAGATGTGATGTCTGATTCTAGTACATATTTAGAACTGTTAATTACAAGGTTGCACCATTGAAATATGAATTTTCCCTTTATTTAACTCTTTGTTTCATATTTCTATTTTGAAGAACATTATTCTCAAGAATTTTTCTATATATATGAAGATGACCTCCCAATAGGGGAAGCTGGACGAGGTGGTGTCCAGAGGCTCCTCCCAACCAACATTTCTATCATTGTTCAATTAAAAACGCTGCTATTAATTACTTACAACCTTGAAAATTTTTCACCTTTGATAGAAACAAAGGTAGTAACAGATGCTGTATTTGTAGTTTACAGCAGGAAGAAAGTTTTGAAAGAAAAGCAGGTTCAAGGTGTGGAAATGTGAGATCAAATAATGGGAATAGTCTTACACAACTCTCAGTGAGTGTGTACAGCACCTTAGTGGAGTTTTCTAATGAACTTAATTTTTTAAGTTGTAAAATTCTGTATAATATAAACAATGTTGGTTGATGGTTCCTGGGAAGTTAGTCCAGGAATTGAACATGCTAGAGATGGTATCTTGTAGGGTGCTTGTATTTCATGTTACAGAGGCTCATCTTCGATGAGACAGAAGCAACAGAGTCAGAGCAAACAGATCTTTGTGTGAGTCATTTCTCACAGCAATCTCACCATCACCTTGGGGACAGTGAAGTTCAAGTCATAAGCTGTTTTAGCTGAGACTGAGCTTTGCACAGCCCATCACAGTATTCAACCTGGAGTTTGTAGTTTGTTTCTTTTTCACTAAATCCTTGGTTCACTCTATTCCTCCACTGAAGTCTGGTATAAAATTAGGAATAATTTACCACCAAGTCACCTAAATAATATCCACTCTCCAGTTTATTGTGCTGTTAAGTAACTCTATTTCTTTGATTTGTTTTGCAGGTAAGTAGCACTTATCATCTGCTAGCCAACAATTTAAGGTAAGTGTATTTTGTACATAGCAACAAGCTAAGTCAAATTAGTATTTTGTTCTTTAGAGGGAATATATGAACTACAAAGTTAGTCATACAATAAAATTTGTTTCAGATGCTAGTGTGTGCCCAGAATCTTTGCAGATTTTGTGGGTTTACAAAGTTTTTTCTCCTCAAAGAATTATTCATCTGTTGCAAGAAGAAATAAATATAAATACTTGAGGCAGTATTTCAAGGAAGTTGAGCAAACAATGTTTACTTTATAAAAATAAACAAATGAGGGTTTATTTTTTACTCTCAACTCCTTTCAGCTATCGTAATCTTGAAGTTGTTTGTAACTAAATGAAAATCTCATCAACAAATACAGTACATAAACCTTGGTGTCCCTTCAGTGTTTTTTGCTACAGGATATTACTTAGATGCTTCTGCTTATCCTATTTTTGGCTTGATGAAAATGGTACTAGTGCTTAGTTCTTAGCTGTCTGCTTAAATTGAGAGATTTCAATGTGCTTTCTTAAAGATGCCAGTTTCATCATTCTTACTGTTTAGCTGGGGAAAGAGTATGGTGAGGAAACTATAGTCACAGAGTAAGCATGGTGAAAAGATGTGTCCTTTGTCTCTAGCAGGGTTCTTACAGGGCTCAGCATCCTCTGGGGGAGGAGAAGAATTCAAACATAAACCTAATTTTTATAGCATACATCACTTGTCCCATTAGTTTAAAGTCTTAATATGTTACTTAGTTGCTGCCCAAGGAAATTTTAAAATTTGATTGTCCATTCTTAGCTTTTCTTTTTTGGACTTCCCAGACTCTCCAGAGGCAGCTAATATACTGTGAAAGGAGTTACAGCTTTTCAGTGCAGTGTTTGGAATTTAATAATTGCACATAGTACATTTTTTTCTTGCGGCAAGACTGGGTAGGGTATTAGCACTTGACACAGGTGCTATTGAGCATTTGATCCTCTTAGAAAGTCACATCCACTTAGAAAGTGTTTTTCCTCCTTGCAGTTTGAACTTTCTAGAAGATTTGTTGTTATTGATAGGCTTCATAAAAATCCTACCTTTTCTTTTCTAATTAATATTTTCTTAATTTTTCTCTTTGTAGGTCCTGGTTTTTGTCCTGAAGCATTTTTATTTTGAATTCATATTGTCCTCTTCAACTGATCACACAACTCGGCCATACTTAGTCACAGAGGATTTTCTTTCATCCTCACCATATCTTGACAACACCTGTAAGTTTCTGATCTACACTACGTTTATTTTAAGCTCTAGTCATTCAAATGTCTTTGTTACACCAATGCCTTAATTAGCTGATTTTCTTTGGCTGTATTTTCTCATTTTCCCATGGCATCTTCTCCAGAGATTTCCATTACTTGTGCTGCCTGCTTTCTGTCATCTTTTGTAAAATGTTTTGGCAGAGGATTATTGCTCTACGTCAACTATCATTTTCTTCCCAAAGATTTTCCTAATACATATTTGTGCGTGCACATGCAAAAGTAAGGTGGATGTGGAGTCGTATTTAAACACAGGCTGACAGAGAGATAAGATGTGTCTGCTAAATCTGTCTAGACTCAAATCTGGATGTGAAGTTACATATTCTCTGCAGAGGTCAACTCTGAATTCCTTCTGCTTTTGGTACAAGTTTCACCTTGCATCCCCATTTTGTCTGTTTTGTGCTAAGTTGATTGCATTGCTGTGTTTTCATAATTTAACTTTTTGGGAGGGCTGGTAAGGTCAAATAAGGATGAATGAGTTGCTTTTCATTCATTTTTTTTCTTTTTTCCATCTGGTCTGGGTGGGGAGATGGATCTTGGACTTACAGCTTTTCCCCCGGCAGGGAAGGGTTTCAAGAAGTGCTTTCCTAGATCTAGTGCCTCATGTTAGGCATGGAATTAAGAAATTGTAGCTGGAACTGCTGGCTGAGCTGTGGCTATTGTAGTTCAAAGCACTAGCAGTCTTCTTGGCTGAAAAGGTTACCTCTGATCAGCTTCTTACATAACTGCTTTCCGTATGTTTTTGTGATATTAAATGTACTTTCTAGCATTATTTTGCACCTTCCAACAGAAACAGAAGATATCATATATACAATCATATTGCAAACCCGAGTCGTTGGATATTACAGTCTCAGAAATTTGTAGCATGCAGTTCTGCGTATTGTTTCTGAGGTAATGTTTCCAAAAAGGACGACTTAAAAACTGAGACTTAAAAATCCTTCAATTAAAATTCTACTTTATGAATACATTGGAAATAGTTGTATGGGAAACTTTTTTGACTGTAATAAGCAGAAAAATAAAAGGGTGAAAAAATCATCCTTTTAAAAAATATACCCATTGTGACTTTATATTACAATGAGTTTTATAGTTACAGTAAGGTCTGAAATGTATCACAAGATTATGTATGAAAAATATAGAATCATAAAATCATCTAGGTTGGAAGAGACCTTGGGATCATCAAATCTAACCATCTACCCTATACAAAGTTCTCCCCTAATGATACATCTCTTCAAAATAATATCCCTTATTCTTGAAGTAGTGAATATTTTTGTGCATTTTTTCCGATAGACTTGTCATTTAGAGTGAGGAAAAATTAATGCTTTCAAATGTTCTTGGACGCAAGAAAATTCTTGTATCTTGAACTATGTTTATTGTTATTGTTGCGAATGATCCCAGAGAAAGCAATGCTTTACATGCATGAAAGTTCCTAGAAAAGTGACTAGTGAGTACACCTACTCAGTTAGTGAAAATATTTCTGGAAGTAACTCTTTTTTTTGCTTTTACCTGGGATTTTTCTATGCTGAAGCAGTTGAAAATAAATTGCTTTTTCAAAGAAACTGATGAAGATTTGGCCTCTGTAAAAGTGGTGGGTTTTTTTACCTCCTGTTCTGGATGAGCTTATTAATTAAAGACTGCCTTAATCATCCTCTATTAATCTGTTGACTGTGGTTTGTGATGGGCACTGCTACGCACCTTCCTCAGCCAGGCTTCCTGACTCTGTATCAGTCTGAGAAAGGAAGACCAGTCTGTCCCCATTACTAGTGGCAGCAGGAAGCAGCCACGATCACTGGTCCTTTCACCGTGACATTTCATGCAGTTGATCTTTGCTGTTTTTCCTTTGCTACTTGTTTTGCTGTTGTAATCTCTTTTTCTGAAACAATATAAATTCTGGTCAGAAATTTGGTTTTACATTTTTCCAAGAGTATCATCAGCTTTATAACACACTGTATAAAATACTGAGCATTAATGGAAATAATGGGCCTGTTTCCTTTGTCTCAGTGGTTGCATAATACTTCCTTTTCATCGGCAGTAAAGATTAGATCTCCTATTGGCTTTAGAAGGCAGGAATTTACTCTCATATAGCACCAAAAACCAAAAGCAGGTTGTGTCAATAGAAATAATTACACTGTATCTGGCACATCCCATTTCATATCTTATCTAAGGAAAGCAGCTAGATTATGTATTTATTAAAATAGTATTAAAATACTAGTTCATCTCTGTGTGACTCCATTTAGCATGTAGCTGTCACTATTTTATAACTCTTTCATTTCTGTAGTTTCATCAATGGAGGAAAGAATAGAATTGGGGACTGTCTGAGAGATCTATCTGTTCTCAGATACATTTATGTCTTGTGGTTCTTCTCAAAGATTTTTGCTAGCTGCCTTGTTGAAATATGAAAGGTGAAAATTTGGGTGCTAGCTTGGAAGTGTGAAAAGTGTGCTCTCGCTTTCACTAGGCTTTCTAAAAAGCTGGGGGAAAGGGATGAGAGCAAGAGGACAAGGCACCAATTTCTTAAATTGAAAAATTTAAAATCTCGTCTTCATATCAGAGGATAATTATTTGGGAGTTTCTTCTTGTAAATAAAATGAGGGGATTGATTGAAGATTTTGTAGTTTAGTTGTTGTTGAAATGTAACAGGTAACTAACATTGTTTTGATTGTTTCCTACTATTTCCTTTAGCATCCTTTGAAACAAACTCCATTTTAACTTGTTTAAATGTGAGAACTTGTGTCAAGCAGAGATACATTGATTGGTTTCCTGAAAGTGGAAGGGTCTCAGTCTGATATTGTTTGAAATTCCCAGTTGCCTAGTTGGAGGAGCATGCACTGTTTATAGAACAGCACAAGTGGCAATTTCTCTGCACTGTTTTGTCAATGTGCCTCAGGAGGAAAATGTGAGGGACCACATCTGTGTGTAGAGAGGATCCATTTTCCCCATTTGCTGGCCCTTTCCACTGTGTTGCAGATTAATGCTGACGTCAGTGATGACTTTGATTTTGGATATTTGTTTGTGTACGGGCTGGGCTGATACTGACAAGATAATGTCACTGAGTAGTTGAGTGCTGCTAAATTGTACAGAACGGTTTGTTGGGCTGAATTTATACTAATAGCTTATGGAGGATTTTCTGTTCCCTGTTACAATATTTTTTAAAATTTTGTATTATTTCTGTGTGCTTTGTAATGCTTTCAAAGCAACCACCATTTTGCTAGTTTGATTTTGAAGCTGAAAATGTCAAGTTACAAACTAGAACCAACTTTTAAAAACTAGAATTATAGAATCATAGAATCATCCAGGCCAGAAGGGACCTCCAAAGTTTAGCTAGTCCGACCTCCCTGCAGTCGCAGGGACACCCCCAACTAGACCAAGTTGCCCAGGGCCACATCAAGCCTCACCTTGAATAACTCCAGGGAAGGAGACTCAACCACCTCCCTGGGCAACCTGTTCCCCTCAGAGTAAAGAAATTTTTCCTAATATTGAATCTAAATCTACTCTTCTCCAACTTAAATCCATTGCCCCTCGTCCTATCACTGCAGGCCTTTGTAAACAGACTCTCCCCAGCCTTCCTGTAGGCCCCCTTTAGGTACTGAAATGCCGCTATTAGGTCTCCCCGGAGCCTCCTCTTCTCCAGGCTGAAAAACCCCAGCTCCCTCAGCCTATCTTCCTAGCAGAGGTGCTCCACCCCCCTGATCATCTTCGTGACCTGAGTGCAGGACTCCATCCTTCATCCAAGCAGCACAGGCTGGTTACGAGCAGGGATGCTGGCATGCCTGGTATTCTGGCCATGCCCTGGGATCCCATGCCCATGTTCCAGGCCAGTGAGTAACTAACATGTGCAACTTGACATACTCTATGACAATAAAAATCACAGGGTCTGGGAAAGAGGAGGTGCACCCGCTGAGATGGTAAGCCGTGATTAAATGAAGGCTGGAAATCGTTTAGCTTTTCGTGGAAGGAAACAGTTCAGTGTATATATGCTTAAAGTCCTGAGGGGTTCAGTTGCTGTCTTTTCTAGCTACAGCAAAAATACAATTCCTATTCCTGTGATGAGCTTCCATGTGATTATTACTGAGATATGGTCATTTGTCAAAACTTAATGGACCACAAAATAGGAGTGTCTCAACAAGTGCATCTATGTTTATGTTTTAATTCAGACCAGGATGGCTCTTCTGAAGTGAATTTCTCCTTCAGTTTGTTTTGGTTGAGCAGCAGTCATGGAGTGCACAAACTTGACGCTATTGATTTTGCTTTTACTATAGCAGAGGACTAGCTCAGGGAGTCCTTAATGCACTCCAGGTGCAAGTGAACTTCAAGACAAGGCACTGAAGCAAAGCTGATCTGGAATTTAAACAAAGGAACAGAAAAATCTGAAATATGTACAGTAGGGGTGACAGATCCTCAGCACTAAATTTTGCTCTATGGACCAGTTCCTATTTATCTGTAATAGCTGCTAACATATACCTAGCCAGTGCTACCATATGCCTTTTGGGTGCTTACTGATTTGTGGAGTTAAAACATCTCTGTTTTGGACAAAGATACTGTGTCCACTTTTATAATTTATACTAACACAGTTTGTGCATAAAATCTTACGCTTTTCATAGTGCTTAGTACTGATAAAATATCACAGAAATGTGTGTCATTTTGCAGGTTGGGAAGATAAGTGTTAATAAGTGAGGAGTGGCAAAGCTGAGAATTATGAAATGAGTGATTTTGCGTGGTTTTTAAATGCATTCATGTATTTCTTCCTTTGAAAAGCCAATTCTTGATTGTGTCTTAAAAGATGAATTAGACTCTGCTTTGACCCTCGATGTGGCTGGTTGTGTTGGGTCATTGTTGCTGTGTCTCAGTCTTCTGAATACTATGAAGAACTAAAAAAGGTTGCTGTGGGTTTTGATGATATCCTGCTCTAAGCACTGTGCAGAGCTTCAGCACCTTTCCCTGCACCAGATGAGCATGTCCGAGTGACAACATAATGATTCAGCTCATGAAATTGCTGAATGAAGCTTGATATTAGTGAAGGCTGAGAGAAGATGCCATGAAGCTGCTGGTGTGGCAAGTATAGACTAATGTGGCAGTGTTAGGGAAGCTGCTGGCGAGCAAGAAAGAAAAACTGACTGGAAACAAAAAAAGGATGGAAGGCAAAAGGGGGAATGAGTGCATGTAAAAAACATGCATAGTCCATAACAAAGTTTTTCAATTAGTAATGCTAAAGATGGGTTAAAAAATTGCTCCTGGACCACTGTTCACATGTGCAAAGAAGTTCCTAAGAATTTAATTGCAGCCATAATAATTTCCTCTTAAAAATAACAACCCCAAACTGCTATACAAAGGAGCTTGCTGTCATTACCCCATTTCTGAGGGGGAGGGAAATGAGATGATTAAGGGGTGAAATTACTTATTTGAAGTCAGTCAGCTGATCCAAACTGATTGAGCAACAGTTTCCAGATATCCCTGAAGTCTCAGGCCAGCACTCAGCGAACACAGTGTCCAAAAACCAACTAACGGCAGTCTGTGGCTTTGTGGAGTAGAATGGACTCTGCATGGGGGTGTTCACCCAGCCTGCAGGAGCTGTTGCCATTCCAGCCTGCATCGCACCTGATCTGGGATGGGGAGACTGGAAGTGGCTGAGTCCTTCTCCTTCTACCACAGGTGGACAGTGTCATTCAGTTGCTACCAAAAGTTGTGTGTGGGCATGCAAATTTCATGTGTAATCTAATTCCATGCTTTAAACTGTTTATATGAGCTACTGTGATGTCCAAATTTTATTGAGTGGCAATATTGTCAGTAAGTTGTCCCTCATCATTTTGTAGGTATTAGTAAGTTCATTTTCTGTTCTTTGATAGTGCTTATTATCTAATTTGTTTTAAATGGCTTGTGTCAGTTCAGTAAATACTGGCTCTGATTTAAAAAGCATTTTCACAGGTGCTTTACTGCATTTGTATTCAAGAAGCATATGCTCCTTTTGAATCCATTGGATCTAATCACATGCATACGTCATATGGGTGTGCAGTTACTTCAAAAGCAGATGTTTCCACCCACGTATGAACAGATTTGTTAAAGATGAAGTAGAGACTTCTCTGCCAGAGAAAACCATTGGTCAAATTATTTGGTCTTGTCACTCTCCTGCATCTTCCTTAAGTGTTATATTTGGTTCCAAAGTGTGCATATGTCTTCCCAGTGGGAGGGGAGGTGATAGAACATCTCTAGAAAGCCTTTGTAACTTTGCATCAGGAACACAATCCAAGAATTTCCTTCTGTCAGAGCTGCTGAAAACTAGATAGTGTGTGTGTTCGCTTGCCAGAGAAGCCTCAGGCTGTAGTTCACCATGCTCCTGGTAGACGTCAGACTCAGCCTGCATTCATGGCTTGGTGCTGGGTTGTACATCAGTTACCAGATCCACTTTCACATCTTTGAACTGGTGATTTTCTAAACTTGAGAGGGAGGTCAGACTGTGTTAGGATGGGTGTGTGGAGGGTGAAGGTGAAGCAAGGTTGTGGGAAAGAAGACTTTGCAAGATTTCCTGACAGACCTTTTTTGCTATCAGGGAGTATTCTGTCTCATTTCTGAGCTGCATTCTCCCTCATGTCCAGTAGATGGTAACGATGTGTTAAAAACGCTGCTTCATCCCTATTTTGATCGGAGGAAATTCTGGATCCACAATCATGATGTGCTAGGTTCCCAAGGATTGTATACCATTAATTCATTTTTACTTTTTTTCTTTTTTTTAATCAAATTATTTTCTTTTCATTTCTTGTAATTTAGTCAAGCTGCTCTGATAGCAAGATCTTGATCTGCTCACTCATGATATTTTTGGCTTAGATTTTGTTAATCACTTTCACAGATGTCACTGATTCTGTATTATCTGTAGAACTCTTATGAAATACTATGATAAAGGAGGATGGGCTACATGATTTAATGGCTCCTTCCAGACCTGAAGTTTTATGAATCTCCCTTCTATGGTATATTGAAAAGATAACTAGGACTTCCTATACTACAAAGGAAGAAAGGATGGGTTTTTTATCTAAAAATTCCAAATGCATTTTTTCCTCTTTCACAACCTCAGGGTCAACTGCTTTTGGTATCTGGAATAAGCATTTTAATTGGGTTTAATAGCTTGCTATGAACAAATGCTATCTGTTTATGTGACACATCTACTACCTTAGTGAGACCATAAACAAGCTGCTATTGAGAATGGCTTCTAATATCTAGTTTCTGTGTAAGTATCCAAAATTTTGAAAATTCTGGCATTTTCTAGGTACTACTTACGTGTGTGATAGTGGGGCTACATTTAACAAGGCTTGTCTGTATACCAAAGTCTCCGTTCTTTAGACAGACTAACCAGTGAAAAAAACAAGATAAAAATAGACCTAATAAATAGATAAATAGTTAATGTTGAATACAGAAGAGCAATTTCTAAAGACAAAGGTGTTGCTCCCTGGTATGTCTATCCATGTATTTATTTAGGCTTTTCTATACATTCCATCAGCATAATACCTAAGCAAATAATTTGATATAAAATCGACATTATGTTCACTGTATTTTGATAACTGATTTAACGGTTACATGCTTATCCTGTTAAAGATATTTATGAAGACACCTATATGTATGCACTGTTATAAAGATAGGCATTTTTCACTGCATGGACTGTTGGGATTTTTTTCAAAGCTGTTGAAGTTGTTTTTGTAATGCAGCTCTTTTGAAGCTATTCTGAAAGGAGGTCCAGTCACCATTAATTTCTGTGTAAATTAAGCATAATCACTTGGAGAAGAGACCCTTTATTTAGTGAGTTTAAAGCTCATTATACAATTTTGTAGGGGGAAAATTACTGTGCCTGTAAATTAGCTGTATTTCCTAATGAAATAAGTTGGCAATTTTTTTTCAGCCTCCTTTGATAGGAATAAGAATTATAGTGGCACTGGAAAGTAAAATCATGCTATTCCTACTGGCATTTTTCCCAGTTCTAGAAGAAATTATAACTGTGAACACATTTTGATTTAGATTCATCTCAACGTGTAACAAAAGCATCTTTTGTCATGGTGTTTTTTCAGCTCCTCTTTTCCACCTCTTTTATTAAAGCCTAAAGCCCACTCCACCAGCCTTACTTGTGGCTTATGGTGACACCAATTCTCTGGGGGCATGTGGCTTTCTCAAGCAATAAACCATCATTATACTCCTCATTCTTGAGGGCGCGCTGTTTCACATGCGAATTGTGTTTCGAGAGACGAATCAGCAGAACTCACTCTGTTCTGTTCCCTCCTAAAATGAGGCAAGCATATTTACCATAGGTGGCTTGTGCTTATCTAGCTTTATCCTGACATATAGTTGTAGATGACAGCAAATAGATGGCATTTTAAGTGCTTTGGCTGCAGCCAGCAGCGACAGGAGTGGTAAAAGACAAAGTAATTGGTCTTGAGCAGACTGTCCTCTTCCAACCAGCAGCACCCTCACGTGCGAATTAACGAGGCAAGCTGGAGCCTGTAGCTTTGCGATGCCCACACAACCGTCTGCTAAGCCAGGTGTCATGGCTGAGATTCAGCAGCTAAGAGCAGAGATCCATGGACCTGCTGTAAAGTTGAAAAGAATTTTCAGAACACCTGAAGTAATTGCCTTTTGCTGAAATCAGTTACATTTTATGGTATGGTTATTAATCATACGTGCTCACCGAGTGTGGTTGGTTTTTTCTCATTCTGGAAAAGTATAAATGCAATTAGGGGCATATGGATTAGTATCCTCAAAGTTTCTTTTTTTTCTGTTCCTGCCCTTCTGTACCTGTACAGCTTTCATATGTATAAAATAAAGGTTTGAGAATAGTTTGGCTTTGGAAAATAGTGTTAAGTGAGACCAACCATAAAGGAGTATTCAGAAAGGTTGGGTCTGTGTGTGGGTGCCTTCATTTCTTCACACTAACTTCACTTGTTCTACAGTAACAGCAAGATGCGATGTTCCTTGAAGCATTTTGCAGTGTATTAAAATTCGCGAAAGACGAAACGGATTTCTGTTACATTTAATCAATATGAAATTTTGCATCAGTGCAAACAACATTTCTTCAGCAGTTAGGAACTGCTACTGAAATTCTGCTGCTGACAAGTGGTTTTGGGCTAGGGTACTGCAGAAGGTCAGTAACTCTGGTTTCAGACTAGCTCTCGGTCCAGCACAGAATATCAAAGTTGTTTCTCAAATACTGATTCCATTGATTTCTGTGTAGAGCCCCATTTAAAACATAGGGCTGTCCATGCTTGTCAAACAGGTTGGCAGGGTGAAAAATCGCATTTCTCTTTCGGGTAGTATCAGAATGTAGTTTCCTGAAGTTGGTTTACATAGATCTGAATTTTCAGTGCTTTTGTGTATGTACACTACTGTTGATCTTCAGTACCCGATGGTAAATGCTCAGCACTTATCAAAGGTGATGTATTTCTGCTTAGCATTTTCAGCATCACTTCAGATAGTCATGATACAAAAGTTCATTCTCTGTGATGAAAATAAAATAATTTAAATTTCCTAAAGCTGCAATTTCTAAAAAAGAAAACTAGATAGAAATATTTATTTTTGCCAAAATTGAAGGGGGTTTATTTTATTTCAGCACTGATGTATTTTATCTTTTGTAAATTAAAAATGGAAATAAAGTTGGCTTTTGTACAGAACCAACAATTAGTATTAACAAAGCGATAGTATGGAGAAAAGGAAAAAGAAAAATAAGCAAATCTGAGGTGAAGGGCACATTACTCCATTGCCACTCTGATAATTAGAGAGAAAAAATTAATAGTTGCCATAAAGTATTTTAAATATGAGAGTCTCTTATTAGGTTCTTTGAGAGTGTAATTAATCACTTGCAGCCGCATATGTTCTCTGTGTAACCATGTACGGTACTAGCATTTCATTAAAAAAAGATTCAATAATAGTGGGTCACTCAAACTATCATTTTCTCTGGAGAAAGTTGGGAAGCTGAACATGTGCTGCTTCATCTCTCCTCTACTGTGCCAGGACATCGAGTTGGGCAGGAAGGGGTGGTGGGAGCTGAGTGTTTCAGCACCTGCCGTGGGTGTGGGTGCAGACGCTGCTGCGGGCCCCAGGAGCTGGAGGATGAATGAAGGGTGGTGTGCTGGCAAACAGTGCAGCAGCGAGTGGACAGGGTGCCAGTGGGCCCTTTGGCCAGGCTGGTCCAGTCTTCTTCATCCTCCTGCCAGGACCTCAACCTTCGCCTTGGGCAGTGCAGGGGATAGTGTCCCCAGTGGGTGCTGCTGCTGCTGGAGCATCTGTCCATGGCCAGCATGGGACTGTCTACATGCAAATTACACCATGTGTATTTTGTCTGGTAGCAGATGCACTGGTGATCCTATGGTTATGCAGAGGTGAACATGCCACCCCTGGAGCTGTTTGGGGATGTTTATTTCATCTTATTATGTAACTAGATGCCAAATTGGGTGAAGTATTCAGGCCAGAACACTGTTAGGCCACTGAATTTACATACTGCTAGAGCTGGCTGGGCCGCAGAATTGTCATAGTCTTGCCTTTCGTAGACTTTTGATAAAGCATACTGCAGCTCATGATCAGATTCCTACCAAAAGAAAGTCCCATGGTTTTGTAGAATTATTTAATTAATAATGTCAAATAAATGCAGGTAATACTTTGCCCTAATGACAGGTTTTTTGGCTGTAACAATGTGGAGTTTTTAAGCAACAGTCATGGGTTAGATACTCATGGCTCCTGCGCTGCCTTAGTGCCTCCGCTAGTTCACATTCACAGTGAAGTTAAGAAAAAGATGGGTTGGCAAGGTATTGGAGATGCTCTGATTGTTGTCTAGTTTTTTTTTTTTTTTTAATCTTTCAAGGAATGAGATAAACTCAGGAGGACAGATTTCGCCTAACACGTTCCATGTTGCTTCTGAGGGATAGGATGAAATGTAAGCAAGGGTAAGAAGATGTCTTGACGCCTACAGGGACTTGGGAACTGAGTAACATTTCAGCAATGCACAGTTTGTGGGAGGCCCAGTTATTGCTGGTTTCTTGAATGAGTCCTAGGAGAAGGTTGGGAACTGCTTCACAAGTTAATCATTGCATCCTCAGGAGATGTAAGGTGGCCTCTCATGAAGTATGTGGTAAATGAAAGACATTTGCCCATGCAGCTGAAGGAACCTTGTCCTGGACCATCTTAGACTTGTGACGTACCTTCCTTTTCAAACACGTCTCACTGTCATTACAAGAAAACACATTACTCTCCTGGAGTCGTGCTTGGACTAAATGAAGAACAACATATGTTATATAGTTGCACTCTATTATTTTATATTTTACCTGAAGAAGAATCTTTTGCAACTAGCTTGTTGCAGTCTACAAAGCACAAACATGGGAAGCAGAGTGGTTTTGGTAGGGAGGGGACCTGTCAGTAGCTGATCAAGGATTTTTTTAAAATCTTAAATATGATTTAATGCTCTGTGAAAAGAATTAAGAATCCCATTTTACACTGAAGCATGCTGTTAATGTGCATATAAAAACCTCAGCGATTTTATTGACAGTTATAAATTCACAGCTGCTGTTGGCATTTTTTTTTTTATGGGCTGCTTCCCTTTCCCCAATTCTTTGCAGACCATTGTTATAGTTTGCTGTTAGCTAAGGCAGAACCTGATTTAGCAGAAATGCATGACTTCAATTTCACTGTATACATCAGGAAAAAAGAAAATCAATGTGAAGCCTGGACTCAGTCTGCTGATGCCAGAGATGACTATCTGTAGAATACAGAAAGAATACCAGGCTCAGGTTAGGTTTTTCTTATGCGTCGGATGTTAAAAATGACAGAAAGAGGCTATTGCTGGTGAGAGTTGTTATGACTATTGTCTTCTATTCAAATTTGGGGTTAATCCTAGAGACTGTCAGTGTGTGTATCAAATATTTTAAGTACTTAGTATTAGCTTGTATTTAAGTTAATTGATGGAAGGATGAGTATTAAGAAGCAATATGTGCATTTCACATTTGCATTCTGTATCCATGGTGTATGTGTGCAGATGATTGCCATGGGGATATATGTGTATGTATATATAAATATGCATATGTGTGTATATCTGACTTTCTAGTCTATTTATGTATAAGAATGTGGGTCTGAATGACTTCTTAAATAGTGAATGAATATTCACAATACTTCTTGTGATATTTATACAACATCTAATTATCAAGAATATAAATGGGTGAAGATAATTTTTATTTTCAAACAATAGTTCGGAAAAAAACCCCATACCCAGCTTGCAGAGCTGGGGACAGTTAAAGCTTCACAGGTGGATTTTCTGTGTGGTTCACTGCAAACACAACTACAGCTATGGCAGCATTGACCTGGAGCTGGTAAGAGTTCTATCTGACCAGAGAAACCCAGTGAATGACAGTGGGGGTATAAAGTGAAGGTTTGTGTGATGCTATTATTTTTTGGTTTAGATGTGACATCTACTAAATTGGCTGTCACTGAAAGGCAGCTTCGTAAATGATGTTTTAGGCTGGTTAAAATGCAAGGAACAGATTTTGTGAACTTTTAAAAAGTTTGGAAGTTGTTGTTTCATTGGATTCAAAATAGACTTGTTTTCTTTTTGTATAACACTTCCCGTGATGTTTTTATACAAATATCTTTGAAATGATGTCTCAGATGTGCACGTTAGCCAAAAGTATACTTAGTAAGAAATCATTCTTGATGGTGAATGAGAATCTTTAGTAAAACATTAAGGGGAAAAAAATTGAACTTTTGCAAAAATGAAAAGATACGATTGTAGAAATTCTACTTTTGAAAACTGAAAGGCTTCTTCAATTAATTTTTTTTAATAACTCCACTGAAGTTGCTATTCTAACCTGACGAAAAGGTCATTGACTGGTCTTTCCTTGATAGAGTGGAGATATTCTTTATGTGTCTACATCAAGAAGAAGCTGCAGATTCCCAATTGTTTCTGCCAACTGTTATATTTAACAAAACAAATATTTTCATAGACTTTTCCAATTTTATTTCCAATGGTTACATTTGATGCTGTGTTTGTGGGATCAGGGTCTACACGTCTCATATACTAACTTTTCTGAAGAATTTTATTTTTAATTGCTATTTTTTAATTGTGAAGCATTACCTACAGGTGCCGGTAGACTCTCTAAAGTAACTGAATTCCGTAATTAATACCAGGAGAATTTTGACTTATTCCTTGCCCAAACTCATTCTGTGATTAAACAAAGGTCTTGGGTTTTTAGAGACATGAATTCAGCATACTTGAGCAGTAAATCTGCCTGAATTTGCAAATGTGCGTAACACAGCCTGTGGAACCAGCTCTGACTTGGAGCTTGGGAGATGCAGGTTCTGGACTCTGTCCTGATGATCTTGCCAGTTGACCCTCATTCACTTATCTGATCTCTCCGAAGAACCCCAGAATCCCTGAAAATTTATGTATATTGTTAATTGCTTCCTATGTAAGATTATCCCCTCAAGATGATGTAGTTTGCCATAATGCTTCAGATGTTAAGGTAAGTCTGAGATATTATGCACTTCAGACAACTCCAGTGTGAGATTTTTTCAAAAGTATTCCCCATTTTAACTTTCTCCATTACTTACGTTTCTTTTGAAAAAGGAAAGATTAGATTTTTGAAACCAAACAATTTTAAAATTTATTTTAGAAAAGTTATTTTCTCTTTCTTTTCTCTCTTTTAATTTTTTTTTCATAAAGTTCTTTTGTCTGAAGACTATCTTAGAGATGCTAAGACATTTTCTCATTCTTTCAAAAACACAGTGACTGTCTGAAATGAGAAGCCAGCTATTACTAATTTATTAAGTATAGAGTGTAAGTGTGATGGAGAAAAGAAATGCAAACCTGTGCCAGAAGCTATGTAAGGCATTTTTCTGTACGTAATAATTCGTGGTCCTTTCCCAAAAATGGCTGTTAAATTCTGTGAACTACACTTGATTTAAATATAGGGATTTTAATTTTAAATCACAATTTTCTTCTCCCTAATTTTAATGATGATTCGGCCTTAGAACTCGAGGATTTGCTTGGTTTTTGGTGAACTAATTAGATGTAATATCACTTTCTATCTCCATTGTCTTTAATCAGGTTTCTCTGGCCAGATAGCACTCTTAATTCACTTCTTTAACTTTCAAACTGTAATTGTGTTTATGTTCTGTAGGTATTTATAGTAATGCTTGGGCTTGCTTGTTTGCATGAACCTTAACATTACCCTGTAACCCTCCAAGTGGATTTTAATTCCTGCAGCGATTGTAAGATAGTGGCAGGAACCATTGCAGCAACGTGCACAGCAGTTTTATAGTACTGCACATGAGAACAAAATGTATCATGTTCTTCCCAAGTCACTGTTAGGGATTTGATCTTTAGGAAAGACTTGTTTCATGCATCTGTTTTCATTCTCTGTTTCAAAGCTGACAATTTGGGGTGGAATTTATAAGATTTCAGTCTCACCTCTCTACCTGTTTGGTGGAAATTACTCCATCCCTGGAGGATGACTTATGAGCACATCTGCATCAGCTAGGAAAATGAATCAAGCCTCAGTCCAATCTGTGCCCTCTACACTCCCAGCAAGTCTTCCTTCTCTAGTTTGATGAGCAAAGATGGATATTTTGAGAGACTAATGTCTTAATGTATTTCTGCTCCTTGCCCAGGGTGCAGGGGCTCTCCAGGACCCTGACGAGGTGAGTCCCCATTTTCCTCTGCTCTGCCCTGGCAACATTTTGCCCCAGAGTATTTAAGTTTCTCTCCCTGAGGGTGTCCCCATTGGCACAAGTGCCAAGGAGCCAGCACTTTTTCCATGATACATCTGAACACAAGCCTTGGAGCCCTTGTAAATACTGAGCATCTTTCTGGGTATTTTAAGGTAGTGTGATTTATGCTGAGCACCTGATGCCCCTGAAGCCTCATCTTTTGACATGCTGAATTACTTATATAAAGCCATTTTTCTTAATATTGTAAATGAACCATTTTTAAAAGACAGCCATCAAATGGGATCATTGCTATGAGGCTCAATGATATCAAAGGAAAGTTTTTAAAGGGGCTTTCTGTTTTGTTTTTCCTTCATTCACATTGTTATCTTCCTTTGATGTTTCCAAGGCTTTTAAACCCAGTGAATCAGCAGTTCATGTTTTAGAATTCTTTTTTTTTTTTTTTTTTCCCCAGAAATTCTGATTGTTACCACGCAGAATGGATTTGTGCTGAACTGTAAAATTCAATCAACTTCTATTGCAACATTTTTTAAAATGATATCACTTGAAACTTCTCTGCTGTCAAAAGAACATTTCCTTTTGTTGCTCCTTCCAAAAAACCCAAAGGCTAACTCTGAGCAATATTTCAAGTTCAAATTTCAAACTATTTTAATAATTTACTATTAATAATTTTAGCTAGACAGTAGCAAATTAATTTAAATTAATCATTATGCTTAAATTCTACCAAAAAACCCCACCAAACCCCAAACCATTTTATGATGTGCTTTGCATGTGAAGTCAGATGTTTATTTTGATCTCAAGGCAGGAGTGGTTTTGTGCCTACTAGTATTTGTTTGAGTTGGATCAAATGCTGAGAGTTCAAAATGGCAAAGTAGTATTGAAAGTGGGTAAAGGATAAACATTTGTGTATTGCTTAGGACACGTACCTGCGATCTCCTGCAGAGAGATTTTCTTTGCTGCTAGAAGACATTTTTCCCTTTCACTAATTAAGGATCAGAGCAAAGCATTTACATCAGAGCTTATTATTCAAACATTGGTTTATTGATGAATAACACTGAACTTGCTGAATTTGCAAGCAAGCACCTTTACCCCGTTACAGCAGTATGAAGTGTGCCTGCTTGTTGGAAAGAATCCAGGACATTCTCAGGCTTCCAGCTTTCGTCTGCAGGGTGCGTTTTTGTTGCTGCTGTTGTTGGTTTTCTTCATTTCCTGTGCTATGATTTCTAAATAAGTGCTGGTTGACTTCTTCATTTGTTATTTCCCACTTCGAAGTCAAGGTGTTCGCTGATCCACTTAACAGATACAAACACTTTTCCTGGACAGCTTCAATTAGGATTACGTCCTTTTGCCAAAATATAGTAACCAACAGCAGGTTTGCTGGCCATATTGGGTGGCCCTCAGGAAGAACCCCTACAGACCGTGTGGTGTGTGATGTCCAAGGAGCTGAAGGCTGCATCTTCAAACAATACCTTCCACTTATTTGCAAACTATGCCAGGCTGTTAACCAGAAACAGGATCATGAATGCCTCATGATTCCTGCCTCTGGAGAAATGCATGAGGAGTTGTGCGGGGAGGAAGGAGCAAGGCTGGGGAGCGGGCACCCTTGGGGCTGGGCAGCAGGTACCTGCAGCAAGGTGCCGCTTGCCAACAGCTCAGCAGCGCTGGGCTGAGTGCCCATTTCCCAGCCTTCTCCCAGCTCCCAGTCAGTGAGGATTGCACTGAGTTGTTATGTGTTAAGGTTACTTGGGGATGCGCTTTCTGCTGGTTTTCCCCAAGCTTCTCCCTTTCATCTTCACAAAGCTCGTACAAAAATAGTCTTTAACTGGCACGTATGCTCTGTTTTAGAGATGAAGACTGCCATTTGTGCTTCTCTTGAATCCTGATGCACATCATTACCTGGTTATAGATTTAAGGAAAAAGCTTCCTTTTAAAAAGAAACTTTGTCAGTGATGAGAATATTTGCATTTTATTGAAAAAGTGGTGCTTAGTGTCCTATATTTCTCAGATAATATGTCCCCTTTTTTGTATGTAATAGTTTGGTGCAAATTCACAGGTGCATTCTGAACAAATACAGAGATTACAGTGAGAATTATGACATTATTTTAGGATAAATAGGATATTTTAGTATATTTTTTGAATACCACTGAATGTTTAACAGCATAGCTTTTCTAGAAAAATCTAAATCTTTGTGCAAGGATAGAAACAACACTTAATTAAGCAAGAAAGAAAATAATTAATGTTGTACCATAGGTCTGGTGAATGATTTCCAGACTAGGCAGATGCACCCATGATCGTGTTCAAGAACAGCTTTTGCTCAAAGAAGCACTGAATTGTTGAGTTCTGTGAGTACATGTATTACATTGAAATATCTAGTAGAAATAAAGAAATCAATGTTTACAATATCTGATCAGTGAAACAGTAGATTAAGAATGAATGAAGGGATAATTTTGAATTCTACTATTTCAAGGAATTTTAAAAATGCTATTTTAAAGGCCCTCCAGAGGTCAACTTGTCCAGGCTTCCAAGCTTCCTCTTAGAAGAGGATTGTTGCAATACCGGACCAGGTCAGCCTGGATGAGCCTTTCTAACAGCAGAAACTCTCAACCTGTTTAACAACTTATTCCAGAGCTGCTTGGGAAAATCTTTTTCCAGCTGTCCAACCTGAACCTCTGAAACTGCAATATGTGGCGGTTCTCCTTGTTAGGCTGTTTGGTGCTACCAAGAGGAGTTTGGTGGTGGTGTCCTAGAAATTATCCTTCAAATAGCTGTAAACAATTATTAAATTGCCCCTGGTCTCCACCAGATTTACCACACCCTGCTCCCTCAGCCTCTCTGCGTAGGGTTTGTGCATTGGGTACCTTACTTTGGTTGGACCTTTCCCTCTTTCTCTGCATCCCTCTAGAACCGAGGGTCTTCCAGGGCTGCCTCACCACTTACTTCTATTGGTCTTCTGCCATGGTCATCCTAACACAGTTCAGTGTGCAACTGGGTTTTTTTTGGAGTGAGGCCTCCCTTTTGCAGCCTGGTATCCTGTAACATCACAGGCATTTTCTTAAGGGCTCCTGCTTGGTAAGGTATTTCCCAGCCTATATCAATGTATGGAGTTATTCCACTCTGGCTGCAGAATTCTGCATTTTCCTTTATTGAAGGTCACGACAGTTCTGTTTGTCAATCCTCAGATTTATTGAAATCCTTCTGGACTCAGGCTCTGGCATTCACCGTGTCAGCTACTCAACCTAGCTCAGTGCCGTCGGAGAGTTTGCTGAGTCTATTAACCTCCTATCTGAGTGGAGGTCATTCTATAAAAGCCTACCGATAAAGTCCATCCTGTTATTTTTATTTTGATAGCCTCCTAAGATTCTCAGCAATGCTTTTAGGAGGAAAAACCTCCATTATATGTAACATTATACTCCCACTTTTCTAAAGTGAAGGAAGGACTCAATTAGTACTAAAGTACAATTTGGTATATTTTATTTCTAATGTTGAGATGATGTTGATATATTTAGGTTAATGTATGAAATTTTATAATCCTTTTCTTTCTTCTTCTCCCTCCCCCTGCCCAAGCATATTTTCTGTTGTGTTTATTTCACTGGCTAATATGATCACTGTAGTGTCTCTAGATTTTGATGTAATTTAGTGTATGGTTTTGAATGAAAAATGTTTGGTTTGTGAGAAAACAATGTGAAGTATGTTAAGAAAGTATTTTCAGGTTAGACTCCAAGTCTTTTCTAGGGGGGGAATGCCAGCATCGTATTTGCCTTTATAAAATCTTTATCAGATATCTTAACTAGTTTCCACACACTTATGTGAGTCTGTATTACTTCAGGTACTATTTGACAATATTAGTCTGAGTAAAGGACATTGGCTGAATTTCTGTGCCGTGTTAAAATATAGTATAGTAGGATTTTGTACTGGGGCAAAGATTTATCTTACACGCTAGCCCCAAGCCAGACATGCATTTATTGAACACTATATTGGGAAATTTTAACTTAAGTTAAAGAAGAAAGCCCTGGCAAAACATGAAAAGCTACTTTAATGTAATGTATTTGTTGTTATGGTGTATTTTTTGTTGTTTAACTCTCGTTATTTGAAGCCATTAACTAAATGACCAAATGGTTCCAGCTCTCAGTTTATGATCTAGATGATGGATGCTGTGGTATTATAGTCATTATTCTGAAATAAAGTGTTATTTTTTTAAGTTAAGAACTGGTGATTTGTAACTCCAAAGGGGTTGTTGTACATCCTGAGCATGTTAATAGAACTGGAGGGAATAGGAAAGTCTATAGAAATTGCAAGGAGGCCCTTTGAGGCTTTCTGTGGGAGCACTTGGAACTGACCCCAGTGATAGCCTTCACTCTTCACACTTTGGTCCACCTGGACAGCTAAGGAAGCTTGTGTTTTCATGTAGAAGACATGTATTTGACTCAGATTATCACCTGAGTCCAGAAAACTTGGTTGAAGAAAAGCTTCTGTGCAGGGGTGGATTTTGTGATGTGAGTCTACATTTATTTCAGTTAAAGATCATGGTCTTCCCTTAACCTCCTCATGAGGAGAAACAAGTGTGGTTCACTTCATCCTTAAACTCATCTAGATTTCCTCATGTGTTCAACATGCAAATTACCATGAATACAAGACTGTGCAAGGAATGCATTTACCAAAGATTCTCCAAGAAATACAGCATTCTGTGTAAGTAATTGTTTGGTGCCAGTATATCAAGCCATAATAATGGTGACAGTGAATAAGGCTCTACAATATTGTTAAAGAAAATGAAAAAAGTGACAACCTAGTTTTCCTCATAGAACTGAAAATTCATGACTAGGGGAAACTGGGTTATCATTTATATCTATGTGATTTAAACACTTGATGTGGTTGCTGTCCAGTACTTTATGCATTTTTTAATGTGTTTTGTTAAAGAAAAGCTTAAATTGAGAACTTTATTATGGTGAAAGACTGAAAGTTGAATCGGATGGCACCAATTATTTTTGAAAGAGTCTGGTTCATCATATATGGCAGAGTTGTAAAACCACAAACCACTCAAAGACCACACTACATCTTGCCCGGCTGCTGAAATCAACATAAACAGCTGTTACTATGTTGGCTTAGATTGTGCATTACTTTTTTCCAGAAAGTGTAACCTCTCATCTTTGCTTAGAGAAGGAAGTAGAATGGGTTAGTATTTGATCAGAAAACCAGCAGTCGGTTTCGATGGTTTCTCACAGTGATCACTATGCCTATGGCTCCTTAGAGCTACACAAAATCATTGAGAATATAACAGCAAGCGGCCTCTGATGGTAACAGATTTTTGACATTTTTGGCAGCAAAGCTTCAAATGAAGAGAAGGGACACAAGAAGCAAGTGCTGTAATCACAGGAAAAGATTTGCTCTGTTAACCTACCACAGGCAACAGACTGATGGCTGGAGCTCAGCCTTCTTACACCTGAAAGCCTTTGCAGTCACTGCTGCTGCCTTGAGCACTAAGGTGGAAATACAGGTGGTGGCTTCCCTTTGCTTATGTGGGCAGCTGAAGGGTACTCCTGCCCAGGAAGGCAGCGCGCTGGCTGCTAGCAGTCCCTGATGGGCTGTTTTCATCCTCACAGACTTGTGACACTGCTG
This sequence comes from Thinocorus orbignyianus, assembly GCA_013400375.1. Classification (NCBI taxonomy): domain Eukaryota; kingdom Metazoa; phylum Chordata; class Aves; order Ciconiiformes; family Thinocoridae; genus Thinocorus; species Thinocorus orbignyianus. Next base: position 1,534,741 of record VXBW01001087.1, on the reverse strand, counting down.
GAAGAGTCATGGCATTTTCTTTTCATTTTAGTGTGCTGAAAAGACTTACTTTGTGGATTTGCTAGTTGGACTGATACTCTTAAATTGAAACCATGTATAGTTACATAATGTTAAAATAATGTTGGAGTTTGGTAACTTCTTCTTTGTTTTATGCATTTGTAATTCAACACAGGCAAACTGCATTCAGCTAAAAGTTTGTCGATTCTCTGCAAACAAAAATGCAACACCAACCAGCTTTTTTTGCATATTCATCTCTTGTGTTCCAAATACCATTATTTCCAAACACTAGCCACTTATCATAAGCCTCTGAAAATAGATGCTTATAATGGAGGCCAGATTTTTAAGTAGATCTTTTTAAGCAGATCTGTCATCTGTTACAGACTCTCTATAAAAGATCAATGACTGGTTTAGGTTTATACCAGTGTAAGTGGGGTAAGACACTAGACTGAAAAAAAAGACCAGCTTGATGCCTCATGGAAAATACTGAGATACTTTAGAATTAACCAGTTCTTTTGGATGAATACATTCATGTCCATCATAAGGTCAAATCCTATCAGATTTTTCAGTCCTACTGAACCCCCAAAACAGAGCAGAATGAAGCTTCCCTTTAAAGTTCCCTTTCATAACAACATATGGCATACATGAATTTAACTTTATTCTCAGTTATGCCTCACAGGCAATACAGGAAAATGTATAGCATGGTGTTGAGGGCGCAGGGGAAAAGGCTTTTTTTTCATTGGGAATTCTGGGCATTCCCTCCAAAATAAAAAAAGTCTTGCTTTACTCTCTCAAAAAATCTTTCATTTGGTGACAGTTTACCAATGTTTTTCTCAAGTATGTATGGAGAAGAACTTGAGTTTAAATAGCACAATATATAAATTGCGTGGGTTTGGTCTTTTCAGGTAATGCCTTTAGCTTGGAGGTTGAAGATTACTCCTTTCTGTTGTCTCTGGTTATGGAAAAAGGCTGTAGATTTTAGGGAAGAAGGGAGCAGGAGCTGATCTTCACCATGTTGTAGAAATATGTACAGATGTACGTGACGTTTATACAGAAGAAGTCAAACCTTTGCAGTGAAATTTTGTGTCCAGGGACTGCTTCACTCTCCATTGGTCAGTGGAGTGATAGGCAGCAGATGACTCCATCCTTCACAATATTCAAGTCATCTATTTCCTTTGGAGAGTGATTTCTGTGTGCCATACAGCTCTCACTGTGATTGGGAAGCACCTGCCTCTGCATTGACTGCTTTTTTAGGACACTGAAATTCTTCAAAGTTGAAATGTTGGGACCAACACTGAAAAATTTGTCTGTTGGTGAGCTTGGTCAGTGGCAATAGCCCTAGATCCATCCTGAGCTGATGGAAACAAGTTCTCCTGAAATTCCACTGCCCTTATTTTCTTCCACCTGTATTACTTAAACCTCTTTAATATTTTTGTTTCTGTGCATTTACCTTGGCAGTCCAGGCATGGGGCTGTAACCCAACTTGGGGCTCTTAGTTGCAGATTTCAAGCGGACATACCTGATCCTCTGAGATTTCTAGATTTGCTAGAAAAACTCCTTCTGGGTAAACATGTTTGTCTTAGAGATTACAGAGCAAGTGTCCCTGAGCTCCACTGTGGATTCTGCCAGCAGCCCAGCAGCAGGGCACTGCAGTGATCCTTGTCACAGCCGTGGGGATCCTTGTCACAGCCAGCGCTGCTGTAATGCTGCTGCAAAATGACTGTGGCAGCCGCAGCCTCTGCCAGCTCCGTCTGGACCAAGCCTGTGCGTGGGCAGGGAGCACAAGCTCTGCATCCCACATGACCCAGCAGCAGTGTGTGGTCTAAAGTCATCACCACAGCCCCAAAGAGATTGTGCTCACTGGAAAACATTAGAGCTGAGCAGTTATTGACTGCTACATCACCGCAGTGGTTTGAACGTAACACCGAGGACCGAGACTCAGATCCACCCCTTGATGGAAGAGAAAAGGGTTTCCTCAGGGCAGCTCTGCCTCTGTGGGCAACTGGTGGGTCTGACCTGTGAGGAAAGGTTTAAAGGCCTAAAGATGCAAAGCTTGTTTCGGGGGTTACTTAGGGGGCATGACATCAGCATAATGGATTTGGAGCATGGAAAAAAATTTGCCCCGCTCTCTGCCCCACATGTGTAAGCTATTTCTAAAATCCATAGCTTACCTTAGCCTTCCTGCAGCATTACAGGAGCACCTCTGTGCTTCTTCATGATACTTCAGCAGCTTCCTTTGCTTTGTACCTTCCCAACCTCCTTGTGGCTCTGGGAAGGTAAAAGGATATTACGGGAGAGCTATTACACTTTGTAATGTTATGCAGGTTCGCTGTTTTTGATTCTGAATTGAGCTCTTGATTTTTTTTGAACCTTGAGAAACTGAAGAAGACAAAATATGGTGAAACAAATTTATGAAGGCATGTGCCTGACACTGCATGCCCTTTATAATTGCTGGCACAGAACTGATTATAAAGACTATTAAAATGCACTTCACAGTATATTAAAATCTTAAGACTTTATGTCATGCATCAGTATTCCTAGACGAAGCTGTGAAAAGTTTTACTAAGTACCAAAGACAGTCCACTTCTAATGTCATTGGTAGTCATTTGCTTTACTGACTGTAGTATCCAAAAGGCAAGTTTTATTGACCTCAAAAGTAAACGTTCTTAACGTGTGCCTGCCTGCACTGGATAGTTCATAGGGGTTTCATAGCTAAGTATGTTTGCCTGGTGATTGCCCTGCATTTATCTATGCCTCCTTCAGTGTTGTGATGCAGTCGGAATAACGAAAAGTATCTCAAATATTAGCAGCTGTTGCGTAGCAGACACATTAACCACAGATTTCACTGCTTGGAAGCCAACAATAAAAAGCAATCTTCGTGATAACGGTTGCTCAAGTTGCTTCTTTATACAACTGGAAAAGATCTTTCTGTTTGATTCTGAGGTACTATTTCTATATCTCATTATCAAGAGAGATTCAAAGTACTTCCGTTTCCCCCTTGGAAGTGGAAGTGATTTTTTTTTTTTTTTAATTATACAGAATGCTAGCAAAGGGTGTATGTGTATCACTGTAATTATTACAGGGCTGCGAATCCAGTTTTTTTCCCCCCTGTGTATGTTGAAGTCTTATCTATAGGGGAATTGTTCTGATTCCTCTTCCAAAGGATCTTTTCAGTTTGAATCTCCTCTTTTTCCTTGTATGTGGACTAATGCAACCAGTACTGCTGTGTGAGTGTGTGAGCGAGCCGCTCTGAATTAATCCTGTGTTCCCTGGCAACAACTTCCCTTTTCTTTCCTTATCTTTCTGAGGTGCCATGAGAGTTTGATCTGAGGCACCAGTACTAGAATAGACGATTGCATCAGTTGATTAGAGGCATCTGATGTATTTGCTGGACATCAGTTACTGCCCAGTAACAGAAATAGTTCAAGGAAATACTTCATGAGTCTGCAAAATAAGAGTATTACAGTTGACAGAGAAGCTAGAAACTTGGCATTTTTCTTCGGCCAAATTTCCTGTGTGCAGTGTGAATGATCTCTGGTGGAAAGGTAGCTTGTCTTCCAGTTTAGGTTTACGCATGGGTTTAGGGTAATTTACACAACTCCCAAGGTACAGTTGCCCTTTGAATTCTCTTTGGACAATTACATTGCCCCAGACTCAAACTAGGAATCTCTTTGCTCGTGCTACATTTGTCTTAATTTGCCAGAGCTGGGAGCTGGTGGCTGCTGCTATGTATAATACTTAACAATAACGCAGTACTTAGGTATAGTAATTCGATCTGTTTGTCAGGGTGGGAAATTCAGTATATTGTGGTTTCAAACTTCTTCACAGCTATACTAGGATTTTTTTCAACTATTACTTGCTTGCCTTTTTTTTTTTCCTGTGGAGTTATATTAATTACCAAGTGGAATTTCTTTTCTTATTATTTTTAAATTTGATTACATTACTTTATTTTCTTTAATCTCTTTGACTCATACCAGAGAGCCAATACCGTTACCAGAGCCAACTGTTTCCAAATAACAACAACATAATTCAGTAGAGGAAATCAGCTCAGCTGGACTATGAAAGCTTTATTAAAAGGGCTGGTGTCTGCATGCAGTGAATATTTAATCATTGCTTTTATTTTCTGCTCTCGTTTTCAATTCAGTGTATTTTATAGGTATTAATTATATATAACAAAATGACAGATACACTCTTTTCTTTCTCTTTAGTCTTCCTAAAATAGTCTTATAAGAATTTGTCACTGAAACCTGTCTTTGACTGTTTTCCAGTTGGTGTTAGAGTCCTCCAAAGTCTCAGAATTTGTATTGTGCCCAGCATTTCTAGATTTAGAAAAATACTGGCTCAAACCTTGGTACTGTTAAATTCAATAGAAATTTTGCCATTGACTTTGATAATTCTAGGATTTACACATTTATTTTTGGATAGGGTAATAAGGTCAGGATAATGCAGGATTTTTACTTAAAATTATGTAATGTTTAGGGATTTTCATAAGTACCTGTTTCTGATTACTCAAAGCAGATTTTTTCTAGTCACAGTTAATTTATGGACTTGCTTGCCTTAAAATTACTTGATTTAAGAACTTAGGAATTTAAAATTCTGTTAGACATGATGTAGTGTTAAAATGTATTTTTAATACCTGTCATCTCCTACGAGTAGTTGGTATAATGCATATACAATATTAGTAGAAAAAAGATACTTCAGGATTTTTCTGTTAACTATTTTAAGAGCTGTCTTTCTTTTGTTTCATCTGAGGATCAGTTTTTAGTTCAATTATAATTTTACTGAGAACTCCATAGATTGTTTAAACAAATTATATAGTGGGTCTTTTAATTTCAGAAGTTAGAAGATTGAACTAAGTTCCTCTAGAAGACTGCAAGATGTCTAAATTCAAACAACCTTTAGTTTTGTGGTATGCTAGATCGTAACAGCATCAGTGTTCACAGTGGCCTTTCGTTCATCCTTGACCTAGTAAACTGTACAAATAACAAATCAATACACTGAGCTACAAATGGCAATTAAATTATCAGATCCCCAAAACATTTACTATTTAATTCCTACTATAAGATTATCCTGAGTGACTCCAAGCCATTAGCAAACATTACACTAATCAGAAAGAGTTTGCAGGGACTTAAGTCATGTTCTTAAATTGCTGAAATGATTCCCACTTGCAGGCACAGCTGGTCATTTGTATCTGGGGACATCACACATGTTGGTGAGAGCAGTAGCAGAGAAATTCCGGTTTCTGCTTCTTGGTGGTTCATCCTGCTTGATGTAAAAGCAATGATTTGTTGCTACTTTTTGTGAATCATTTGCAAGAAGAAAATTTTAGGATACAGGAAGAAGGGAAAGAGATGTTATCACCAAATGTCAATGTATGTGGTTCTTGAATTGTTTCATCTGCCTCCATCTAAATCCCAATCATCACAGAAATGGTCTGTTAGCCCTCATTCTGTGGAGTTAGCCAATTTGAAAACTTACAAGAAATATTTGGTTTATATTTCAGGTATCTCTTTGAGGTGAAAACTGGTGAGTTTTAAAATTTGACTCGATGCATTTTAAGATAAATGATTGGAAATTGCCAATAGCTGAAACACACTTGCAACCCTTTCTTCTGTGAGTAATCTGCATCCATAGATGAAGACAATCAGCTTCAGTTAGATGAGGGTCACAAATATATATATATATATATATATATATATTCCATATTTGTTAGAAGACTTTCTGTGTGAATTCAGACTGTTTGCTGTTCCTGAAGACTATGCAGTGCAGCTGAGAGGTTGGGAGTGTGAAGGTGACCGTAGTCCTCCAGCCTTAGCCTGTTAAACGTCATGTTTTACATTGGCTCGGTGAGTGCCAAAAGATTAATAGAGATTCCAGATTTAATGCATTTTTTCCTATTCAGATGCTCATTCTGCAGGTTTTGAGTATGGCTGTCGGAGCTCTTGAGGTAGCAAAGCTTTACTTATCTGTGTACTGAGACATCCTTTACATCAGAGGAGTAGCAAAAGGTTACCTCCCTTCACTGTTTTTTCAGGTCCAGGACTTGACCAGCGAATACTAGGTGGCTGCTAAAAATAATAATTAAAAAATAGGGTATGTGGGAAGTGGAATAGGTTTTAAAGATGCTGAACTAAATTGCATATTACATATTGTACAAATGCATTTAGCTACCTTCACAGCATAAAAACTGCAACATCAAAATGAAACCAAGGTTTACTAGGAAACCAGGAGGCTGGTTATTGATTTGCTTCTATTATGAGCATTTATGCTTACATCTCTGAGTCACTGGTAGCTCTGGCAAGTTCTTAATATCATGGAACTGAATCGATAATCGCTTATTTTTCCTTTATAATTAATTCAAATTCAGATAGAAGAATCTTTTTTTTTTCTTTTCCATTTCCATGCATCAGTTTGTTTTTTAATTTGACATTTAACAGAATTAGAATTGATCCTGTTGTGAAAAGATGCTGGTGTTAGCAGCCACTGACAGTACTGAAAAACAAAAGTTGTCAATATTGCTTGTAACTCTTAACCAGGTCTAATTGGAGAGCAGAACATCCTTGTCTTGCAAAATTCAACCTTGGTATTCTTTATCCATATTGAAGTTAAAATGTTATGGGAAAGGCATTCTAAAATTTATAAGCTCAAGAGCCTTTATGAAAATGTCATTCACATAAGGTCTGTATCATGTTAAACCTTATAACAAAAAAGATTCCATTGAACATTTTTCTAGTTAGTTCCTCTGTTATCATAATGTAAGCTGTATTGTATGTTTCCTTTTGTGTAGAGAAATATTATATATGCCAGAGTGTTTTGTGCTGCTGTGAAAAGCATTGAATTTGTACATACCTTTGATGGAATCAATCAGAGAATCATAGAGTACTTCAGGAAGGAGACCCCCGAACCAGAGATCATCTGGTCCTATTCTCTCTCAAAGCAGGGCCAGGGAGGTCAGATCTCCCAGGTGAGATGTCTTCAATAATGGAGATTCCACATTTGTGTTAATTATGTTATGGAAATATCATTTAGCTTTGTTTATTTGACATCATTAATGTGCTGACATAAAGTTAGGTTTCCTTCAGTAACTTTAAAAAAAAAAAAATGAAAAAAATGCCAGAATGGTTACTTACAGAGTCGCATGAAAATAGTGTGATTATACAACCTCTAACCCAGTCCTTTCCCTGTCACACCCTGAGTCCATAGGCTGTGAGCAACTGGTTGACACACGGGCTGAAGGGAAGAAATGCTGTCCCTTTGGATTTTGCCCTGGCTTGAGAGGAGAAAAGAAACAGTTCAGTCACTTCTGATACGGTTTTGTTGATTCTTGTTAGCTTCTGCTGTCATCTGATGGAAGCAGATTAGTTTCTACCAAACAGCTGCCATTAAACCCTTACTCTCATGAAAATTTTCTCCCAGACTTTTTTGTTATGCAGAAACCCAGGAGAAGAATTGGTCCTTTCTTTCTAAGCCTCTGAAGTAAACACGTGTGTGCAGCCTCGAGTCCATAAAGTCCCAAAGAATTGGGACAGTACCTCTACAGTTCAATTAATTTCATTTTATTCACTCAAGATAGGTTTAACACTGTGAATATTCCAGTTCATGACTGGGCTATGTGGAAAGTAACATTCCTATCTGTTTGGCTGTAGCCTCAACTTTGGGACCTGGACATGTGACCTCATAACATGTGGGCTTTTCGTTTTCCTTTTTTAATGGACCTTAGTGTGATGTTTTGCCTGGCCCTTTGAGTTAACGCGTAATGCTCTACTCTCCCTGTTGCTGGCATGTAGGTGCAGAGCTGTGACTTTATGCTACCTTCACATTCAGGGGACTAACATAGCAGAGCACTGCTTACTATTTTGCTGCATAAAGGGAGGACTTAAAATGAGCAGAAATCATAACTGAACTTATATTAGGGTTTCACATGCATTTTTCATCACCTGAAAAAAAAATGGCTTAGCGAACTAACTTTTTAATGAGAAAGCTTCTAGTGTTGCTAGTAGCAATGAGTAAGTGTCTAACTACCTATAGCACTTCTTGTTAGTTCATTAAAAGGCTAGCCTTCCTAATTACATTTGCATGTCTTTCCATAATTTGTACAGACCTCAATAATTAAATAGGTGATAATCTGTTAGCAGAATTGCAAAAGACCTTGATCCTTAAATATGCAATCCCTCTGGCAGTATTTAGAGTTATATAATAGTATGTTGCCTTTCTTACTTGATTTCTAACTGAATTTTAGATGCTATTGCTCGTATTATCTTCACAAAATGTATCATGGAATGGATGAAGATACACTGGGGCAGATATAGGCAGTCTGTCCTCTTGCTCCTTGGTCATTCCAAAGACAGATCTCATTTCTGGTTTAGTTATTTGAAACTGTGTTTTTATTTCACTAGGAACTCATTTTAAAATCTGAAATGAATGTTATTTGTTGCTGTTTAAAGACTAGTTCTCTTCATGATGCTTGCATGGCTAAAAGATGGTGAATAAAACACGTATTAGGTACTTGCAGTATAATTTCTAAAGGTGCAGAAGTGAAGCTGGGGAATTGGTGCTCACCCTCTGAAGGTCAGAGCACAGACTGAGTTGCGTGACTGGAATTGCTCAGTTGTTCTTTCCTTCAAAAAAATAGAAAATAAGCCATCCCAATATATTTTCTTCTTTCTTTTTTCCTTTCTTTTTTTTTTTTTTTTTTTTTTTACCTAGTTTTTAGTTTTATTGTAATTCTACCTCTTCAATGCTCATGTGAGTTAAGTACTTCATATCTGTATTTCATGTGGGAAAGGACTCATTAAATGAAAGGCATTCATTTAAATGTAACAATTTCACGCATTGCTCTCCAAATAACTTACAGCAAAACTGTCCATCATTAGATGAAATTTGTGCACGCTTATCAGTGCAGTGGGTTGCCTTCTGATCACCTGAAAAGCTCACTGCTGGGTTATGCAGTCATCAGTGCTCAATTTCTAGCAGCATCTCCAGATCTACATGTGCTGTCTGCTCCTGGCTCACCAGCTCCTCTCAGTCTCCCCTCACAGCAACACCAGGTGATCATTATCTTTCTAACCCATTTGAGTTACCACATTTAAGCTTGTACTCGGTGAACAAGGTCACAGCTTTACTTCTGCTTCATTATCTTTTGAAATATTTTTAAAATATGCCATTGTAGCACTATATATTATGCATTCTGTGCTCAGAATAAGGGAGCGAAAATGGAACAGGGAGAAAGGAGAACGACTGCCATGTTTTGAGTTGATGTTCGTCCCTGCTTGTATGTGTCTTTGACACAGGGTCACATGAAGGTAGTGCACATGGTGCAGGAAGGCACTTTACTGACATCAGAAAGAGAGATCACAAGCTGAAAGAGTGGTTTTTGACCACCTGCCTGGACAAAGTGGTTTCATCTGAGCATTCTGCTATTGGAATTGTCTCTGTGTGGTTTGGCAACTGTTTGCAGCATCCTCTTTAAGTTATTTCAGTTTGTGCACACGTTGTGAATACAAATAAACCAGGAGAAAACAAGTAGTATCTTACTTTCCAGAAAAAGTTGGCCAGTTCTTCCAAATCACTGCTGTTTTGCAAAGGGGCAACCATATGTTGTAAATAAAAACAGTGATGGTAAAATAGCTAAGGAAACTTAAATATGAACCATACATTGGAAAAAATACAATTAATAAGGTGTGAGAGTTTTCATAGCGTGCAAACCCATGCACTTCATAATTTTAACCACTCAATTTTTTAATCACATTTCATTAAAAGCTGATTTATTCTGATGAAGGGATGTATCTCCTGCTTATTACAGATATCAGTCTATTTTGTGAGCTTGAGTGTTGCTCCGAGTTTCATGTTAGATTGTTATACAGTGCCGCCATTGTATTTTAAAAGGTATCCATCTTTAAAAATCATAGCATTATTGGCTGTTAACTGTATTTAGCAAAGGTCTTCTGCATCTCTGTGACAGCCCTTGTGAATTTTTAGGCTTGCACTCCTTTTTACTCTCATGTGTATTGAAGAGATGATATAATTGATATATTTGTGTATTTATCTGGTCAGGAGCTCCTTTCTTGCAGCATCCTCAGAATTTACCAGCAACACAAAAAAAGAGCAGAAATAAATTCATCCTTTATTTCCTATACTGTATTAATAAATGAACAGCAGAACTGCCTACCAGCTAATATACAGACTGTTATGTTCAGTGTTGTTGGAGCTTGTTTGGCAGGATGTTTGGGTACAAATCAAGTGACTTGTAAGTAGGTGATATATATAACTTTTCTCGGTATTTTCCCCAGTACTCACTTAGAAGTGACAATAGGGTTCCTGCTCTTCAGTTCAGGTGTTTTATAAACTTGCCTACCTTCTTGCTATCAAAATATTAGCTTGAGTAATTCAGATTGGGTGCCTGTGTGATGAGAGAGTGAAAAGGATTTCTCTTTGAAATGGTGCTGAGATGGTATGGAGTAGAGTATAATCCTTGTTAAAGGCTTGGTTTAAAGCTAAAAACAAGCTCAAAATCATTAGCTTTTTAAAACATGTTTTGGTGCTTGCATGAATAGTGTTTTTTCCTAACCTTATGACTTCTCAATGTGCTTCAGATATAATTGATATCAAGGTTTTAGGAATTATCATTATCTAGGCTACCCTGGTCCCTATCAGTCCCATGCCTAGAATACAAACAGTATTTGTATGAGGTACCTAGAGCCACTAGAAGTTATACTTCTAGAAATGGCAGTAGTATTAAGTAGATAATATTAAAGGTGAAAATTTCTGTCATTTCCTGTGAGGGAGAAACTTACTTGTATTTCAGCTTCCTCAGTGCAGTAAGTCCTGGATAAGGTGGATTCAGCTACTTGACTGTGTCATGGTAGATAAAGATAAGAACTGTATAAATTAAATTAAATACTAGGCACCTGATTATGTTTTCCCAGTAACGCAATTTATATAAACTAGAAGGAACAGCTAAAAAGTTGTGGTTTATAAATCAAATTGATGTAAATAAGACTGGATTTCGAAACTTGCCTTGCATTCAGGCATGTTTTTGTTGTGCTCTTTTCTTGTTTGGTGAGACTTCGTTTATTTTACCAGGGATTGGCTGAATAATGTTGGTGCAGTATTCCCCATGGAATGTTTGGCACCAGTGTCCATTGTTCAGTGACACTGTCCCCCCGGGTTGTCAGTCCTGCCAAGGTTGTTATTGTGCAAGTTGCTCTAAGTTGAGATAGATTTAATTTTTTTTCTTCCTAAAATTAACATAAGGCATTTCAAATACTTGATTTCAAGGGCACAATTGATTCATGTGGGAGCTTTTCAAAGCAAAAATGCTAGTAATGTGCCCAAATTCTGTTTTCCTCTGTGACAATAGGCACAGACAGGAGTCTATGCCTTTGAAAAGGTTTTCCTTTAGGTTCCCAGTTTATTTTGCTTTTGATTGCTTAAAAATTGTACATGAAATATTTGACAGTTGTAGTCCTTGGTTGAATTATGAATAGATGAGCTAAAAAAGCATTGCTCTTTTATATTTCTTTGTGTCATTCAATAGGTCTGATCTGATTTTTTGCAATACATTTGCAAATTTTTTCTTGGGGTTTCATGACATCATCACATCTGTTGATCTAGTGGTCCAACACAAATGATGATCTGATTCTGTTAAAATTATTAGACTGCCAAAACATTAGCATTTTATATTCTTCCCATCTGCTATATGCCTGAATACGTTCCAGTATTTTATTTACATGTTGCACTTTGTTTTGAATTATGTTCTTTCACTGCTTGCTTGGAGATTTTATGAAACTTTCTTCTAGTGTATCACCATTGGAAACCTGCACCCCCAGGCACCTGATACTTTTGGAAAACTTTCATGTTCAGTTAAAAGAGTAGTATTTCTGCTGTTTGACATCATTTTAGTGTTGTGTCATTTATAGTTTTTTGCTAATAAAAATAGAAATGAAAGTAAGCTTGGATGAGATAAAGATATTGGGACAAATTCATCCCTGTTGAAACTTCATTGACCTATATACATGTATTTATAGGTCAGTGTAGCAATCTGTTTTTCTTCATGCCTACATGTAGCGAACCATTTCTTCACACCCTGGATATTTACTTTAGGTGCCTCTTCTGCGAGCTCTAATAGGAACGACTTAAAGTTCCATGGATTTCGTGTTACAAGTAATCCCTAAAGAGTTTTGAAGGAATAGTCCCTAAAGATTATTGTTTGACTTTTTTTGCAAAACACTAAACAGATAACAGGTATAAGAAAATCCCTTTACCATGCAGTCAAGTATTTCATTAAATCCTTGTAGTTTGTACTCCTACTTCAGCACAGAATGTAAGAAATCCATTTTAGATTACTACCAACACAAACATGATGTGTCTCAGAGAAATGGTTCTTCCTGGTCTAATCAGACATATTAACAGAAACGGTGAGGAAAATTAATTAGTATATGGGTAGAAAGGTTTTTTTGCTCTTTAGTATGAAATAAATCATCTGGTGATTCTGTTAAAAAGATTTAGTTTGAACACCAAGACGGAGATACTGCACTGAAACATAAACAGGTGAGTTCAGAATGACTGCATTGAATGCAATTATGATTCAACCCACAATAATCTTAAATGAGATATTTTATTAAACGTCAGTAACTTTGGGGACTACATTGGTTTCCACTTGTATCTTTCAAGTAAGAGTTACTGTGCAACAAGATGTCTGCAATACAGAGAAGGTGGAATGTGAACAAAGGCAAGTTTCTGAGGGCTTAAAAAACCATTTGAGATTTATTAATTTTCTGGATTTGGGTTAACATGGTTCCATGAATAGGCACAAGGCCTGGAGAGTGGGATTAGGAAGGTTTCCAGAGGCTCTGAACTCATGTCAAGCAAAACTGTAATGCCAGGCAGCTAAGTCAACTGAATAGGGAAAAGCCTTGAAAGTGTGTTATCAGTGCATAATGTTTGTAAATTTTATTCAATTAATTTACAGCTGCAGGGCTCATGAGGCTGAAATTAAAGTTTTGTAAAGTTTTGATAAGGAAGCAGCCAAAAACAAATGAAAAAGTTTGATTAGCTCTGGATGTTTTTAAACAAGTTGGCAGGGGAACAAAATTTCAAGTGAGTGTTGCAGAAGGAGATGCATCTAGTGTTAGGAGTTGCTGTAGTTGACTGGACGGGTAGCAAAATGTCTGCCAGCACCGCACAAGGAGCGCCTGCGGGTGTGCGTGCCATTTGCATGCCCCAAAGAGAAGCCTCTGGAAGCTAGTACTACCAAAAATACTTAAAAAATAAGCCTTTTGTTTAAAACTACTTTTTATTTTTTTTTGTTACAAGAATAAATGGAGTTTACTTTAGGCAATAAAAAATTGTGAAAAAGAGGTTGTGCCAGAGGACAACCAAGGTACTAAAATGCTAGCTTTACACGAAATATCAGTGCCTCTGTTGCAGGCTTGGAGATGACTATGTCTTGAATAGACACTAGCCATGCCACTGCTTATTCGTTTTATTATTTCTTTTCTTGGGAGAACCAGGGAAACCCTCCACTTCCCCAAGAGCCCTTTGGATATATCTTGGGGCTGCCACCCCACTTGTGGGTAAGTTACAAGAAATGGTGTTGCACATTTACGTCTTGCTTCTGTTCCTTACGTTGGGCCAGGAGAGACCAAACTTCTTGGAACCAAGCTTAAGATGAGCTCTCCCTGACATATGCAAAATGGTTCACTGAGGTAGCAGTTTCTATTCCTTTGTGTTGCGTATTCATTATTTCATGTTTGTATTAGTGAAAAGAGCAATATTTCTGTTGTTTGCTTACATGCATTGTTAATTTTTAGACTTGAGTTCCTATTTCTCAGTATTGTTTCTTAAAATAAGATTAGCAAAGTGGATTATCCAGACAGCTTTTTTGCTTCCAGTCATTGTGGAGCTTATATTTTATTGGGAACTCCCTGCCAGTGTATCTACAATGAAAAGGGAAATTACATTAAAATTGAATTTTCACATGGGAACCTATCCACTTTTGCTGAAATATTTTGATTTACTTTGGGAAAATCTAAACAAAATACTCTAGTTTCCCTCAGGCCACCTTAACAGAAAGGATCTTGATTTGTTAACACCATCTTTTAAAGGGGGTGAGCAGTCACGTCAAAGTTCTGGCAGATGCACTTACACACTGCTGATCTGTCTGGAAATGGGAGCTTTAACTCAGAAGCTCTGCCTGCATCTCAGCAAAATGTAAACTGCCTTTTCTGGGAACAGTGCAGAGGTTTGAGGGGGGAAGTGCAGCATCATCCTTGCTTGAGTCTCTGCTGCATCTGTCTTTGAATGTTCTACAATTTTGAGAGAGACCTCAGGACAAGAAGGTGGTGGTGTTTGTTGTTTCCTTTTCTGCACAGGGCACGGATACCCATGTATCCTGGGGAAACTGCTGTCCCACCATCAGTCCTTTCGCCAGGGATTCACTGGGCTAGTAGAAGTTCACAGCAAAGTAACCTGGATCATATTAGAACCTCAGTGAGTTGCTTTCAAAACTTGGCTTAGTTCCTGAAATTACGGTAACTGTATCAGTTTAGGATTTTTGCCTGCAACACTGTTAGTCTGGAAGAGCTTGAGGACTTTGTAAGTGTAAATTGTGCCATGCACTATTGTTACTTGACTTTGAACTGATTGTTCATGGTTAGATGCTAAATATGTTTTGCAATCTCATTTCTGTAAGTATTTTAAAAGAAGCAAGCCCTACTATTTAAGTAATGCTTCCTTCAGAAATTCTGCAGACGTTTTTAGGATTGGAGAAAGAAATGGGGAAAAACAGCTTTCAGTGAGACCTCCTTCAGATCTTAGAAGGATACTGGGACTGAGCTCCAAGAGTTTTTGGTGAAGTTTACATTCTTTCCAGTGAGTCTTTTACCCTGGAACAGCTAGTCACAGGCATCTGGGTTTATACTAGGAGGGTTTATACAAAGTCCTGAAGGCCATTTCTTGAGGTTCTACTGAAATTTCCTTATTTTTCCCCGTGTTGTGTGCCCAAGTTCATAATTGTGAGACATAGTATTTAGATGAACATTCATTTGCACTCAACTATATAATTTGTTTGGATTTCAGGGTTTGTGAGTAGTTTAAATTTAAAAAGTACAGAAAGAAACTTTGTTACCAGAAGACTGCTTCTGATGTGTTATTGGGTTGTTTTTTTTTTATTTAGTTGCAAGTGCATCAGAACAAAATGCATGGATAGCTTATGATCTTCACCATATAAGTGGTTTGGCTACAATCCACTGTGGTTGGCAATGTGGGGGTATTTTTTGTGATTCCAGTCTACCTCTACAGTACAGAAGAGACAGCAGAAGTTCATTATCTTAATGGTTTGCATGACCATTTTTGTTTTTATGTGCTATTTGCCCATTTTAATTCTGGTTTTCTTTATTTCCTTCTTCAAAAAACTGAAAGCTTTGTTACAGTGTGACAGTTTATCCATTGCTCTCTGCTAAGAGAGCCACTAAGAGCCAAATAATCTTGCAGTGCTATAAAATTGTATACTTAAAATCAAGTGCTGTATTTATGTGGTGCTGTGCCTGAACCAAAGATAAACATATATAGTATCAAATTTTTGACAAGATTCTGATTTTTTCTCTCCAAACTTTGCATGAAAAAATAAAGTAGAAGCTTGGTTTGTTATTTTGGTTTGTTATTTATGGATGTATGTGTGAATGAATAGATAGCTTCTGCACTTTAAAAACAGGCTCCAAAAGCTGTAATTCTTTGGATGTTCAGAGTGATTATAGTTTATTTCTTACTCAAATTAAAATCACAGCACTAATTGCAGATGTGTTCTCAATGTACTGTGGTCAACCTATTTATTTCTCTGTCAGAAATAATTGTTTGCATAAAGAATTCTTTAGTAATGGTAGAAAAAAATAAAGGAAAAGCTCTGCTGTAACATATACCTATTATTAAGAATCTCATAGTATTAAAAGCATTAGAATAATAGACTGTTACAATAAATCTCTGATTGACCTATGCCCTCTCTTTTTAAAAGGGACGAAGTCTTGATTCATTGCCTAAGAGTAACTGTCTGCAACAGAAGTTGGCTATTTGATATTCTGTGATACACAATGATTCTATAAAATTAATACTTTAAAAATAAAGATATTTAAAGAAGCAAATCATGAACTGTCTGAAATAGCAGGAGTCCTGGCAAAGAGGGCGTTTGTTCTCATAAACAGTGATTTGGTCAGGACTTCAACGAGATTAGTTTATAGCAGAAACACTGGAATATTCCAGAGATTATAGTGAAAATATGAGATGAAAAATTTTCTTAATTACACTACATACTTTCTTTCTGATAGAAGGTGCATTTTGTGTGTGTGTGTGATCTATGCAGTTAGTCCCTTTTAAAGTCTGTCACATTATTCCTTGTATCACAAAATGCCTATATACTGTTAGTTTCTGTTTTGGAAGAGAACTAAAAATTGCTTCTGTAAAGTCTAACCTAGAGACCCAGAAGGTGTTTCTGAAGTTCTGATTTGATTATATTTGTCTATAGCATCCTCTGTGGCTTACAAAATAAAACCTGGGAGGAGAGAGGGTACTGTTCCTCAAAATTTGTCTTGAACTGTGTGTCCTGGTGAACTTTAATTCGATTGGAAGAAATTCATCATATTGCTAAGGGCTCCAAAGCTCTCTGATATGGAATTCCTCTCAGTCTTAGGGGCAGCAGTACTTTTAGACATACTTTTCCTTTAAAATTTAAAGTCTAAGAGGTGCAGATATGTTCAGACAAACACTGTCTTTGTCCAGTTGCATTTGCTCTGCCTTTACCCTTTTTTTTTTTTTTTTTTTTGTGCAGTTCCCTGTAGCCTCTGCCCTGCTCTCAGGGCTGCTTTTTTTTTTGGCTCTGACCCTCAAACCACCCAGATACCTGGGGGATGTCAAATTTGTCTCCCTGATGTATTGCTTGTCAATGCTAGCCAGTGCCACTTTCACTGGCAACCATGCGTGCAAGCACTAGTGACTGTCAGAGGCGTGGTCTGAAAATTGTTTATTTATAAGAAGATAATGGAAGTGGACATTGGACACAGACACTGCTGATATATTCCTTTTGGTGTGAGAGCTGCAAGAACATTATTTGATGGAGGCTGATGTTCAAAACACACTTGCTCAGTGAGGAGGTGCTCATTCAGGCTTCCCATTCAAGAAATGTCCATCTTAGGGGAAAACAAGAATACAACAAAATAAGCAGGCAGGTTGGTGGTGTTTCAGGAAATGGGCTTATTGATTGCTAATGGCAAATAATACTCTAAATGCAGTAAAACTGTGCTGGTCCAGCAGCAATACACAGGGTTGAGGTGTGATGCTCGTACCTGGTGAATTTACAGTAAAGATTTACCCTATTTTGTAGTTTCTGTATAAAGCATATTGAGTTTTTATGAGATTTCAGGAAGTTACTGTGTTTTACAGCCATCCTTTTCACTTTGTTTTTGTAATCTACTAATATGCTCTTAGTACAAATAGCCATTCACAGATGGTAGATAATGTGAGGGAGATATACTTGCCTGCAAACTTTCTTCTACAGAAATTTAACTCTGAGTTCAAGGAAGTCTGAATGAAAACAAGATAAGTCATAGTCAGGGGTGTATTTATGAGTACAGAGATCTTCCTGCTGTGGGGACACTTGACAAGAACCAGAGGAGGCATGTGAAGAACCAAACATACAGCAAGATTGTTTATATCGCCATGACTACTTCTTTCCTCTGCCTATGCAGAAATCTCTCAATCTTCAGTCTTTATACTTCTCCTTGATTTTATGCAACTTAATCCAGGATTGCTTATGGCAATTTACTGTCTCTTTATAGTGCAAATGTTTTAGTCTCTGTTTGCTATTAGACAAGTTTTCCCTACTGGTTTATTTTCTTACTTTTGTGCAATATTCGCCGTGCCTTAGGTGAGAACTAAGGGAGCAGATATATGTACTTTTCATATCTTCCTGCAAGATTTTTCTCTCATACTGCAAAGGAACTCAGTATCTCATAGTAGTTTGTCTGGGAAAAAGGAAAGAAAAGATTAACGAAAGTTTTATTCTTAACGATTTTCTGTAAGTGATCTAGATTTACTGGCATCTATCTCAACATTACTAGTTGCATCCTGGTTAGAATAAAATATTTGGCTTGTTTTCAAGATGCATCTTCTCTTCCCGCTACAGGATCAATTACACTACTCCTCAGAAATATTATCCAAAAGCTTGTCCCTGAAAGGCAGCTTGGAATATGAGTCATCTGGGTAGCGCAATAGTGACAAGGTGCTGCAGAATTTATCTGCATTCAGTCAATTAGAGAGGGCTTTCACTTCATTGTGGAAGGGAGAAATGTGCACAGTTTTTGGTGGGTATTCCTATTACAAGATGACCTGTGAAATATTTTAATTAAAATGATTCATTGGACCCCTTTTCACTTAATAATTTGATTAAAGGAAAAAAAAGACTACTAAGATGAGAGAGTAAAGCATATAGTTCTTCACAAAGCAGTATGTGCGCCTGATAACTCATCAGATACCAAGCTGCAGCGCGAAGGTGCCTTCAACATGCTGTGTGCAATGTGTTTCCCAGAAGAGGGATCATGCATGATGTGGAGGCTGTGTTCTGGACATCAAGCTATTATTCTGGGTTACTGGATCACACTTAAAAGGCGTAGTGACAGGCATGCCAGAAGGAAGGCTAGATTGGCATTTAAGAGGTTAATTTGAGCAATTAAAGGGACGTGAGGAAGTCTTCATAAAACTGTAATTGAGCGCTCTTCATTAAATGATCTCATTAAACAAAGCAGAGGATTTTTTTGTTGTTGTTGAAATTCTGAGCCTCCCATTAAGACTGTATAATCAGCTTTGTGAAAGAAGAGTTATTACAATACCATAATTTTTGAAACCTTTGTTGTTCTACAGATACTGCTAGGTGTGTTTTATGTGAATATGTTTTCATTGGCCTCAAAATGGGGAAATAGAAGTGATAATATTGTTTGGGTATGAATGTTATGAGTCTATTATTTTTATTTGATCAACCTATGAGACAAATGAAGATTTAGCTCTTCGTTTCAGTAATCGCATCATTGTATTATGTATATTGTGTGATAATGGGGCTTCACGTGCAGAATACAAATCAATACCTCTACAGCAAGTAACAGATGGATGGCTTCTGCGGGAGAACTTTGTTGTCCGTTTATTGATCGCAGTTAGTAGTTTATTTTAGCAGAGACATACCGTAACTGCTGGTGCCAAAATAAACATCAGTTTGAATAGTGGCCCAGTGAGAATGGATTCTTGCTGGTTTACATGGTAAGTGCAGTCATGTCGACTGCTAGACTGACTCTTTGGTCAAACTTAAACAGAGTGCAGGGACTCAGAGAAGGAAAGGAAAGGAAGATGATTAAAATTATATTTGTGTTGCTATGAAGTACCTTAAATATTGTGAAGAAGTAAATGATTTAAATCACAACAAATAACGCCTGTCAGGGGGGAAAAAAATTTAGAAAGAGGCACAGTGTAACGCTGCTGATTTAAAACCAACCAAACCAGAAGCAGTAGCTTTGCCTAACGTGATGCCCTTCATATTCCTGCTGTATATCGTGTCAATGATTTCTGTTGTTTTTCTTATCTATCTATGGATGAGATACCCACAGAACTGCAGGAGCACATGTGGACAGAGGACAGCAAAAGTCAGTGTGCACAAAATATTGTTGGCATAGAAAGCAAGCAAAATGAAAGCAGAAGGAAAAGCTTCATATCTCTTTACTTTCCTGACCTGGGATACAGTGCTGTAGCAGTAAATGCCCACATAGTGATTAGATTACAAATGATTTTTGAAGTTTTTGGTGTCCTTCCAAAAAGACACTTTTGAAGCGATTTACATGCGTGAGTGTATGACATGCATCTCACGGATCTGTTTATGCTGTCATTTTGGCTCACGCTCTCTTTCACGCCATGACCCCAGCTCTCTGATTGTCTGGTGTCAGTTGTCTTCTGGCCTCCCCTTGGCACAAAACCAATTTGTTCTTTCTTAGAGGAAACCCTGGCTGCTGAACACAGATATATTGACATACTTTCCACATATCCACTGGGGCCTGCTTTCTACAGAGCAGTATAAATATAACCAACCTGGAACAGCATGGATGCGAGCCAATATTTGCCATGTGCTGCCAAGTTTTCTTCTACATTGCAAAAGCAGTCTAGAGGCATCCACAGTATACCCCTACTGTAAACAGCATTGCTCTGATTAGTCATAGTAATAAAAGTCCATTTTTTCTTAAATGGCCCTTCAGTGAAGTACTAATTAACTCTAAGAATTTGGGAATCCACATTGTGTAGCTTGTGTTTTCTATTACCAGCATACATAATTTATTGAAAAAATACATGCATGAGAGAAGAGAGAGATACGGTACATTTTGAAAGTGACAGGGAAGGCAGTTGGTTTTAGTCTCAAACAAACTCCTAGACATAAACACAGGAGGACCCTGTAGGAAATATGGCCTTTCCCCTCCAATCAGTAGGAGATTTTGAGAGTGCCTCGCATGTGTTTGCTCTTGCTTTTTGCTCTTGAAGGCCAGCAGACACCATTTCCCTTCAGTTGTGTCCTGGCAGCGGCACTGTATCACTTCACTGTATGCATTTGTATCCTCTGAGTTTTGGGAATACGGGAAGTTATAGGAGGAAAGAAGTGGCCCAGAAGTATAGCAATTTCTTTCTTTCCTCTTTTAGCATTTATACCCATTATCTGTTTTGTCAAAGTAAATCACTGAAGAAATAATGTATATATAGACTTGCCCAGACCAGCCACATGCACTGGAAAGCAACTGTGGCAAATTCAATTATTAACCCTTCCTGTGGACTTGGCTGCTTTTATAGGGTTGAATCCTGTAGCTCTTGCAAGGATTAGGAAGGTCTCAGAGACCACTGAACCAGATCCTTGCTTTTGTTCCCTTCCTAGTAGGGGGAGCACAGGATGTCCTCCTGCCACGTTGGGTGCTGTGCCATAGCTCATGTGTAGAAATAATGAGAATCACTACCACTGACAGTCTGCCCTTTTTCTTAGTATTATTATTATTATTTTTGAGGGCGGGGAGCATTTTTTATATAGAGGTGAGCCAGGGAGTTCGAAGAAAATGCAGTGGTTTGTGTAATTTAGCATGTGGAGGAGATACATCAAGCTGAATTGTAGGTATAGATCACATCTGTGGGAGGAAAAGAACAAAGCTCAGACTCTATTGTTGTAGCATCACTACTTTATATTCTGAATTATGCTCATAGCTGACTGAATATTACTTAGAAATGAGATTGGCATTCCATGTACTCTTTGACCCTTCTTTATCTTCTGCTGAGGAGGAAAAACAGCCACTCCATCCTTATGCAGAGATCGTGAATAGGGGACCAGAGGCATGCAGCACATGAAAATTGGATAATTGTAATAAATAAAACTTGGTACTTTTCTTTTTTTTCCTGAATGCCCTTGCCAGACACTCTTTCCTGATACTTTGCCAGCTAATTAGCATCTTGTGATAGTCATTTCGTTTCAGGGTGATAGCAAAGCTTAATTTGTGCGGTTAATTACTTTCCATCAATTTTCCCGTCTTTGAAAGGACAGTATATATATCTATACTAGTAGTGAAAAGAAAAAAACCTTCGTAGATTAAGTGAAAAAAAGTAGCTTGTCTTCTCTCAATAATTTTAATGTTTTCTAAGAGAATGACACTAAATTATGAAACATTTCATTTTAAATGTAAATACTAATTCAAATTGATTGTAAATTCTAGCAAAATCATAAAGGCAATATACAACTCAGAGAAGTGCTTCCAAATTAATATCTGGGATCTCTCTAGATGCAATTAAAATGTTTTAGAACATTAAAGTGTTGACTCAGATAAAGAATTTTTATTTAGTCCTTAGCCAGAAAATCGGTTCTAAAACAATGAGGTCTTTATAATATGACCTATTAATGATATCTAATGGAAATAATTGAGGAGGCAGCATAATGCAGCTACCTAATGACTTCTATGAAATCTATGAAGGTCTGAAAGCTGGTGTGATGACAAGCTGGATAAAATTGCTGTATAAACACAACTTGACTATGGAGTGCAGAAGATGATTTCTTTAATTGCAGGTTTTGATTTAGTAGGACTCATACCATATCTGTACTTTTCTTTTCTGATGGATGCAAACGTAGCACTTTGTGAATATCCCTGTTTTGTAAAGGTCCGTGTCATTTCTCTGCTGATGAAAAGTGAGGAGTTGAGTATAACCGGGGAATGGAGGAAAGCTGATACAGTGATTCTTGTTATTAGGATCATTGCAAACCTAATGGAGGCTCCCACTGAAGTGTTACCAGGAGAGTTATTGATGTCTGTTTATTTTGAGCTATATGGATGTGAAAGTTTGTCAGTTGCAGTCAGAAATGGAGAGCAAGCTCTTGTGCTTTCTTCTCACTGTATTTGCAAAATTGTCAGCCAGCACTAAAGCTGAGGTGATGCTGATTTCTGTCAAGTGTGAAGAGTACTGCCTATAGTTGGTACTTGCACAACTCATCAACAAGCTTCCTCCTGAGGGATAAAACCACCTCAGGTGCTAGAGAGGAGCAGGTATGGATGAGTTCCTTTCTCCCTGCCTCCCCTTAGCACAAGTGCACGGGGTACATCAGCTAGGAGCCTGCATACTATGTGAGCTAGGAGGAGAACCAGGCCGTTTGTCCATGGCTTTGAACACTATTACCAAGAGCTCACAACATGTTGTGGTACCTGTTCAGACTGGTGAAAGCTCCTCTCTTGATTTCAGATAGCTCTGAACCAGAACCTTAGAACAGAGGGTGCTTGTTTTTTACAGGTGCATGTCATATTGCTACCATCTGCTTCTAATTTTCTCTAACCCTGTAAAAGATATGTGTAACCACGATTGCTTATCTGTGTACATTCACAAGTAAAAAAGTTAAACAAGTATCAACACAGCATTCAAACTTGGCAAGAGCCAAAGCAGGGTCTGTCAGTGGGAGCAGATTATGCCTTCCTGATTGATGAGAGAGTGAAGTTAGAGCAGCCACCACGCTCAATGTACTTACGATACAGCCGTTCTATTAGAGCAAGACAAGTTATTCCTAACAGTCATTCTCTGAATTTGGCTCTGAGAAAGAGATTGTGATTGTGACAGGAAGGGTGCCACTGTCTTGGTAGGTCCCAGAAGTGTCACTGAAAGCTGTCTGAATTCTGCTGACTCCCTGTGGTTGGAGGAGCTCATGATACCTGTTCTGGGGAAAGGTGGGAAACCCTGGGCAAGGGGATAGTGCCTCAGGGATCCTGGAGGAAGCAAACTTGGGATGAGTGGTTGATTTGGATTGTTTTGCTATTAGTTATCTAATTCAGCCAAAACTAGTTGAAAAAAGAGGAGAAAGTTAGACTTCAGCAGTATTTATCCTTCTAAAAGGTGTTATAGCTATTGAATGTTGGTAAAGGATCCATGATGAAATTTGCAGGTGGTAAATTCAAAGCAAAACAAAGAAGCTACTTCTCTGTGTGATACGTTGTTAATGAGTGGAAATCCTTGCTGCAGGACATTGAGGTTGTTAAAAGATTACACAAATTCTTGAGAATATTCTCTTGAGAATTAATAAATGCATGAAAGCATTCTTGGCTTAAGAAAAGCTCTGGCTCTAAATGTTTTGGGAATAGGAGAGTACTTCAAGGAAATGTAGTTTGGTCTCTTCTTATGCTCATTCCTGAGGATTTCTCTTAGCCACATTCTTCGTGGCTTTATTCTTGTGGTTTCAGTGAATGCCTTGCCCGCTGTATTGCTTACAAACTTTCTTCTGTAGTTATTTGCTTATAGTGTTGTATATCTGTGTATCCAATGGTTTCTAGCTCTGAGCAGAATGGATGGTTTTTATTCATTTGTTTTAGGTAGGATAATTTCAGGAAGTCATTTCCAGATAAACTGTTGCAGAAACTAAAGAGTTTAGGAGAACTGCTGTCAGCAAGTGTTCTACAGGAGAAAAGTGATATTGGGAGAACACAACAGTACTAATTTATTTTTTTTACAGTGCTGATTGGAAGAGGAAAGGTGAGACACAGAGGACTCAAGGGCTCTCCACACTTCTTTCCTTCCAAAAATGCTCTTATGCAGTTCTTGCTTGTACACTTGCCACAATCTTACCCTCAACATAAAGCCAAACAAGGAGAATTTGCAAATGATAATCAAGCTAGAAAGTATTTTTAAAGTATTCTAAGTATTTTCAATGATATTTTGGCCATGCCGTATCACTTAAAATTAGGCCTTAATTTCAATCTGTTATATTAGAGCTGTGTCAGAAACAGTTGCAGAAAAAACTCAGAAAATGTTACAACCTGCATCCAGCTTATTTCATGTTCCTCAGTTCTATGGGGAGTTTATTGTAATGATATTTTATCTATTTTGTCAATCATTTCCGTTAATTTCACCTCTACTTAATTATTTTATGTGAAATGTTTTTGAGAAATTTCTCCTTGCCTTCTGTTCCATTTGTGGACTGAGCTATCCAAAAGGACCCACCCTCTATGAGTAAGCTGGATTAATTTTAAAAGGATTTTGATGGCGCCTTCCCACCCTTCCTTTCTGAACAAGCCAGATTTTTCCTAGCTTGTGGTAAATAGGCAAGACAACCACTCTCTAGTAATGACTGTCACTCCAGTCACTTGTTTTCTTTGAGTAATTTCCATATTAATAATACAATTAGATAATCACAAGTTAGTCGTTCTCCTCAAACCCCCCCCACAGACATTGTAAAAACAGATATTAAAGTATCCTTGAAAAAAAACTCTTAAAATGAAGAGTTTGTATCTTTTTAGTCCTCATTATATGTTTAGACTGGTGACTTAACTTGATATCCATTGGACTCATTTTACATTTTCTTCTGACACAGTGAAGAATGAATAGCACCATAGATTAAAATGTTCTATGGCCAGAGGCAGAGCCAAGATCTTCAGTGATATCCTTTGTAATATTGGACAACAAATCACAACAATAATTGCAACATCAGGCCCATGGATGTGGGTCTGCGTTATAGCATGTCTTCGAAAACATAACAATCTTTGATTTAATGACATCAAGCAATAGTAAAGCCTTTGCATTTCAGTGTGGTGTTGTAGTAGTTAAACTTCTAGCCTGAATTTGGTGAACTTCTGTTTCTGCTGGTATGAATTGAGTTTGTCAGAGAAGAAAGCAAAGAATCTCTTCCACACTGAGACTATACACTAATTGCCTCCTTATCATTTCTTAAACTAAATAGACTGACTGAAGTAGATGCTTCCAGCATGAGTAGTTGGATTAAGATAATTGAAGCTTGCTGTGGGGAAAAGATACACACCAGCAAGGTGTGTAAGTCAGTGTTTGCATGATGGTGACTGGAAAATTCATACCACTTGAGTCCCATTTTGTTAGACCTTTCCCTTGATAAAGAACACCCTCAAAGTTGCAAGTGCGAATTAATGGTGCCCAAGTCTTGTACTGGGGGAAGGAGCTTCATATAACAACAATTTTTCTATAGGTTTTCTGATGCTGGAGCTATCAGCAGCTGTTTTCAGCAAAGTAGGGGATGGTCATACTGTGAGACTTAGTCTTCTGCCACTGTGAAATTTTGAGACTGAAAGAAGTGTGAAAATTTTCTCCCTGGATGTTGACCAAAGTCAATATTGCTCTCTGTGGACCTCCTGTGTAATCTGCTTATTTTTCAGTTTCCTAACTGACCTAGTTCCTTTAGCAGTGCTCATTCAGACCTAGTCGACTGTGGTCATAGCCTGTGCAGTGACAGTGCAGCTAAGCAAAAATGGGAAAAACATGAATTCCTACCATCTGTATCCTTAGTCCTCGTATTCGTCTTGTCCCAGGAATAAATTGAAGAAGTTGCCTCATAGTCTTTCTACAGATCAGGGCTCACAACAGCTGTGCTGTTTCTGCAGCAACTCTGATTTTCCCTTATGCAAGATGAATCCTCTTTCTTTGCTACTGTATATTTCTACTGCAAGGTGGTCCTAGCTCAGATCCTAAAGCTACACCTGCTCCCCTAAGCAGATATACTCATGTCAATGAGAACATGCTGCAAAAAGGTAATTAGCTATTGTTATCTACTGGCTTATGGCCATAATCTAATGTAACTGACTTTGAGGGATGGCTCTTGACATCACCTTTAGCGACACTAGGTTTGATCTATGAATGAGAATTGATCCAGCTGCTTTTGGTGTGGCCTTGGTCTTGATATAAGGAAAGAGATTTTTACGTTTCCATTTGTTGTTTCGAAAACTACTGACAATTTGCCACTTGATACTACTGTTCATACTGAAAGAGCGATAGGTCACAGTCAGATTTTTGGATCTTCTGCTTTTGAACTTCTAAAGTGTGACTGATCTGGGGGTCACAGTGATTTCATCAGAATCATCTTTCATGTATATTATGGAATCACTGGTAAGTTTGTTTAGTCTCTACTGGCATGAGGAAGAAAACAATCTGCTGAAGCCGACATGGAGGATGCAAATGTTGGTGATGAATGATGTTCCATCTCATTAACCAGTTAGCTTGAAGGAGGGCAAGTGGCTGTGTCTTTGTCTTGCAGGTCCTTTTAGTGCCCCAGGTGCCCTTTCTTTGGCTTGGTTTCTGTATCTGTGCTTTTGGGCTGTATCACTTCCCTGTTGTCAGTTGAGTGGAAGGGAAGAAGTGACTCTTTAGTGTTAGTTCGTCCAGGCAGATTGTCACTGCAAACCACTTCAGCAAGTCAGCATTGACCTATGCCTTCATCTATGTTTTCATCCTCTCGAGTTCGCTGAGTGGTATCCTGATTTTCCTCTACAACATGTAGAATAAGGTATGTGGCACGGAAACTGGGGCACATCTGGTGAAATCAGGTGTCTGCTGATGATGCTGCAGTGTCAATAAAGTCTGTAACTTAAGTAGATTGTACTCTGCTTGATCTGCACATGCTTAGATTGGCCATGAGTTTGTGAAACATCTTTGTTTGTTGTATTTTCAAATGATATATTTAATTTATTTGTACTCAGCGGAGTATTTGTATTAAATGTTTATCTCACAGGCAGTGTTAAGGATCTTGCAAGCAGATCTATCTGTGCCCTTAATGGTATTCATTTCTCTATGTAGGGGCTGGGTTTCAGCAAAGGAAATGCTGAAAATGCACAGGGCTTCAATGGTGTATGAGCTGTTTATCTTCAGATTTGCATTTCTGTGTCTGGTTTGTGTGGCATACTGGGGAAAACAGATCAAAGCGACAGATTCTGTAATTTCATTACCATTGTGTTGCAGAAATTCTGTTTGTGCCTGTTCTCAATAGAATAACATCAGGACCAAAACAGAGATTGGAAAAATCCTTGAAGTTTGGAACATATGGGAGGAAGAACAGTCTTGTGACAGTAGACTTTGCTTAAAAGCTAAACTGGTAATTTAATATACAGACTGCATTATGGAAAACACTCGTGTTTAAAAGCATTGACAAAACATCAGTTCTTAAACAAAAAACAAACTCTGTCTTAGATTTGCACAGACTCTCTGTTCTTGTGTTGGCAGTGAATGAGCATGGAGACTCTATTCAAAGCCATAGTGTTTCCCAAGCCTAATTGAATTGTTTTGTTTATTGTGGGGGGAAGGGAGGGGTAAAGGATCTTTGCAGAATCAGTTCTTCATTAAAAAAAACCCAAACAGCTCTTCTACCCAGATTAATGAAAATGAACAAATATTGCAGACAGACCTGTTTTTTTCAGAGAAAGGAATGAAGGGGTAGTGTTGAAAGCTGTGAGGAGCCCCCTCCCATCCAAATGTCCAATAAGATTTTAATCTAATCGTTTTTATCCTAGAACAATCTCTTTACGTTCCCTAGTGCTTTGCGTTCTGTCTAGTTATTAGCAGCAAAATTCATACAGAACAGCTGAGAACTGCCGCCAGGCCAGAATCTAAACTCTGGGTTACATGCTTTTGAACGTGTTTAAATGATATACAAAGAAGATGGATTCCAGTTCAGGTATATAATGTCATGTCTTTCTAAGCTGAAAATTTTTGATTGTACAGAGTTCTCCCAAAGCAAAACAGAGTACACAATGTGATGAGGAATCCTGTAAGAAGTTTGACATGCTTTTAATTCTGCTTGAAATCAGGAATGGACATTAAAGATCATGCTTGCAGCTGAGTCTGATCCTTAAGTTTGTGGTGAGATCACAATTCCCAAATTTTTTAATTTTTTACTTTGATTTATCTTAAAAATATTAATACATACAATATAATACATAAAATAGTACATTGTTTTATCTCTAGATATTGAAGTACGTATTTGTAGTTTAAAAGTGCATATTTATATTTTAAAATTCCTAAATGCATGGTAATTTTTATGTACTACTTCTGAATAATTTTTCAGATTAAGCATAGACCAAACTGTGAAAACTTAACTTTGAAGTTTGGATAGGAATAGGTGAATGAGCTGCAAAAAAAGAGCACGTGACAGTTTGCCATTTCTAATAACCTTAAAAAATAGCTCTTCTTGGATCTATATTTGGTCTGATGCAAAATGTGTGATACATTTGATTTATCCAGCTGGTTTCACTGAAACTGAATAGCCTACTTTCATTCTTAAAGCTCAGAGAAAATGTGACTGAAAATGAGGAATGACTTAAAAGAAGAATTTGAAAGTAATCCTTCACTAGTTAATATTAAGTCCTGTATTTGATTCAGGATAATAATTTATATTCAGATCTGAGTCATTGCAGTGAGAGCTCTGTATGTCCAGGAAAACCTTGAAATGTTTGATTCATGAGCATTGTTGGCCAGAATGTTATTTTCCATGCACGCTGCTTTTAAATTTAGGAAGAGGTAAACATTTTAGTTTTGAACATTTTCAAGCTGAAAATAGACACAGCATGGTAAATCTGATCCTTATTCTGATGATACTTGACATTACATTAAAGTTTACTTTAATACCAGTACTTTGGCTGGTGATATGTTTTGAAAAGAGCAGTTTGTGGCCAGTATGTTTTCCTATTTTGGTGTTTCTGCACATAGCTGTATGATATATTGAAATAAGGAAATTAGATGTTATATACTTTCAAATAAAGAAACTAACTTTTACATATTCTTCCGAATTGTGGAGAACACTCCATGTGCCATAGGAAAATCTAGTTCAGTTGATTGTTATCTCTGGAAAGTAAATATTCATAAAATCAGGTTGTGATTCACTTAGGGTATAGAGCCATCTGCAATTCTTTTCCTCTGTGCTCTTAGGCCTCATCTTCTTTCAACCTAAGGGATACTATCATGTATAGAACAGGCAGGTCACCTCTCTTCACCATCTCCATGGCACTGTGTCACCTCAGTGGAAAAAGAAGCAATACAAGAATGGCCATAAAGTATACAAAGTACTCATTGAAGTATCTGTGCTTTTAACAGAGACGTCATCTAGAAACAGTTGGGACCTCTCTTGTACCTTTGTCTGTGGACAACCCCAGTGCCTGTGGGATAACAAGTCCGTTGCCTGTTTGTGGAGGGTCAGCCTGATGCTGGCAATACTTTCAACCTATTCTGAAGATATAAGTAGGATTAAAATTGTTTTCTATTCCCTGTACCTTGTGTTCTGCATTCATAAGGCAAATGAAGGTTTGGACCTTGCTCCTTGTCTTACATGAGTCCCTGATTCTCTCTTCAGGGTCTGAATAAAGAGACATGCTCTGGCTCTTCAGTTCTTGTCTCAGACTAGTGACCTGGCCAAGCTTCTCGTTGCTGTCCCCCAGACAGCATCAGACCCCCTTCTCCTTTATTCTTTGCCACTCACATCTGAGTCCACCTGTATAAGAAGTGGAGCACTTCTCACCCAGATGGTGGTGCTGTGAAGGTCAGTGCTTTGCCATACTGAATGTCCTCAGATATCAGAGTAGTATGGACCAAGGAAATAATGAAGAGCAATCAGTAGTCTTTTATCATATGAATGTTGGTGTCCATTCCTCATGATTCCCTACATGTATTTTAGGTTTTTTTCTCTTTACATGTTTTGCCTGTCTTCTTGTGTTCTCTACCCTTGATCCTAAAGATTGTGCTTGTAACAACATCGCTGCTTCTTACCAGGACCCTGCCTCTTCCTACACAGTGCAAACACCCAGGATGGTGCTATGATCCACATCACAGCATCAGCTTCCTTTCTCAACTCTTTGGTGACTTTGGAAATTTATAAAATGCAGGAATCCACCTTAGACTTGTAAATAAATGTATACTAGCACTGTTGTCATGTCATGTTTCTGAGCTCACTTCCATGTGTGAATGTATGTACACATGTGAAGTTAAACACACATGTATCTTAATTTTTACTGGCATACGTACACACAAATGTCCAACAGTGCTGACCGCTGTTTTCATCCCATAAAGTTCTGCACTTGTCATCTACATCACAAAAAATGTTCATATGAAGATCTTTCTAGATGCTCAGATTTTAATTTACTTTGTGAATTCTGCATTTATATCTGAACATTTTGTTACAGTTTTATTTGAGCTCCTGAGCTTCTCCACTGCAGTGAGAGTTTGATGTCTGGAATATGATGTTTCTTTGCATGATTCTCAATTTCAGATAGAACTGGCTAAATGTATACATTTTGGAGGTTTGGTGACTATTTAAAGATTTCCTAAGACCTCTGGAGTCTTGCAATGTTATGATTGCAAGTAGAAAACAAATTGGAAAATGCAATACAAACTCATTCATAATGCATGTATTGTACATTAACTACATCATTGAATACCACTGGCGATTTTTGTGTTTACATGTTCTATAAGAAAGATGTACTTTCTTTCATCATTTGAGTGGGTATTCCATGTAGAAGAAAAATTTATATCTATATTTTCTTTATATGAACATTTATCTGCTATGTGAAACATTGTAGGAAAATGAAAATGCAACTGATTCAAAATAATCTGGTTTATATCAGTTTTAAAAAACTGAAGTTGTGTTCTTTTGCTTGATATGTTGTTATGACATTCTCTCGGGTAGAGAACAAATTTTCTAATGCAGTGTGGCATACCTTTCTGAGGGTGTTATAGGAACCACATGCCTAGGGGGTTCCCCGGAGACGCTCTGATGAAGGAAACGTGCAGTCTTGCTGGGAAGCCTGTCTCTTTTGTTTAAATGAGAACGCCACGTTGCCAGACTGTCACTGCCATAAAGCTGGTGTGTCACAACAGGAAAGCGCAGGTTTCCCAGGCAGTAGTTAGTAGGTAGATTGTGTCAACTCTTGTGGCTTTAGTATAATATGCAATCTAGCAAATGTGAGAGGTTTTGAAAAGAAGACAGGTTGGAAGAGCACAGCTAGGCTTCCCAAGAGTGCTGTTGTGCTGGGTTGTCTCCTACAACAGCTAAAAGTGTGTCTACCTCATGAGCATCATATTTTTTTCCTGTTGTCAAAGAGGCAGGATAAAAAGGAATATTAAAACTTCAGATTAAATATTTCAAATTGGTTAAAGAAATAAATATTGACTGTTATCACTTTGGGAGTTGTAATTGCTTGGTTTTCATTAGGAGTGCTCATATTAAACACTCCTACTTGTCATTTAGAAGTGGTTTGGAGATTGTATGATACAAAAATGTTGGAAATATATTTAATCAAAAGAGGGAAATATCTCCTGCTCTTTATGCTTGTGTGTATGTATGTATAGAAGGATGTTTGCAATTCAGTGGCCTTAGGACTTGAACAGGCAGGTGCAGAGCACTCCAATGCTGATTTAGCTGAGGCCTAAACTGTATGCTTGAGTTCTTACTGAGATTATAGCAAGAATGCTTAAAAATTTGCAGAATAAAGTTTTGGTTTGGTTTGTGGGGGATATTTTTGTGGGTTTTTTTTGTTGGTTTGTTGTTGTTGGTTTTTGGTTTTTTTTTTGTTTTTTGGTGTTTTTTTTATGTCTAGGAGTATTATATAAAGCTAAATAAAGCTAAATTTTCATATAGTAGGATAGTGAATTGGAAATGGTATAGGTGGCTATGTGTGGTTTATGGTCTTTATGTCAGATCCTGTGGAGATCATATGAATCTGATCCATTGGCTCTGATAAGGAAAGAGATAAGTAGGATTTAATCTTTGTCATGCCTCTCTTCTACTGCTAAACATCTATATTCTCCCAGTCCCACAACATTCACATGACTGAATACCCTTTTTAAGCAATGACTTAATGTAGTTTGATTAAAAACCAGAAAGACAGGAAATGAGAGATGCAGATCTCAGCTCTCACTGTGAGGAGAATGTTTCTTGTTTAAGAAAGGACTGCTTTCTTGTTTAAAATATTGTACCAAGACAAGTGATTCAGAAGGGATAACTATATGAGCAGTTTTACCTAAGAAAATGCAATTTTCTCTCCTCATCCATCAATAAAGTCCATGATGAAGATATTTTTTAAAAAGAAAATTAAAAGTTGCAGAAATCTCTTTAAAATTTTTTTTTAATCTCAGTTCAAACCACACCATTCATCTCCCATAATACTTCATAAGATTGCAAAAAATAATCAAGCAAATATTTAAAGTTGCTTTTGGTGTAAATTTCATGTTAATAGAAAAAATTATTTGGTTAAGGTATCAATAGTATTTAGTCTGCAACAGTGATGTATTGGATAGTAATAAAGTAGTGACTATACAGGATGGAAACAGTGGCACTCAGAAAACATCTTAAGCTTTTATTCTTACATTCTAATTAATTCTGCAGTAGCATCTAAAGGCCTTGAATTTGCGGTAGTGCCACCCTGTGCTATACTTACCCAAACAGATTATGTGAGATGGTGTCTGCCTAGAAGATACAATGGAAACATCCAAGGCAAATAAAGAAGGAAAGAAACAAACAGAGGTGCAGGAAGGTGAAGAAATTTGCTGAAGGTAATCTAAGAGCAGAGGTAGTGCTGGGACGTGAATCCAGGTTTTATAACTGTGGTTCAATGCTCAGTCCATTACCATAATACGTCCGCTCACATTCCTGCTATTTCTTCCAGGAGTTCAGTGTTTATTATAAGAATTTTGATGTTGGCTCAAACAAAAATGAAGAACTTAGGGTCTAACTCTAAAGCTTTAAAATAATTTCATGGCTTCACTGTGGGCAATTCAAAACTTAAGACAGGTGCATCAGTTCAGTTTAGCCCATGATAATTTACTCAAATATCTATCACCTCAATAGGTCTTAGGATCTGCTGTATATAAAAAGCTTCATTACAGTCAGTGGAACCAAACTTTGGTTGAATGTTCTCAAATTCTAGAACTACATAAGTGTTTATAGCTAATATATACTGTTTGTGTCTTTTTGGTGAGTATATGCAAGTTCTTACCAATCAGACCACTGACTTTTTTTGAGCCATGTGCAGTTCATTAGAAAGAATAAGTGGATTTATTCCTTTCTTTTTTCTTTTCTTTTCTTTTTTTTTTTTTTTCCTCTTTTTTTCCCCCTTGTGAATATTATCTGCAAAGTTTCTAGTTTTCATTTATCTCACTCTGGTTTGATATAATTGGATGAGTGATTTGAAAGTATTTATGTTCCCCATGTCCTGCTTCCAGTAGTTCTCTTTCAAAACCAGGTCTGCTTTTCTTTCCAGTCAGCACACATTAAATTGAGATATGCAGATTCTTCAGAATCAGAACATTAATAGGAATTTTTGCATTTTATTTTTTCTACTATTGCAAATATTTTTTACTATTGTATTGCAATTTATGTAATGTAAAAAAATATTCTGTCTTTATAGAATAATATAGAGATAAGATAAAAAGTTGAAATGAAAATGTTGATATTACTAGAAATGATTCTATGAAAAATGTTTTGATCTCCTATCTGTCTTAATTGCTTAAGAATGAACAAAAAAGATTGAGAAGGAAATATTTCAGAATATTTTATAACTCTTCAGAATAGTTCAGTTTTTGCATGCCAGTGCTTGCAGTGATGTATTCAGACTTTATCTGCAGTGAATGACAGCTTAAAATTAAATACATGTATTTTCTACAATATTTACAGAGTTATGTATATAATATTAGCAGTTAGGATATATGAATAAACCCTCAAAATTTAGCTGTATGTTTAGCACCAATTTCATTCTTTATTCACTATTTTCAGTTTTAGGAAAGAAAGATTTCTAGTCTTTACAGATTTTTTTTTTTCAATAAAGTTCATATAAAGGAGGCCAGAATGTGAATTGTTAGGTTATTTTTCTTAGATTTTGGTACTTCTGGTATTTGGCTGTCTTAATATTGGCTAAAATAACCCCTTACATCTGTGCTTCTTAGACATTTAGATAGTTGTGATTATTATTAGAGGTCACTGAAGACCCAGCACTGTAGCCCCTATGGTCACTGCTAGAAGTCAGATTACAGGGTGGCTCCTGACAATCGTGAGGCTCACAAGATGTTTCTATCAATTCCATGAAACACACATGCAAGAAAATGTTAAAAAATGAACCATAATCTGAATGATGGTCCATGCCCAATTTGCAAAACTGAGATATATGCTCTGTATCATAGAGCATCTTGTTGCAGCCAGTGTGAATATCTCTGGGCTGCAAGGTGACTTGTACATTGCAAAGACACAGGACACAATGGGAAGGAAGTCTTAGAGAGTGGTGAACTGGTGCAAATGGATCTGGCTTCTGGACTCTGCACTGAACAGGTAGGACTGTAGAAAGTCTCATTTTCTCTTTTGCTGTGCCTCCATTGTTTAGCCAAAGCTGGGTGCTCACAAGTCTTCATCAGGTTTTCATGCCACACAAACCTGAGCATAGGTAGGGTTCCAGCAATATACCAAAATAATCTTTGTTTAATATCTTATTTTAAAATTATTTTGTATTGCTTTTTGAGATTACAGATATTTGAAATACTTGTTTTAATATATCTTTGTAGTATATGACCTGCTATGAAAAAGATTGAAATTGCTTGCATTTTTAATTATCTTTTGAAAGAATGACGTAAAACCCTGTCTGATCTTCTTTTCCCAAACCTAAATAATATAAGTCTTAAAAATACCGCCAAACTATTGTGCTGGTACTCTGCATGCTGTATTTCAGAATTGGTTTATAGAAAGACTCCTGTCTCTGTACTATTATAGTTGCTAGCACGATGCTCTTGAAAATGCAGCATAAAATTATATGCTAAGAACTGATTTAATTTTTTTTTTTGTTATTGCTGAATATGTGAGCCTGTGTTTGAAAGGTGTTATGGTTAATCTCTGAACTTAATCCTTTGAAGGAATGCAAAGTAGAAGGGATTCAGCTTTATTTTGCTTGCTGATGCCAGATGACAAATACTTGAATGTTCCTGTAAAGAAACAG
The DNA here is from genome assembly GCA_013400375.1 of Thinocorus orbignyianus. Lineage (NCBI taxonomy): Eukaryota > Metazoa > Chordata > Aves > Ciconiiformes > Thinocoridae > Thinocorus > Thinocorus orbignyianus. The sequence continues at coordinate 1,499,459 of VXBW01001087.1, read as the reverse complement.
GCAGCCCAATATGCTTTTAGTTCTTCCTTTTCTAAAAAATTGACTGGACAGTGAATAAATTCCCCACAATGCATATCATAAATTCTACCACATGAAATCACTGGTTGTATATGATAAATTTGTCAAAAGGTGTGGTGGATCTGCCTGCACAAGGTAAGCTGTGCCAAAATGTTCAAACTTTATTAGAGAAAAAAGAGAGGAGCATCATGTGTTTATGATTGTCTATTATTATTATTATTATTATGATTGCACTATTTTTCAAGGGATAAATTCAAAGGCACCGTTGCATAACTATTACAGAGCTTGTTTCCAGAACTGAACTGCTCTAGATTAAAAGAAATTCCATTAAAGTCCACCAAAGACTTGGATGAGCTCTGAGCTTTCATGAAGCATCACTGCTGTGAGGAATAAGTTGTAGGCAAATAGCAAAAGCTGTCAAATGTGTTGATGACACTGCACAACATCCAGAATAAACTCCTCCTGCTTGCTATAATATGTGTTGCCTTAGGGGTAAAATCTATCCTGTGCCATTTTGGAGGCTTAAAAGATAGATATATATTTCAAAGCAAGTGGTTTGGACTCTCTTTGCAGTCAGAAGTTCAAAAGTAAGATGGGATGTAATTCATCAAATCTCAACCAGGCAGCAACTTTAAAATGAGATGACTCATGATCTAGAAAGGGCTGTTTTTCTCTAGTGATTGTAAGTGGGGTTGGAGGGCTCTCTGGGATGTGTGTCTAGTACTGGATTGACTAATCCTAGCCTGGATTATTACTTACTCATGCTAATTCTGTGTGAGTGCATGACTTTCTGATGAAAAAGCCTTGGTTAGAGGTTTTCTTATGTCTTTGATCTGTAACTCTAGCTTTGATCTCCTCGTGTCTCACAGCCATACTGTAAATAGTATAAAACCATCTTGACATCTATAAAACTTCTGATTTTTTGGCAGTTCCATGGTTTGTAGCTTGCAAACAGGCAATGAGAATTAAGAAACAAGACAACATTATCCTACTAAGTGTTCAGCAGAAGTCCTGGTTTTCCTTCCTGCGTTTGAATCACTGATCTTGCTGGTTCCTGTATGTGCTTGCATTCACACATTGGACATACACATTCATTCATTGCTGCTCAGATATTGGTTTTTTTTACTTCTATAGTACCCATAGCATATAATCTGGACTCTCCACTCTCTGTGGTTCACATGGTAGTAAGAGCATTGGAGCTCATTCCTACTTCAGTTTCCTCACATTTATTGTCTGTGTTACACTTTCTGGATTATTTTCCCGCCATTTAAAAGTATCACAGACTTAAAAAATTTAAATTTGGTTTAGGGTTTTTGTTAATGCTCTTGAGGGCTTGTACTGTTTTATTCTTTTACTTTACAATTTTGGTCCTGGGTTTGCCAATCTCATTATTTAATCTCATACTATAGCTTTTGGCTTTGACCTGGGAAGCATGTGGTTATGATGTCGCTGAGCATCAAGGGCTGTGGTACAGAATTTTTGGTCTCTAGTGGGTCTACCCAGTTGGTTTTCCTGTCTGGAAGTATAAAATGTCACAATTAAATAACCTGTATGGCCCTTAAACCAAGAGCTAAAAAGAAATGAAGAGAGGTATCCTCAGCTGCCCTATAGAATCATAGAATCATAGATAGAATGGTTAGAGTTGGAAGGGATCTTAAAGATCATTGAGGGCCAGCTCCTCTGCCATAAGCAGGGACACCTCCCACTAGACCAGTTTGCTCAAAACCCCATCCAGCCTGGCCTTAAACACTTCCAGGGATGGGGCATCCACAGCTTCTAGGTTTGCCTACAAAGGTTTACTCCACATTTTTCCAGTTTAGCATTCCTAGAATTCCTAGAATAAAGAAAAATAATTTAAAACACCCTTGTTTCCAGGGCTGGTCTCTGGTTCCTTGGGACACAGGAAGTTGTGTCCTTGTTAGCTGGGCTCCAAATCCAGACAAAATGGGTCTTCAAGAGAAACCTGTCAGCACCAGAACTGCTGGTGTGTGTTTCTGTATTGATAGAGCACAGCCTTTCAGAGGATCACTCACCTTTGTGTGTGATCCTCTGAAATGGACAGGCCCCTATTCTCAAAAAGTCCCACCACAGTGAATTTCTTACTGTGTAAAGGAACATTCTGAGATTGGGATTCCCCACTCCCCTGAAGGCCAGCAAGCAAAACTCATGGTTTCTTCATTGCACTGTATCTGAGAAGCTAGCAGGGCAGCTGCCTGGAGTCATAGTTTTGCTGTGTGTGTCACTCTTGTCTTTTAGGAGCAATACTGCAGTTGGCAGGGCCTGTGCTTTGTTTTTTGTTGATATCATGGGTTTGTGAATCCCCACGGCCCCCTGGCTATAGTGATGGAGTCATGTCCGGAGCCATTCACAGAATAAATGTACACACAGGCACTCAAAGGAGAAGGGTGGGATACTTGCTTGTATCTCTTCTACTTTGAAGCATGCCATTAATCTGTACATTTGCAACCTTTTCTCCTGTTGCAGTTCCCCTGTTGAAGTGTTTGATCTCATCTCTGAATTCTCTGGCTGCGAGGAAGGTCTCCTCTCTGCCCCCTGTCTCACCCTGTGAAGGGAGGGTGGCTCACAGCATGCCCTCTGCATCTACTGCTAGGATAGAAACTCACCAGGTGCCAGCACTACCCATACCCTGTGTGTAAGTTACATATGGCATCACATCTAAAAAAAAACTGTTAAAGGTCAGCAGCATGTCTTTTTTATCTTGGCACTTACCTTTACTTTGACAGTCCCATTCTGATCTCTTCTGGGCAGGAGCCTTTGTGTGGGTATGAACTCAGCAGCTTGAGTTGTCAGTTCCCCTGTGAAATCCCCTAACTACAGCAGGACTGTTTTTAGAGAATAAATTTGCCAGATACAGATGATATTAGTAGTCCAAACAGCTACCTAGGATTCATTCCACTTAATTTCAAGAAATAAAATCTCCATCTTGTCACCAAGCATTCCACAGGAATGGGTAAAGAATAATTTAACTTGTAAGCAGTGCCAGCCCAGCTGAAATTTGAAATGCTGATCCTGTGAGCTGCAGTGTTTCTTAATGTTGTCTTGTGGGCTTTCTTAATGGTGTCCACCTCTGCACACACACACACGCGCACACACACACACACACACACTTTAAATTTCCTGGTGTAGTACATATACACAGCAAATACCTGCCTGCAGGACTACTACAGGAGTATCCACTCCCCAAGCTTCCCACCTGAGAGTGGGCGGCTCACAACAGTGTTTTAAGGAAGGAATGTGCAGGACATTTGGCTTTCCACCACACGACATACTTTGACCCTTTTTCAGAACGTTTTTCATATATAGCATAATTCCTAAAATCCCAGTTGTTTCCTATTGTTGTTTCTCTGTTGTAGAAGTTTGTTATGTACATATGGGTTTTGATTCAGATGAAATAATAAGGGCTGGTTTAAATCATGTATTTTTTTGTAATTTTCTTGTTAATGGAAATTATCTCCTTTAAGGGGTTTCATGGCCAGCAGCAATGTCACCTTCATTTAGTATATTTGGGAGCTCATTCCTTGTTCACATGCCTAGAAGGCCTCAGCACAGGAAAAAAAAAAGAGGATTGCCTAATCTTTAACAGAACTCGGAAGTCTTGCTGAGAAGTTGAAACAGGATTAGAAATCTCAGTATCTGATCCTTTGAGGACAGCTGCTTCAAAGCAAGTATGCAAAGCTGGGAAAAGAGAGTGAATGAGCAAGCTTGAACCCTTTGAAATATTTACTCTTCAGTGAGTTTGGACAGGAAGGGGGAATATGATGAGGCCTTCACTCTCCTGCAAGTTAATAGCATCCTTTTGTTTTATTAATAGGAAAAAAATGATATTACTACTTTGACATTTCTTTTGTTTGACAAAAGCTGGAGTCACTGATCTAAGTATTATACCTTATGTAGATACACACAGACATATGTGAAAGTGATAGAAAAAGGCTGTCAGAGTTCCATTTGTTCCTAAATTTTACCAGTTTTTTTTTCAGGAATACTTCAGTTCTCTGTAAAACACATTCAATAACTGGATCAATAGCCATCATATATAGAACATGAAGCATTAAGAATGATTCTTTTACAAGGTTTGCCCTATTTCTTGATGTCCTGGCAGTAATTCAAGCAAATTTCAAACTGATCATGAAGTTTGAGCTTTTGTTTTTCTGGTTTGTCTGGTTTGTCCTTTTTTT
>VXBW01001087.1:1388504-1495222 GCA_013400375.1 Thinocorus orbignyianus | reverse complement strand
TTTTTTTTTTTTTTAATCATATGCCCTGATGAAAATGCAGATTGGCAGGAAACTAGTCCCCTTGTCACAAAGTGTGTACCTACTCCTGTGCCTGAATTTATTTACACAGCCACTATTTGCAAAGAACTGTGCGGTTAGCCCTCAGTTTCTTCTCTCCTGGTAGTGATTTTTTGGTGTGGTTCCTTTTCCTTTTCCTTTTCCTTTTCCTTTTCCTTTTCCTTTTCCTTTTCCTTTTCCTTTTCCTTTTCCTTTTCCTTTTCCTTTTCCTTTTCCTTTTCCTTTTCCTTTTCCTTTTCCTTTTCCTTTTCCTTTTCCTTTTCCTTTTCCTTTTCCTTTTCCTTTTCCTTTTCCTTTTCCTTTTCCTTTTCCTTTTCCTTTTCCTTTTCCTTTTCCTTTTCCTTTTCCTTTTCCTTTTCCTTTTCCTTTTCCTTTTCCTTTTCCTTTTCCTTTTCCTTTTCCTTTTCCTTTTCCTTTTCCTTTTCCTTTTCCTTTTCCTTTTCCTTTTCCTTTTCCTTTTCCTTTTCCTTTTCCTTTTCCTTTTCCTTTTCCTTTTCCTTTTCCTTTTCCTTTTCCTTTTCCTTTTCCTTTTCCTTTTCCTTTTCCTTTTCCTTTTCCTTTTCCTTTTCCTTTTCCTTTTCCTTTTCCTTTTCCTTTTCCTTTTCCTTTTCCTTTTCCTTTTCCTTTTCCTTTTCCTTTTCCTTTTCCTTTTCCTTTTCCTTTTCCTTTTCCTTTTCCTTTTCCTTTTCCTTTTCCTTTTCCTTTTCCTTTTCCTTTTCCTTTTCCTTTTCCTTTTCCTTTTCCTTTTCCTTTTCTTCTTTTTCTCTTCCTTTTCCTTTTCCTTTTCTTCTTTTTCTTTTATTACTTTTAGCCCAAGCTTTAGGTTTTTGGTGGTAAACTTCAGGTAAACTTGAATGTTTTCATGATATATTTCCTTGTCCTTCTCTTCTGAAAACATCTTACAGTGTCACCTAGTCCATTTCTTGTTTTGCTTTTAGAGTAAGCTATACTTACTGAAAACAGGTGGGCTTCAGGGTCTCCAGTTGACCCTTTTCTTGTCAAGGTGTCTTTCCAAAGAATTTAGCATACCACACCTTGGATGTTTCAGGATGCAGTTGGTGTTAATCATGCAGCACAGTGTTTATATGATCTCCTAATTGCAAGGGAAACTTTTCAAACATAAAGAGAAGGAACTTTTTTAAGGGAAACTTTTGCAAACATAAACAAAACATAATGTTGGAGCTTTTGTTTGGGGGCTTCACTGAATTGCTGTACAGAGCCAACAAAACTCTTGCCAGCTCAGCCTGAGAATGAGGATCGCAGTAACCAGGCATGCCCTTCCTGTATGCACGGTATTGGGGTTTTAATTGCATTTAGTGTGAAGGTAATCAGAGCTTGCTAATAGATTTAGGAAAAATAATTATGGAAAAGAGAAGCCAGTCTTGAGTCAAAAGTTCATTGGTTTTGAGAGGATTGTAAAAATATTTCAGGGGAGGCCTTAAATTCTTGAGTGGATTGCTGTTTATCTATGGTCATGCACATGCTAAATAATGATGTTAAGTAAATTACTCTCCTGTTGTGTTTTATAATAAAGCAAAGCCTTCCAGCTATATAAACAACACTTTATTTTTCTAGCATTGTGGAATAAAACAGGGGGAGGTGGCCTTGTGGGTTGACTATTTGAGGTTCATGACTGAACAGTAATTTCCAAAGCTAAGCCTAACTATGATGGGAAGTTCTGCCTTTTTCTCCTCTCACTCATGCAAATTAGGGCAACTTTTGAACAACCTAGGCACATTAGATTTCATATTTGGTAAGCGTTATGTATTTCCCATCATGTTAGATGGAGCTGTGATGTTTAAAAAAGCAATTTATTTTGCCATCTTTGAAGTAGTTGATGCATTAGTAACCCTACCACCTTTCAAATTAAATAGGATTTTGTCTGCAGTATAAGCACTCTGAAGTGTCTTCTATTTTTAAATCTGATAGGAGTATTGGAAATGCCTTCAGCTCTCCTGCAAATGGGTTTTGTTTAATGATTGCTGTTGTCTCTAAATGGGTCTTGGCATTTTTAGTCAGTTTGTACTGAAGCAATTATATTCCTAATTGAATTTATAGGGGAATGACTTGGGACAGGGAGCAAAGGACATCACATAGTCATAGACACTTTTGGGTTGAGAATGTCATCCAAAATATGCCATAGTGACCTTTGTATTTCAGCTTTTAAGTATCTTAATATATAGGTAGTTTTAATGTCTGTGATCCAAAGGCTTCATTACTTCCTCAAAGTAAAAGTGAAATATTCACTTTACACTTGTAAATCTTGCAACAGAAGTGCCCTAAGCGATGTTTGCCAAAGCACATGGGGTTTGGTACACTGCTTGTTATCATTACCTGTTTACGTTCTACATTAGCGAGTGCAAACACTAGTAAGATAGGTATCCTGTCAGATCCTTCTGATTACCTGAGTTTCTTCACAACAAAATCAGAGGCACGAAAGGAAAGATGGCTTTGAGCCAGACCTGAGGGTCTCAGGTGCTTGCTACAACAGTAGATGTTCATGTATACTAGGAATATAGAAGCACCCCAGTCTTTTTCCTTCAGATCCCTCATTGACTATAGCTTAGAGCAGTGTAAAATCTACCTTACTGTAACTCCTTCAATGTAGATCATCATGAGACATAGCATTAGATAATTTGCAGGCTAAATCAACCATTTAATTCCTTCAAAGAGTGTGGAAAATGTATTAATTTCCACTGAATTGTATTGATAGAAAACAACTAAGGAAAGAAGAGAGCTTACTAATTGCATAGAAATTGAGCAGTGTGATAGCCGAGCTTTGGGAGATGATGAAGTTAAGAGAAAACAGCTATGTTTTAGAGAGTGCTCACTCCTTAAATTGAGATAGTCTTGTTCAATGTTGCCAAAAAAGAAAATCAAATGAGGTTGTATTAAGACTGGCAAAATAAGTAATATCTGAAAATACCATGTGGATAACATTACTCAATTGCTATTGGGCAAAGTGAACTATGAGGTTAATGTAGTATGGAAAATACCATTGATAATGTTGATATGTGCCTCACAAAATTGGCTGCCAAGGGACCATGGGAAGCACAGCTCTGTTTACTTTAATCTGTGACACAAGAGACCTGGAGCAGTCAAAAATTTCAGTTACTGAAAGATAGTACAGAACAAGATAGCAGGTATTCACTAAAATAGCATGTGGTTGAAAAAGGACTTCATTAATTTCCCCGCATAATGGCTGGATTTATACCGCAGTGTGTGCATCACCACATTTCCTAAAACTGTGAAGCAATCTGATCAGCTCTGTTGGGGAGTTTCTAAGTGTCACAGATTGTAAAGTACTGGTTCTTAGAAACTGCCGGAAAAGTACATGAAAGAGAAAACCACATAATCCCTTTAAAATGTACCAACAAAAGGACAAAAATCAGGTGGTGGAAATTGCATTTATTTTTCATTTATGCATGAAATTTTGCTGTAAGCAAAAAGATGCTTTGCCACCACTTAGCACCATTATTGCTGCACTAACATTCCCTGAAAAAACCCTCTCCTTGTCAATGTATTTCTGTTAATTTGACAGCCTCCGGTAACATGCAGATCTCTCTTGGGATGTTAATATGTCCGGGGCTGAAATGAATAGAGTGTGTAAACGTGGTTTATAGCTCACTTCAAAATAATTTTCTTCTTCAGAAGATTAAAAAAATTCCTATGCATGGTTGGAACTTTCCACTACCCAGAGGATGGGGAATGGAATAAACACAAACCAAAATTGGTTGGCATCCTTGCAGCATGCTGTGGCATGTGTCTGGTCCTGGGAGGGTGTATTAATTGGACTGAAGCGCCCTGTGAGAGGAACAGTGTTGCTGCAGAGGATTCCTCCAGGTACAGTCAGGTGTAGTGTGCCCAGAGCTGTGGCACAGTGTGTATTTGCCAACTACCTCTGGACACTGGTGAACCCACCAATTCCTGTGGGGTGAGCATGTGTGTCTAGCAGCTGCTTTGAAAATGTCAGGGCTAAAGAAGTGGACAAGTCACTGTGCTCTTAAGTAAGACATTAGAACCTGTGGTTTTTATCTTCCATCTGATAATCACAGCCTTGCTCTTTTGTTAGATTTCCACATTCCCATGAAAATGAAGTTATGATGTGCACAGAAATACTGCCATTCATTTTGTATTCTTTCCAGTGTACTTTTCATCTACACATCATGGAGCAGAAAATGAGAGACATGCACCACCCCAATTCTCACAGGGGATCATTAGGATTCCCCACTGTTGTCTAATCATGTGCTGTCCTATTGATGTGTAGTCAATTGATAGGGCAATTGTGTTTCGTGCTGTAGATCTTGCTTGAGTGCGGCAGTGCGTTGGTTTTATTTACAAGAAACTGGTACGGATTTTAAGCTCTGAAATGAACAACAGATCTCTCTGTGCTTTACAAAGTACAGGGACAAATTATGGAGACATGAAGTGATGGAAAAAAGGAACACTTAAAATGTATGTATTTGCAGATGGGCTTCTGTATGGAAGAAATATATCAGATGCATGCCGAATCAGCTGAGTTTTTATTTTTAATAATGCTGGAAGGAGCTGACAAATGAGATTGTCAGTCCATTACAGGGGCTATCTTTAGCAGCTGGAGTGTGTCTGCCATAACACACTGGACTCCCAAGAGCTGAAGCTGCGCTGGTTCCCCAAACCTCTTTGGTCTTGGCATTACTGCAGAGGTTTTTCTGCAGACTGAGGGAGCACAGGATGCTGCAGTCTAATTACCAGCTGTATGTTAGAAAAAGAATCTCTCAGTACCAGGGCAGTTACCATGAGCCCCACAATTCCTGATGGATGTAGGCTGAACCTTATTTAGAAAAGAAAAGCTTTTCCCCACAAAGCTGTAGACAGACTGGGTTGAAGGAAGGCTCACTTATTTCACAGAACTAGCAAGTTTGCTGATCCTGCCCACTTCCTACAGTCTAACTCCTCAGCCCAGAAAGTGCTTCTGCCTTTGAGGGTTTCTGCAGGAGTGGACCATACTCTCTGTACCAGGCAGCTGGTGGGGTCACCTGCTGGGGGACACGCTGGGGTGTCTGGCTGGGTTTGACTTTTGCTGTGCTGCCACCTCCATGGGGCATACTGATCTAGTTTGAAGCTAGTGATATTATTATGCTGAATTAAATTAAACTAGGAACCGTCACGAGGATGTGGGAATGTCTCCCCAGTGCTGCAGGGCAATATTGATTAGCCCCAGTGTGAGTCTAAGAGTGGCAGCACTGGAAAGGTTACTTAATGTTATTTTGTGGCTGCACATATGTTCTGCAAACTGCCGTTTTGAAGGTCAGCCATTTGCACATGCAGCTTTTGCCAGCTTTCTTTCCTGCCCTCAGCTCACAGCCAGGCCAGCCATGGTTATTTCCTCATAGTAATTTGTGATATTGCCTTTGAGATGAAGGCAAGAAGAAGGGCAGATTATCATCGATAGCTGATGAGCTTGTTATGATGAGATATCATCTAGGGATAGGAGAAAAGTGAGAAGATAATGCATTTACTTGCCCGTGTGATAATGATGTGGCAGTTTCTGTTTGTGCATATATATCACCAGTAAGTCAGCGTGTTGAGAACCACTAATAGGAAGGTTATAAAGCTTGCAAAGTTGTTCGCTCCAGCTTCTCCTTTATACAGATGCGCCACAGTATGGAATTTGCTTTTAGCAAGTTTTGCTTCCTCTCATCTTAATGTACTTTGTATACTAATGTATTCTATTATAAAACTCCATTTTCTGTGACCCATGCATTTTCTTTTAATGTGCAGCAGCTTTCTCAGACAATGCAGGCACATTTATTTTTTTTCAATTGTTTCAGCAAAAGCAGGGAAAAGGAGTGTATTGTGGTGAATTTTGTGTACAAAGGTGCATCAGAAAGCCATCAGAAATAAGACCTAAATAAGAGCTGTGTGACATGCATAAATGTCCATTTTCTCATTTTTCCTACTCTTCTTTCTTGTATAAATTTTATTTCCCTTTTCCCCAGTCCTTTTTTAATTTATTGGAAAATTAATATGAAAAGATATATGTGAGCACAGTCAGATCTTTACTGCTCAAGCAAAATCATCATGACATCCAAATTAAGAATTCTGTCAGTCTACTGACTCTATTGATCAGAAAAACTGTTTTAGTAAAGATTGGGAGGAAATATAAAGGTCCAGTAAGATTTAGAGTGGTTTTTGGCTACAGGTAATGATGAAATAAACAGATCCCAAGAAAAATTTGTTTGAAACAGAAACCAAATCCTCAGTTTGGCCATTAAAGTTCACTTAGTAATTCCTCAGTGAAGTTATTTTTACTGCTATAAGGTAAAAATCTAGTGAATGTTACTGGAGCATCGCTGATGTTACACATGGAGGTAAAAGCTGAATATTAATGCTTTATGAAAAGCTAGAGGAGCAATACAAGAGATTTGTAAATATTATTTCATATTTGTATTCCTTGATAGAGATGCTGAGAGGATATGGCATTATGATCTCACTTTATATTAGAAAATATAGATATATATGCCAAATATAAATGGTTCCACATTGTTCATTGTGGCATTTTCAAGAAATCCTTCAGTCTCCATTCCATTCACCACTCTCTTATTGCCTGCAGATACATAATACTTGGTGAGTCATCATCTGGTTTATGAATTTAAGAAAAATAAATATCCATTTGATGTGAAAGGGGCTCTTCCCACAAGGAGAACTGAGGTTTGCAGATTTGTCACAAGTTGCACACATCTTATCCTCACAATATAGCTTTACATGTTATAACAATGAAGATTGAAGTCTGTTACTGCGTCTTAAGAGTTATCAAGACCAACCTGTTAATAGGGATGGGTGTGTATTTGAGGCAACCAACATGCTAATTACTGCTTTGTCAATTTGGGAATTCCAGCATTTCATCAAACATGAAATACCAAAATCAGCAACAGTCTGTCATTAAACATTTTCAAATGACCATCTTCACTGTTACTGATATGGGTTTTTAAGCCATATTTGACATGACTAGTTGCAAACAGGAGTTGGTTTTCAGTGTAAGAACAGCTGTTAACAGCAGACTGGAAATGCAGGAAAAAAACAGATAAATTGCCCAGGCTTATCAGTTGCCAGACTAGAGGGATATAGGACTTAGAATGTCACTGTTATGGAGGGCGGGGTATAAACATGATTTTGAAGTCTGTCTCCACCTCACTTCAGGTGGCAAAATATCCCTGGCATCAACATTAAGAAAGACACTTGTATTATGTCACATGTGAATTGTTTGGAGACTTGACTTGTATGGAGAACCTGTTGATATATCATCAGCTGAAATTCTCATCGGACTCACCGGAGAACTGCAGTATTGATGCAAACTCACCAAGATTCAGTATTTCATAGAGCAGGCAAGAAAATGGAAATCTCAGTGATAGACTCATATTGCAGGAAAGTAACTAATGAGTGTCAAGCCCACCTCCAAAGCCTCACTCCAAAGGTAAATGTTTTAAGGTCAGGTCTTATACACTCCAGTGCAGAAACCTGAGTTTGCACCCAGTGGCCATCTGCTGGCTGAAAAATATAAATGAAAGTATGAAGTGTTGGACTTAAGGTTATGTCAGATACCCGTATCTGTAATTTAAAATCTTACTACACTGGGAAATAAAATAAAACAAAAAGACCCCAGAAAAATCTCCAGCCTTTTCAGACTAATTGTTGCCTAGGCCAAGTCAGTTGCATATTATATATGTAGAATTAAGTATTTAAAAAATATTTTAAAAGTTGCTATTCTTTCATTTCCCTGCTAAATATTACAGTAAAGATTTTCCATTCTGTAAGTAAAATTATAAATATATAAACTTGTGCCAGGATGTGCATCCTGTTGGACCTATATATTCACTGGAAGCACAGGGATCAGCTAAGGTAGGGATCATCAACCTATTCCATGCCTATCACTGGGTATTCCTTGTAGATGATGGCTGTCTGACTGACATTATGGAGTGTAATTCCATTGAAAACCTTATGCCTTGCATCAGTTTGTCTACATGAAGTCATTGACATGATATAAAAGATTCTTATTAAATTCACCAACTGATGGAGCCATTCAGCTGCTAAAGGAAAAAAAAAAAGTCTGAATACTTAATTATACACAGCTAGCTGTAGTATTAAAATTGAGGGCAGTGTCTTGGTGCCTGTTCCCTTTCATACGCTGCAATACCAACAGTAATTATAAAATAGAGTATCTACTGGCCAAAATAAACCATCCTTGTGATTATCCATTTTAATGAAACTTAGCAGAGTAAGTGTTTGAAATTATTGAAAAAGCTGATGTGGTTGAAAGACTGGTTTAAAGAAATAGCTGATTTCTTTTGATGGACAGAAGGCAGGAGAAACTTTCCAGACATCTGCTGTTACCTACTTGGTGAGGACAGTGCTTTTGGTTACTGCACAGCAGAAGGAGACAAAAACATGTCTAGGCTGTATAAAAGGAATCTCTGAGTACATATGTCAGTAGATTGGATTGGATTCAATATCCCAGAAAAGTATTGGTCAAAGGTCTGCTGCTCTCAAAAGACCAGAACGATTTAATTAGGAGTGAATCTGCCCTTTGCCCAGATTGAGGTGGACGCTGTGGTCACGGGTGCTTGTACATAAACAGCCCAGGAGCAGCGAGGAAGAGGGGCAGTCACGGGTGACTTGCCTCAGGTCAGAGTATGATGAAACTTTATCAGATTGAGTCTGCTTCTTCTCGAAATGTCAGTCAAAAGGCCTGCCCTTTCCAGGGGACTCTTTTGTGAGTCACAATGGCCATAAGCACAACCGTCTTCTCCAGGGGCAGGGCTCAGTCTGGAAAGGTGTTCTGAAACACCTGAGGAATAACTGTGGATAAATATACTAAATTTGCACATATGATGCAAATGTGAAAATCAAAGGAGGACAAAACCACAACCATGTATGAAAACTTGGTTGTATCAGTAACCTGGCAAGCAGAGTCTAAAAAAGAAAGTGTCTTTTGTTCAGCATATTGCCAGCTTCTCTGTTATGTCCTAAAATGTTTGTACCAGTAGTTTCTCCAGATGCCAGTTGGGATTTGTGCATGAGCAAACACTGCATTCTACTGGTGTCTATACCTTTTGAGTTGTATCACTTCTTCATTCTGTGAGGATTTGTACCAACGGTAGCTTTCCATAAGCCAGCTGTAGTATGTGCCCTTAAGAATTTGTGTTGGTTGTAAAATTTCTTGACTGAAATGCAGTATTTCCTGTCAATTATTAGTGTAAGCCTTCCAAAGTCTTTTGTCATAAATTACATTTCCTAAATTCATGGAAAATGCTGTACTTTTTTAGGTGTCTATTTCAAAGATCAGCATGGAGTCTCTGTCTCAATTAATATATGAGGAAGAAAAATAATAAATGCAAGAAAGCATTGCTTTCCATTAGCTTTTCCATATACCTGCTTCTTACTTTTACTTCATTTACAGCATAAGATTTCAGGGCATGAAGCCAAAATGGACTTTTGCATCAAGCAGACTCACTTGTGTATAGCAATTCCTTAGTTATCACTTAGCTTCTCCTGTATTGTGCTCCTTAGTTTATAAGGATTGCTTTCAGTAAGGCAGCTAAACACAATATGAATGTGCTTGGAGGTGAAAAACCTGCCTGTTAATTTGTTCCCAGCTCCTCCTCTTTACTGTTAAAAATCTACATCATGTAGGAATCTGAATTCACCTGTTTTTGGCTTCTAGCTGCTAGCTCTTGCTACCTCTTAAGAGGGTGAAGCAATATAAGAGCTTGGGATGCAGAGAGGGGAAAACTGTAAATATGATTGGAATCCTAATTGTGCTTTTGTATTCTTAAGACCTCTTACTGTGGGCCTTATTAGTCTTATGTTGGGGTATTTCTGTGCTGGTATGACCTGAACAGAGAGAATGAAATCATAATTTCCCTTCTGCTGGGGGCAAATATAATTTATTTTTCTTATTATTATTGGAGTCTCTTAACAGGAATTAAGACTCACTGCTTTAAAGACACATGCATTTAATAACAGGGATTTGATGTGTTCTGATCTCAGTGCCCATATGTAGTCTCCTACAGACCAGAAGCAGTGCACAGCTGCAGATATTTGTGCACATGAAGTTCCTTACAGGATCACTGCTTAACTGCATACATTTTACATGCTTTCCTTCTGATATGGATCTAAAGCTGCCAACAACAGCGTGGGAGCAGCAGAAATAAAAAGGAAGGGAAGGAATGTTTCCAATAAAAGTCTGTCTCTCTTGCATAGTCAAAGTGAGGGCTTTCAGTTGGCATTGTATGCAAAAATACTTCAAAGTGGGGTGAAAAAGACAAATATAAAGAGGAGGAGGAAAGGATTGCGGCAACACTGGGCTTCATTCAAATTTGTGTCCAAGACTGTGAAGAGGGAAGTGATGACAACTGCGGAGTTATGTGTGCATAAGAGCAAAGTTTCCCACACGTGTTCTCATCCATATCACAGTTTGGGGTGCTTGGTAATGAAGGCTTGGGCTCTAGCCAGCAGGGAAGCAAGGCCAACCACAAAGTTCAGATCTGGATCCAAACTTCTGCATGTTTGAGAATAATTAGTCCTCTGGTTCGAGATTTTACCCATCTTAACCATGCACAAAATTAAGTAAAAATCTTGAACAAAGATGATTTTCAAGTTGGTGCTGAATTACTGCAAGATCCTTAGCAGTTTTGATTAACCGGGGGATTATACGAGATTTTGTTGTGTGTTTTTATTTTGTATTATTTTAACAAATTTACTTTATGTATGACAAATACTTTGTCATTTGTATTGTGTTTCAGTCTCAAATGAGCCTGAAATCAGGTTTGGAGTAAGCGCCACTTGTGTCTCCACACCTGGTTATCTGCAGGAGAGAGTGAGCTCCTGTCCTACTCTAAACGCAACCCTTTAACCCTACTGGGGAAGAAAAGTCTGCCTGAGAGCCACTGTGCTGGCAATGATGTGACAGTCACTGGCCAGTGTCACCAGACCACTGGTCCTGCTGTGAGATATTGAGATACAGCATCTTGTAGGGCACCGCTGCCTTTTGCTAATCAGCCCTTCTTTCTGCCTGGGAGATCCCATTTCTACCTCACTTCTGGGGACTCTACTGCTATAAGCATAAACACAGATATCTCATGCTCATCTTCTTGACCTAATTGCATGATGCAGAGTATGCAGAAGATGATGGAGACTGCTTAATTTATTTGAACCTGAGGGAATGGCTTTGGTTGCTGGAGTAGGTGTGGCAACTGCCTATAACTGTCTCCCTCTTCTCTTGCGCTTTCCATGCGGCAGGAGCTGCTTAGTTCTTGGAGGTGTTAGAGAGACCCTGCTTCTTGTAAGAGACCCACTTTTGCCAGAGCTTCACTACCTGAAATCCTAAAAGGCAGTTACTCTGCGTAATGGAGTTCTGCCTGATTTGGTGTCCAAAGCATGTTCAGCAGCAGCTTTGGAGTGAGAGAGACTGGAATTGTGTCAGTCAGTTTTCATTTAATTCCATTTGAACTACAGATAAAACCACCACCAACCACTGAAACAATCTTGCATGTGTTGATCAGACTCTGAAATTTGCATTTATAGCTACAGTGATACCTGACATATTCTATAAATTGGAAGATATGATTTGCTTTGGTTTTGTTGTTTTTGTAGGAAAAGGAGCTAGTGGCCCTTTGTAAAAGCGCAGTAACAAACTCAGAGGGACTACTAAATGGCAAATATCTATCCTAAAAATAAGACTGTCCCATGCTCCCTTGTGTCCTGGTGGTTAGGTGACATTAAGTAGACAGTTGAGTGAACACACTACAGAAATCTGACAATAGATAGATACTTAGGGGGAGTCATTCATGGTTTAACTCTTTTTTTTTTTTTTTTTTAAGAGAGAATAATCTTTCTAGTACAAACCAAA
This sequence comes from Thinocorus orbignyianus, assembly GCA_013400375.1. Lineage (NCBI taxonomy): Eukaryota > Metazoa > Chordata > Aves > Ciconiiformes > Thinocoridae > Thinocorus > Thinocorus orbignyianus. Next base: position 1,483,275 of record VXBW01001087.1, on the reverse strand, counting down.
GGGTTGTTTTTTTTTTCCTGTCACTCAAAAATAACACATCTAAGTAGTCCTCCTGCTCCTCCTAGTTACACTAACTACTGATTTTGGATTACTGTGGTTCATTCCAATACAGACTGTTCATGTTAAGGTGCAGTTGGCATCAAAATGATCCTATCTTATGACTACTACTGTATATGATACAATTTAATTAAGGAGTAAACCCTTTCAAAATTGGTCATTAGCATTAGCTAACAATTTGCTAAGTTGGCTTCAACAAGTTAGCGCTATAGCTATGGTAAGCAATAACTAATTTCATGGGGATTTATTGCTATTAAAAAATATAATCAATTTGTAATAGCAATACTTAATTTTTTAAAGAGGCTGTAAGTTGCTTGAGTGCACTCAGATGACTTCACAATGGATATTTTTTTGGCAGATGAATAATTGTCTGCTAGTCAATTGAGTTTTGAGTTCTCAGATTTAGCACTTCAATTATGCATTCTTCGTTTATTTTATTAATTGTTTAGTTATATTTGACGATGCTGAACCATACATGCATGCATAATATATGACATATTATTCATTAAATTTTTCCAATGTGACAGGCTCTGATTACTCATGAGTAATACAGTATCTGTCACATAATAAACAGAGTAAAGCGACTTTATGTAAGCTTGTTCTAAGTTCTTAAATGTAATTATCTGAATTGTTGAAAGGAAATATGTGTTGAAACTACGCTGATGCATGATGTAGTAATTTGAGGAAAGAGATTCTTATGCATCAGGTAGAACTCTCACAAATACGTTTATGGCAGGAACAAATGAGAAAAGTAGAGATATTCTGTATTTAATACAGAGGTTGAAGCTGGCTGAGATTGTCATGCCAACCCTTGCTCTTACTAATTAGCGGTTCATTCTTTCTGGGCCAAATTATCTGCTGCTATAAATTTGTGCGGCTTTATTAACTTCAGTAGAACTGGATCGAATTACACAGGCGTAGAATTTAGTTGTGAAGAAGGATTTATTGCTGCTGTGTGGAGCTGAAGTTCTTGCAGGATTGGCCCTGCGTGATAGGAAACACATGACTGATGAATTCCATGAGGCGCAGTATGCTGGAATGCCTGGTTTCATGTATCCTCTGGTCATCAAGTGCATTAACCTCAGCTCCCTCGCGGTGCCTTCAGACGCAGACTTTGTGGGTGACAAGGGAAGGTGAGGTGACAGTCACGGGAACTACAGCTCCCATCAGGCTCCAGTGCTTAAGGGTGGCAGGTTTTACTCTGAATTTGAGTTATTCTTCTTGCAAAGCAGCATCACACAGGGACTCAGGCAAACATATTCAAGCACTCACATTAAATATTTTGAGGCTTTCATGAACTAAGTACTTTTGTTTGAATTGAAAGCACGAGAATAAAAAACAACAATGAAATTTTCAAATAAAGAAATTCAGAACATTTAATTGTGCATAGCATTTTGATGAAAAAAAAATATTCCTTAGGGTGCATAATATTACATTGGTCTTGTTTTTGCACGGCAAAATATTTTTCAGTGATTTCCCACATGATATGGGGCTTCTGCATACATAGAAGGAGAAAGAATGTTAACCACTTATTGAATCCCATAAAATGCATACCCACCTTTTTGAACTTACAGGGTAGCTTGAAATAATTTTTAAAATTTCCAAATATTTTGTTACATCCTCCTCCTTCATGCTTTTTTTTCCTCTCTAAAGCCTGTATTAGCAATAATTTATACTATTTTGTTAAGTTCTCTTCTAGTAGGAAGAATCAGATTCTGCTTTCATTTTTTAAAAGGCAAACTACTGACCATATAGTTTATTATCTAGCATGTAAAATTTCAGTTCACTTGCAGTGATCTAGTTTTGCCTTCTTGGTGCAATACAAAAAGCAATCTGATGTCCCGAAAGAATTCTTATACATACAGGGAATTTTGGGATACTCTAAGAAAGTGAATCGAGTGGTTTTTTTATAATCTTTATTACACTCTATCATGGAATTACACAGAATAATAATACTTTTTTTTTTTTAGGCAGAAGTAGGTTAAGCTTGTAGAGCACTGAACCACGGTTTAGTAGAAAAAGTTCTGCAAGAAAATTCATTGCAAAGAGTCAATACATAGTAACATCTCTGTTGACTCCACGGGCATTTTGCATTTCAGGAGACAGAACAGTCCAAGCAGTCAGTATCTCACCCAGCACAAATGAGTGTATACTTCTCTTTTAGTCTCACTATCTATTAGATATGTGATTGGGCTTTGATTTTCATGCAATAGATGCTGTTTGTATTGGTTCCAGGGACACATCAGTATCAGTTCATCCAGTGTCCTGACTTTTCTGATACAGGTATGTATGTGGTCATGGAGGGTTTTGTTTTAAAGAGCACATTGTTACACTAGTTGTGAAGTAACGCAACACATCTATTATTTTATGGAGATGTACGTATGAATGAAATGCACTGTTAGTATTGAATAAATAAGCTTCACTATGGCAATTTTTATGTATTGAGAGTATGAAAGAAGATCTGTCTGTAACATCTGAATAATAATCCTGAAATGTACCAAACGCCTAGTAGAAATGTGGTTCCTGGAGCTGTTTTCCTATACTGAATGCTAAATACAGTCTTCTGAGATGGAAGAATAAAATCAGCACTCAAAGCGTATTTGTATTAGGGCTGTTTGCTTTCCATTCACTACCGGCATTTTTGCTCTCACGTTTCTCATCTGTTTACCTACAGACTCACCAAAGGGCTTCACTGTGTGCCCTCTTCCGTCACGCAAATGTGCTGGCTAGTAGAGAACCAAGAACATTACTGCATTGATTTTCTTTCATGCCTGCAAGCCATGAAGTTTCCATGATTAATATAAATCAATATTTGTGGTAGAGCACAAGGTGATCTGCATAACTCCTGATGAAGGAGAGAACACTGAAACTTTCATTCAACACACTTTGTTATTTGTAAATACTTATTTTCAGAGGATTTCCACTGCACCAGGCTTCATACTGTGAAGCCTGAAGATTTTAGTGCAGTATTGGCAGAATTTAGTCAGCTGTGACCCCTCAAAAGATTTTAGCACAAGGAAATTAAGAAATGAGCTAGAACCTGAGCTGGATCCCCTGCTTTCTTACTGTTTTTTAAAGGGGAGAATAGACTAGACTACTACACTAGAATAGAATAGCATCTTTTAGTTGGAACTATAATGATCATCTATTTAATTGCCTGAGCAATTCAGGGCTGACCAAGTAAAAGCATGTTATTAAGAACATTTACCAAATGTCTTTTAAACACTGATTGTCTTGGGGCATTGAGCAACCTGCTCTAGGGAGAGGTGTCCCTGCCCACGGCAGGGGGGTTGGAACTTAATGATTTTTAAGATCCCTTCCAACTCTAACCATTCTATGATTCTATGACTACCTTTCTAGGAAGACTGCTCCAGTGTTTGACCATCCTCTTGGTACAGAAACACTTCCTGATACCCAGTATGAATCTCCTGATAAAGGCTATTCAACGGTTCCTTGAAGACTGAAAGAGTTGTGTACATACTGGTGATGCTGGGTGTTTAGGAGGCTAGAAAACTGCAATTTTAGCTATCCTCCAGTGTATCTGGTCTCCTCTGTAATAGTAAGAGGCTCTGTTCCCTGGTATTTCCTTTCTGGTATCCTCATGTAGGATTCTTTTCAGTCTCTTTTTTACCAACCCTATATAGAGATCAAAAAAACAACAACTGGGAAGTTTGAAATTGTAACTAATAAATTAATCTGTTAAGGATATATGTTCATATATTACATGTATGCAAGTAAGCACAGTATAAGAGTTTTATGCAAGTGATAAAGGGAATGAATTTCAGGTAAACTCTTTATAGATATTATAGACATGATTCATAATTCAAGTTTCAACTAGGAGTCCACTAAGTTTTATTCTCCCTATGCTCTTTTTTTTCTTTCAGGAAAAAGAAAAGAAGCAGCTATTGCTGTGAACTTGGGTGCATAATCATTTTAAGGTTTAAAAGGATGTGTACAGATTTCGAAAACTTAGTTATTGGTTTTCAAAATGGAAGAACTCCAGAGAGTGGTTCTTGCTCATGTTTTATTGGCTGCTTGTACAAATTCTGCTTAGAAAGCTGGGCTGCCATGCATGTGGCATAACGTACATTAGAAGACAGTTTTGCAATACTTGACTTTGCGCACTGTTACTGCCTGGCTTTCTATCAACAAATCCACCTTTTAAAAGCTTCACACTTTAGGCATATAAGTAACTCAGTGAAAACAGGTCTCTTTATGGGGTAGTAAGTGAACATACTGTAAGTAAATAATGGTTCTCTTTCTCTTTAAAGTTTTACATTACTTGAAGGAAAACTGTATTACAGGCAAGCTAGCAACGCTTTTAGGGATATGTATGGTTTTTATATAGCTAAAGAACACTGCATAGCAAACGGTCTTATCTGACTATGACAAGCTGCCTTTGGACCTGAATAAGTATGTGAAATGTCAGCGATCAAAATGATAATCTATGGCAGTTTGTTGTCTATGAAAAAAGTCCAGTCTTAAACAAACACCATTATTGAAACACTTTGGGTAGAATCTGCATTTTAGTGTTTAGATATATAGTTTTAAGAGCAAAGAAATGAAAAAGGGAGAAATGATCACATCCAGCCCGTCTACAGCATAAACCAAGATAGGAAAGAAATAAGTGATTGTATCTTCACCAACTTTATGCAGGTGTCTGTATAACAAAACAATTTTGGATCTTTGTTTCTTGGTGTTAGAAATGGATATTTGGTGCAAGTAGGATGCATTATTACTAAAGTCAGACTTCTTGTATTTTTTGATAGAATTAAGACTGAGAAATGCGTAAGGTGAATCCCTGCAAGCTAATACTGCATCCAGTAGTGTGAACTGTGAAATAGACAAATAATATATTACTCTAGGTAGCGATTTCTTTTTAATACTAAAGATTTTTCTCTGGTAGCTCTCTTTCTGGTAACTGTCATACTAAGTTGTGTGAAAGTTGTAACAACTGGTACAGCAACAATTTTGCTTGTGCTGTATTACTGCACGGTTCAGTGTCCCAGAAACAATGATATTGCCTGAAACAGATCTGATGCAGAAACAAGGTTTGCATTAAGTCCCTGCAGTTCACAAAACCATCTGCAGTTTCATTGCTTTTGTTCTGTACTGGTATTCATCCCCACCAAATGCTTGTCAGTCCAGTAATTTTTGAATCACTACCTTATCTTCTTTTTTTTTTGAATAGCAGCAAGGACAGGTAGCTGCATAGTTTCCAATCAAGAAGGAATTCTAATAAATTATACAGAACTTCTGACTGGCGTTTAGTAGCACCATGATGGGTTATAACAGCCTGCCAAACCCAAACCACATTTCAAGGGGTGCAACTATGCACCTGTCATAGCTGAGGCCTCTGCAGGAGGTGTTTGAAGATGACATGTTTTGCTCCATCTTGTAAAGCACCTTTTTATGATAAATGTTTCTTTTTTTAATGGACTAAATAAGATAATTTGATATTTTCTTCCTCGTGCCCAACCCAGACATCACTGGGCACTTTGCTTCATTTCTGGAAACACTCTATCATCTTTTGCAAGAGGAAAATCCATTTCAGGGATGGTGTTTGAATCATCATTGGCAACATGCCCAAAGCATTGACATTGTCTCGTCAGCACTCTGTACACCTGCATTTCCAAGCAATGTCTAATCTTATTTAGTAAGAAATTGATTTTATTTAAGTTTGTTAAATACCGACTGTTACACACTTATCTTTGTGGTTATACAGATGACCTGGAGCCTAGACATACCATTGGCAGAAACATTATAAAGACTGATGATTTATATCCCAACAAATGATGGTACAATTTGTAGATGTAACATAAGGAACCATATTCTGGTTCTTCACTAGACAGTGATGTGTGTCCAGCAACATTAAATCAAATGGGTAAAGTGATTTTCTGATGTAAAACAGGGAGTGTTTGTTTCAGAATTTATCCTCAGGCCTTTGGGTAAGGAATTACTCATAATTTTCAGAGGATCCTAACAATAAATTTGCCTCTGCGATTTGACCTGATTAGCAGACCGTGGTACAGAATTTTTTTCTTTTTGAAGAGTTCAAGTCATTGGAGAGTTCTTTCTGTCTTACAAGTGAAATGTGCAGGAAGGAAGTGTCAGCACTCCAAGGAAATGTTCAGCCATCTTAGAGCTGTCTACATTTTCTCTTACATACCTGTAGAAGAGATCTGTACAGCTCTGTGAGATACTGTTTGACTTCATGGAAACAAGAAAGGCTAAATCCCCAGCTGGTATAAATCAGCCTTGTTTTACTGAATCAGTAGAGCTATGCACCAGCAGACTGGCTGGGCAAAACTGCACAGTGGAAAAAGGTAGATTATGTACATGAAGGTATTACTATGCATGTTAGTGATAACTGTCAGTGATAATAATCCTAGTGGTTCCAGGGGATACATTAATAAATTTTAAAATAGAATTATTTTAAAATGTAAAGTAAATCTGAAGATAAAAAGAGGATTAAAATAAAAAAGTAAGGCCTCGGTTGTGTACAGCTGCCACTGGAAGTACAAACCTGGTATTTAATTTTATATACAATTCATTCTGTAATTTAATTCAAATTTTGGTGTATATTAGTTTTGGGTTTAAATTATTTAGGGTAAATTGTACCTCTTTTTTTTGATTGACTCCTACTGCTTCTTTATATGATCAAAAATCCTCTCTGTTCACATTGCCTCGTTTCTGTCATATTGTCTAGTACCATTTCTGCAGTGCATAAATTCAGCATGTGGATTCTTCTGCATTTGCACAAAAAGACTTAGAGAAAGCATTAAAACCAAAAGAAGGGGGAAAGGAACTGTTGTCACTTGTTTTTCAACATGCTCTAGGATTCAACTCAATTCAGTCTTCTTTATTCCTCCCAAGAACAGGTAGGGAGTTTTGAGGGTTTATTCAGGGAAAATACTGTGTGCAGGCAAAACGAGGTAATGCCTGCCTCCTTTCCAAGGGCTCATTCCTCAGACCACTCCCAAGAAACATCTCTTGGCAGTAGACTCAATGAATTGTCTCAAGAACGGATGTTATCCAGGAGAGAAAGATATCATGAACTGTATGAAAGCCAGACACACCTAGCAAACAGTGTTTCCTGCTGTCCTCATCGCTGACCTGCCTTTTGGACTGATGCACATTTTGATTAACTAGAGAGTTGATGTGAGGTGGAGTTCACTAGAAAAAGGAGGAGGTTGACACAGATGCAATAATAAGGAACAGGACACACACACAAAGATATGTGAGTATATACATCATGAATTTATAGTAAATCTATGCAATGAACTCCATGTGTTCAAAAATGATGAAAAAATACTTTAAATATTTTTCAGTTTCCCCATAGAGCTATGCTTTTCTTATGTCAAACCTTGATCTACAGTTCTATGGAGGGAAGAAGCATTTGCAACATTAAAACAACCCCTTTCGCTTTAGATTTAAAACAGGACAACAGAAATATAAACATTGTATTAACCAATATTGATTTCTCATTTCTTTTGGAGGGATAGGAATGAAAGTAATGAGAAATCGGGAATTTAGTTTCAAAACCAGTCCCTTCACCTTTATTCTGAATGTTTAGTCTTTTATGTGAGAGAAGTGCCTGCTGACATTATTGAGGACATATGTCAATGACAAATCTTCCACTGAATTAAATGGAGCCACAATTTCATCTCGAGATATCAAAACAGATCTTCATGCGTGTGCTCATTTGCTTTCTGTTTTAACTTAAATGTAAAACTTAAGAACTGCATGTTATGCTATAAAATTTCTGGATTATGCTGAGGATCATATTAGCAATCACACTTTGGCATGTACTTTAACAGGAAGAAACTAAGCTGTTTAGCCCTCTCCTTGAATATTTTGGATCGCTTGTTTGACCTGCTCTGAAATTAATTTCCTCTACTGAAGTTCAGTTACATCTACTTCAGATTTCGACCTATGTCTGTTCTGCATCATTTCCCAGTAAACTTAACAAATGATGTTTGCATTTGTAGAAACACCACATATAAGATGCAGTGGGACTGAATTCAGTGTTATGGCTGTTGTTCATAGCATTCTTAGCAGAGGGCTGAATTGGTGAAAAGTCAAAGCAATGTAATTAATTCACACCCTGTCTGGCAAAGAGCAATCATAATATGTCATTTGGGAAATAGTATGCAAGCAGAAGAATGTTTTTATGTGACAGACAGGTCTTCACAGGTGTTCAGATCCAGCTGGCAGCTACAATATATGCTAGGCAGGTACTTATTTTCAGGAAGGGGAAACATAAGTGTTTTACCAGATCACATTTATATTCTGTCTGGGAATCCTCTTGCCTTGAGAAAGTCCTACATGCCCCTTCCTGTCATCTGAAGTTGTTGAGTAAGCATCCTTGACCCACTCTGTGCAAGTATAACATAAAATTGTCTTCAACTTGTATTTACGCTTAGGTGAGGCCTGTGCATTGCACCTGTAAACCTGCCCAGGTGGACTCAAACAGTGTCACTGTCATAGCATACACCCCAGTATAGGCTGTTCAAGCTCACCTGCACACAGCCAGCTGGCCAGTACCGCAGCTCAGCTGCTTTGGCTGCTGTTGGGATTGAATTGAAAATTAATTGTTTAAATTAATCTGACTTGCTTACATGTGGCAATGTGAGTTGCAATCCAATTACCTTGCAGGTACACTGTGAAAGAACCTGAAGTAGGCTATGTTAGGCAATGTTAGAGTCTGCCTCCTTGCTTGCTTAGATCATTCTTGAGAAGCAATTAGATCAAAATCATCGTCCAAAAGCACGGTGGCAGTCACAGATCCAGATGAAATACCGAAGATTGCCACAACAATGCATTTGGTTATAGAAATTGGGATTCTGGTCAGGTTTTCTGTTTTAGGCGCAAACTTTACAACTCACTGTTAGATGGTAATAATACAGTCATTACAACTGCTAAGCTGGTGATGTATTTAGAGGATGATAACCATTCGTTTCGGTACTATGATAAAATAATGAGCAAATTCTACAAATTCAGGATTATGGTGATTGCATTATTGCTGTAAATGCAGAAATAGCTATTGTCAAAGATAAGGAAGATTCTCTGAAGGTATATCCTATCTAATCAAAACATTTCCCACATGAAAAAGTAACAAAAGCAATAAAGTGATAAAAGCAACATTAAGCTGTACAAAGATGTGATATGCAGACAAAGAACCACTTTAGAAGGGAAGGTTTCCAGTTATGAAAGACAATTATGGCTGTTTGGTCCCCTCAGAGTTCATTACCAAACACTTGGGAGCACTGATTACGGGCTGTATCTTTGTTTTTCCACTGGCATAACAGAAATAATTAATGGTAAAAATGTGAAAAGATTGACTAAGAACTTGGTATTAGTTTATGGGACATGTATTTAGCTTTGAGCTAATTAAAGTGAAACTGAGAAACTCTTCTGATCCTCAACAGTTGAAAATTTTCTCTTTTATGTCGTTTGGAGACCATTTAACAATGCAGATATGATAAGGGAATAGCAGAATGGTTATTTAATTTGTTTACTTACTTTGCTGAAGAACTGGCTTTTAAGACCTCCACTAATTTAGATCTTTACAGAGCTATAAGAAGCTAAAAGCATTTTTTGTTTATATTTTTCCTATCTGTTATTCTGTTTAGGCTTCAAAGTTTGGACAAAATTAGAAAAAAAACCTCTGATTTAGGTTTTTAAGAAATAATAATAATAAATAAGAATAAAAAACCCACCAAACCCAAGCCCAAAAAAGCTCCTTAAGATTCTGCAGTTTTAAACTACTCTTGCTTTTGTCTGATCCTTCCATTATCAATACGTCTTTTTCCATGATTCATAAATTTCCAGTAAGCCTCAGAGAAATATTTCAAGACCACAGATAATGCTTAAGACCATGTTAAATCAAACCCAGCCCATAACAATTATTAATTATTTTAAGTGCTTCCTCTTTAGGCTTCATTTCAACTATTGGCAGACTGAGTCTGAGAAAAGCCAGTGATCTGAATACCAAGGAACACTTGCAACTTAAAACCAGGGAAATTAGCAGAGCTATTTCAGATCAGTCTGTTTTGCTTCATGAATTAATCTGCAGCTTTCCACTTGGGATCTGATTTAAGGACCTGACTCAAAGTTCCCAAAGTCAGCAGGCTCACCATGGACTTTGAGGGATGTTGGTCTATGCCACAACACTCCAGACCTTTTCTCACATCTACGGATATTGTTGTGGCTACAGGCCATCTTCCCAGAACCTGTTGCTTGTGGAAGGCACTTCTGGTTTTGCCAAAGCTGCCTTCCATACCCACACATCTTCCTGCCATTCCCTGTGGTCCCATTTGCAGCTTGAGGGAAGGACACACTTCACATCCTGACAGCCATAAAATAGGTGTTGGAAATGAGTATACTTGCCATTAGGGTAGGCAGGATGGTTGTTTCCTCAGGAACAGAGAGTTTCCTATCTGTAAGGTTATTTGGAAGTTACTCATATTGCTAGGAAAAGTCAAAGAAAATAATGAGTCAAGTTTAGGTTAGGTATTGAATTACAGAATGAGAAAGAGTATTACACAAAGGAGGAAAAAAGAAAGCAGGTGATCTGGTATACATGGGATTTAATTGCATTTTTTTTGTGACATCTCACTCAGGTGCTAGAACTCAGGGCACTGACCTGCCTCACACACCACCCCAAAGCATCACACCTTGGCATCTCACCTGAAAAGGGGCTTGTATATCCAAAAAATTGTCTTCTTCCCTCTGCCCCTCCATACTGTGTCAGTTGTTCTGATGAAATTCATTAGCTTTACTTAGAAACTTTGCCTTGCTTAAATACTTAACCCATGGGGAATACAGCAATGCCACTACTCGACCTCTGAACTTACCCTCTTCCTCAGTCACTGTGTCTTAGTTTTGGCTGGAATGACTTTGGCTGTCCTAGGACTATATCTGCAGAGTGAGCTGCTTGCTGAGAAAGCACCCTTCGCTTGGAGAAGCTTCTGCTATGAGTTATGCTCCCTCACTTTCTCCTTTGTTCCTTTTGCCGTCTTTCTTTTTAACTTCCTTCCTAGATCTTTTTCAATAGGAAGGCTGCCTGGGGACCTGCACTAAATAGAGATGTGAAGGATCAGTGTTTCCCTCCCCTGCTAGCTGTGGCTGGGCCCTGGGATATGATATGCAAATCTAGCAAGGGGTACACTCCCTCCTTCCTTCCTGTTTGGGGCCAGGATTTTCCCTTCTTCTCTGGCTGCTTTTAACTTGCATTTCACTTGTATTATTTAATTAGCACATTCCTTCTAGCTTGGCTGGCTTTTTCCTGTTTACATTGTCTTCACAATTGCTACTCCACTCTGTAAATCATACACTTTATGAGAAGTACTCCTTGTAAATATGCGTGTTACTAGACTCATCAATTCTAGTTCACTGGGAGCTTTGAATATAAATTCTGTATTACATATTAATAATGCAAATGGTAACTTGAAAGTGACTTCCTAAATGGCCTTTGTTATTACTGTGTTTGTGGGTGTTGTCATACCTGGGTGGGTGTTTCCAAGAAAGAAAGTAATACCTAAATATATCAGGTGAAAAGATATACACATTAACTGCATTGTTAATGAAACTAATAGCTTTCTAAAGGGGAATAAGTGGCAGAGTATGAGGACACTGCTTCTTAAAGACAGAATTTGACTCATGTTACTTCTCATGAGAAAGAGGAGAGGAGAAGGATTATGATGTAACACCCATTAGAAGTCTGAAAATTATACTGTAACAGAGAGATGGAAGCGGGGAATGGGAATAGGGTAATGCTTTCCCCTTGAGGGCAGCGTGTCCACGTGGCCAGGTCAGACGTGCAGTGTGGCAGTTCTTTGCCATAAAAGAACCTGTGCAAGATTAGTTGCTGGGCTGCTCCAGTAAGTTCTCATTTAACAAATTTCAGCATCAAGCAATGGAAGCGTAGTGAATTTTAAAATACTTTTGGATTTAAGATTATGTACAAATGGTAGATGGTTTTATACTTCTAAATGATATATAAAGATTTTGGGGAGGTTCTAGTAAAGTCTCTGAAGTCTTTATGCATGAGCTAGCAAATCAGAAAGCTAAATTATGTCTCAGAATGGTAAAATCTTTTTGAAAGTAAATTTGATGTGTGATTATGTAAGTTGATAAATACATTACTTACAAAAAATGTCCAGAAATACACTGAAAATATATTGCACAAATCATAGCAAAGTGATTAGAAGCTGGGCATCTGTCCTAAGCAAGAGCAGAATTTGGATCGTGTTATTTCTGCAGCTCGGTATATGTTGTATATTTATCTGTCTATCTCAATATCAGTGGGAGAATGTGAGACCCTCACTGCAGTGTTGAGCTGGGATTACCATGCAATGCTGTGAGAGATATTGCATTTAGGAACTGTGTTGTAGCATGAATGTCAAAAGAAATAATTGAGACTTGAAGCAGTCTTGTGTTAGACCATGTGATATAATTGGGAAAATGATCAGAAGCTTATCTGTTGTTTTTTTTCTCTTTAATATCAATCACTCTTATGAAAGATACTACTTTCTTCTTATAATCTTTTGCTGTTATATTAATCTTCTAAGTGTAGAGGACATATATTCTTATGTTGAATGTGCACTTTTTAATATTGATTACTGGAGACATTGTATGTGACAAAGGTAAAGGAAGTAAAGAAATGAGCTTTGATGAATGTATAGCAGAGTTTAAGCCAGGCAGCCTTTCCAGGCTGTCTTTATTGTAAAGCACAGTTCTCTCATGTGAAGAGAGTGCAGTGAAGCAGCTAGAACTGTACTATACAGTGGCATGAAGCTACATACTTAAAGGTTTAAATTGAAGTTTACACATTTTGAGGCAATTGCCAAAGCTGGAAAAGAGGTTAAGGTTTTCTTTTTCTCATCCTGAAAACCAGAATACTCAGCGTGACACTCCAGCCTTTCTTCTTGTGAAACAGACTGCAACGTTTCAATCCCAATTCTTTCAGGAAGACCAAGGATTTAAGAATGAATTAAAACTTTATCTTTTGGAAAGATATATGCTCTACATCTAAGAGTGCAAATGCAGAAAAATTTATCCATGGCCCTCAAAACTTCTTCAAAAGTGCCTCTGCTAACTTGATCATCCAATCAGTAGATCTTCCTACATGTTTTTACTGAAGGTTGAGAGGTACCCAAAACTGTATTTTTGATAAAATACATTACATCCGCTTGCTTTAAACTTTCTGTTCTTTATGTGGCTAGAGTTTTTAACACAATGATCTTTAATAGCTTCAGCCTGCGCTTGCAATTCCAGCTCTAAGGTCTGATATACTTGTATACTCCAGCTGTTAGTCTTGCTGTGCTATGCATGCCTTGGGCAGCCTAGATATTCATCCAGAGCCAAGCAAATGGGAGACAGAAACATCTGAAGATGTTGGATTTCAAGCATGCTGCGCATATTGTAGCTTGACAAGGATCACTGGCTAGACTCCTGTTAATTTTGGTGCTTTCTAATGCGTGAAATGTTAACTGAAAAATGTTATCATATGAATTTTTGGCCTTTTATGGTCAGAATGAAGGATCTGAAATCCAAAGCTTTCACAGCTCAGATGAATGTCATATTTACTTGCTGAGTGAGTGAAAGTCAGACAGATTCACCTCCTATTTCCTAACAAAATTGAGATTTTAAGCTTAACCATAGCAAACAGATAAAAAGTACTAAGAAATAAGAATAAGCAGATAATCACTGAAAGCTTTGAGGAAGAAATGCGTTAATAAGGCAATTGAAGTTGGAAATGATCATGTAGTCCCTGACAGTTGGAAAGAGTGACAGAGAAATATATTAAAAAAAAAAAAACAAAAAAAAAAAAAAACAAAAAAAAAAAAAAAAAAAAAAAAAAAAAAAAAACAAAAAACAAAAAACAAAACAAAAAAAAAACCAGAAAAAATCTGCAAAGAAGATTTGCTCTGGATTTTGAAAGTTGAAGATATGTTTTCAATCCTGACAAAAGGAAAGATTGGAAACATCAAAGGTTTTGTGTGGGTTAGGAGGCAGACACAGTGAGGGGAAAGGAGAAAGTCTTTCGTATCCTACAACAGAGACAGGAAATGAAAGAAGAAAATACCTAATGCTATGCAGAAAATGCATGAGAAAATAGTGATCATCCAGTGTCTTATCCTTTAATATAGTATATTGGGTTGAACTTGCCTTCTATAGCTCTTCTGATTTTGGTGGAATTATGTCCTAGGTTGATTTTGTCAGTATATTCCTCTACTAAAACTCACTTTATAAAAGCAAAAATTTTATAAAATTATTTTGATTTTAAGTATCTGTATGTGCAAAAATACTTAATAAGTGCACATGGTTGGAAGTAACCAGCTAGAAACAAATCGTTTAATGAATTCAGTGTGAGTATGTCAAAGTTTTTATATTTAAAGAAGCTATCAGCCTCCAATGAATAAGCTGTTTATGCATCATATTGTTGTTACTTTAGCAGTGGTGCAAAAATGAAAAGGCTTCATTTGCTTCAATCATACACCTGTAGCATATCTTGGCTCCCACAGATGTGGAGGATTATTTGTAGCACTCTAGGTGTGAGCTGCATCTCAGATGGGAAGGGAAAATAATTATGGCAACGGTATGTCCTTGCTTTACTGAGCAGTCAGGAGTGGCGTGAGAGAGCAGCAGAGATGCCAGGTTTGTAGAGTTTAGCTGTGATCCATTTTAGCTCAAGTAAAGTAACTATGGAAGAGAAGAGCAGTGAGCACTAGGGAGCAGAGAGAACAACAGTTTTCCCTAGTTGGCCAGCCCACAGAATAGTCACAGATTTACTGGGCCATACTGGATTTGGCTGAGGTGGAGTTAATTTTCTTCATAGCAGCCCATATGGTGCTGCGTTTTGGATTTGTGACTAAAACAGCATTGATAACAGCACTTGGCCCAAGCCCCGAGCCTGGGAAAATGTTGCAGCATCATTCAGAAGATCAGTGTGATTTCACCTCCAGTTTGCAATTTATAAACTTTCCTTTCCTGATTGAGTTTTCTTGACTTTCCTTGATGACTATCTTGCCATGCACAGTCAATTGAAAAGAATTAAAACCTGAAATCAATACTGTAATAAAGAAAAGAAGGTTTGAACTTTATCAGTCATGAATCTTTCTAAAACTGGCATTATCCTGTGATGCTGAACAGGTGGCACCACCTGGTCCCACTCTGCTTGCAACTTTTACAGAGACCAAATGTATGAGATATGGTTGTTCTAGTCTTAGTAGTTGATACTGTAGAGAGTACAAAGTGATGGCAGACATGGGCCTTATAAGCTCTCCTATCGAAACATAGACAGTTCTCTTGGAAGCGCTCCTCATCCTAGCGCTGCTTTTCCATAGTGATAAATGCCTTTGAACGACTTTTTGGACTAGAACGAAATGGTGAACCATAAGGGCGGTAATGATGGATATGCAGGTAAATGAATATTTATTTTGCTTAGATCAGTAGGCAATTTTGATACAGCCCTGGAGTACTGCTGAGGATGACTTTAACCCAGCAAATTTTAATTTTTTTTAGTTATCTTTTGGTGTGTCAAGAAAACAGTCTTTTACCAGCAGCAGGGAAAAGCTGTCTAATAACATAGCAAATATTTCTCAGATTATAATCAGTTTTTTACGAAGTCGATTACTAGTAAAATGTAATGAATATAAACAAAACTTATAACAAAAATCCAGGATGGTGACTCAACCACTTCCCTGGGCAGGCTGTTCCAGTGCCTGGCCACTCTTTCAGTAGTCATTCTTCCTAAGATCTAATCTAAACCACTGAGTTTTCCTTTAAGCACTTAATGATTGATGTTTATACTGTTTTTTTCCTCCTGGATGGAAGTATAATTGAGTTAAAACAATCTTTCACTGATGAATACTTCATTTACAATAAGCATAACTGTAGTAATTTCATCTGTCACTCAAGATGCTGCTACCTTTTAAAACTACAGTTGAGAAAACCTGCTGTTTTCTTCCCTAGGCTAATTTGAAATCACAGTTGGTTAAGCAGCATTACAGAAGGTCATTGTTCTTACAAATAGACAGTAGAAGATAATATTATCCAAAATAGTTGAAGAAAGACTTCTGGGTATCTTTTTCACATAGAAGTTATTTTTTACAAAACAGTGTTTGATAAATTGGCAACTGTCTGTCAACCATACGAGGTAGTCTAATCCTAGTCAATGAATTCTGGTTAACAGTTCAGATATGTTTGAAATACTGATATTTAGCTTGTTTGGGTTTATATGAGATGAACAGTTTTTACATTCCAAGAGTTTTAGCTGTAGCTTGACTCTGGGCTTATTTTTTACAGAAAACAGGGTGTGACATTAGGGCAAGTTGTAGGAAACGAGAATAACGGGTCTGAGTTTTTTGTTGTTGTTGCATCACATTCTTATGAAACGGTATTGTAATCCTCACAGGATGGGGAGAAAACAAAGAAAACCTGGATACAGAGCTGTGGAGTTGGATTAGACTATTTGTATTTAATGTAGAGCTCTGGGTCAGAGAAAGGGTAAGTGATTTGCCCAAAGCCACAGAGGAAGTACATTCCAAGGCAAAGGATTGAAAATTGGTGCTCAGATTCTGTTACTCTTCCTTTACTGCAAGAATTAGTCAACACTGTAGCCAAACACCATGTTTTTTCTCTCACTCAGTGTCTCTATCACTCTATTTCTTTATGTGCTACTTCTTTGTTTTATTTTCTTACATGGCATTGAGAAAAAAGAAAAAAGAATTCAGGAAGGCAGTAGCTGGTATATTTTTACTGATGTATCACAGTTTCTGGAAGCGCTTTTTGTATGTTACATATTCTACATTTTGTACCAGTAGAATAATGATTTGTGACTGAGTATATAGCCAAGGGCCTGCCCTAATTTACATTGTTAAAATTTTAACTAATACAATAATATCCCTGCAGGTCATTTGCAACCTGCTTAATCTGTTTGCTGAAGCAATGTCATGTAAATTAGAATCATGAGTAGATGATTGTAAATGATTAAGTTAGCATGTCTTAAGAAGTTACCACCCTTGAGCTGAGATGCAGTAACTGATTGTTTCATGCTTCTATTTCATGACAGGTAAACTCTCACTAATTTAATGCTAATTTAAGCCTCTATGTAGTCTATGATTTTCTGACCATACCTTACATTCTGTACTTTTAATTACCTAGGTAATTTTATTTTTTTCACAATGAAGCCTGAATAGCTTGCTTACAAGCTATCTAAAACTCAGATTCATCTATATTTATATTCATCATATAAAGTCTCACACTTGACTCTTAGACTTTACAAAAGATGGATTCTCTTCAGGGATATGTTTATGGCACTGGAGGTTGCTGCTGGTTTTGGATTCTATTTCCAGTGCAGGTGCCTGGCAACACACCAGCTGGTGGTTGCTCTGGCATGGGCATTGAGCACTTTGTCCTTGGGGATGGTGTAACCTCAGTACGCTCTCTACAGCCTTTGAGTTTTGTGTGTTTGCTGAAGTAAGCAGCGTTAGATGTTGACATCTTTCTGTTCAATAACTAACATGTTAAAATAAACGGGGGAGCAACTTCAGGACAGCAGAATTTTCTTGGGAGGTCTTGGGGAGCTTGTTGGGAAGCTCTATATACAAATAATATTGACACATTTTAGAAGGAAGGGCAAGGCATGAGCCGGAATGCTCATTTAAGATTCCTTTATCCAACATGAGACACGTAGATTTAACAGGCACCACGTTTTCTTGGATATCTGTCACAGAATGTATAGCCACAGAGCTCCCCTTGGAAGAAAAAGATTTTCATAATGGGACTATAAACAAAGATATGCTGGTTGGGGGAGCTTTTGGGACAAGAGGGGCTTCCAGAATACAAAGTGCAGGCTGATCCTGCAGTGAGTGCTGCCAAAGCAGGGCTCCAGCTAGACAGTTAAAAAACCTAGACAGAGATTGTATCTGGCTTATTTTTAGAAAATAATTATGCATTTTCTTTTGAATATTTAAAATGATGGTGAAAACTGTATCATTCATCAGGCACATTGGTTTAAAAAATCAAGAGATGCTGTTAGAGCCTGAGAACAGAGAGATTCACAGACAGTTGATTTCATTCATCCACCCACACAGTCTGTGATAAGCATAAGAAAACTGTTCTTTTACTTCAAGACAGAAAGTTAACTGGTTTGAAAAGCTGTCTTGGAGGTCAAGGGCTTCTGTGATAAATCTTCTACATTTTTATTTGATCAGTTTGATGATGTTTCTTAAAGTCCATGTAAGAGTTGGTGGGTTTTATGTTTTAATGTTCTCAGAGCACAGAATTCATTTTTTGACAAATATACTGCTGTACATTAAAAAAGGATGCTATCATGAATCTGCTGTCATTACCAATTAATGTTCTTATTGCCATTTTCTTTCTTGTGATAATGTTTAATTCATTCTAACCTTAACAGAGATTCCTGTCAAAAAGAAATGAGAGTGAAGCTCAGACAAAAAGAAGTCAGTAAATGAGTTGGGCCTAGGTAGAATATTTAACATTACAAAGAAAGCAACCAACTTCCTCCCTAATTATGTTACATTTTTGTCACCATCTGATGGATTCTTCAGTGTTATAAATTGTAAGAATACTGTGTGAAATCTACTTGAACTGTACTGATAAGCATTGTTGAGGAACTGGAACTCAGAAGCTGGATGTACCTAATCATTACAAGTCTGGCTACATTAGTGTAGGGGCCTTCTGCCTGTTAGTGCAATTGAGAAATCAAATTGGTCCAGTTGTATGATATGCAGTCCATTGAGCAACGCTGCTAGAAACATTTATTTTAGTTTTTTTGACAATGGCTTTATTCATGATGTTGCATGTGCTTTGTAGTGATGTGGCTGGTTGGGCTCCAAGTGCCTAACTTATGTCAATTTAAAATGAGACTTCATTCTAAAAATTTTCTTATAAACAGGAAATTCCCAGAAAAAAAAATAAATCAGAAAATTCCGTAAACCTCATACATGTTATAGCTCAAGTTAAATGTGCTCTCCACTATCACAGCAGCAAGTGTACGAGACTGGCATTTGTGTAAAATATTTAGATTCTGCAACATTGCATTTTCTGAAAAATCCATCAGTTAAATCTCATTTACAGATTATCCTTAAAATATCAGATATCAAACACATTTTCTCTTTCCCATGGAGGATATTCTCCTCTGATTTTTCTAGCTGCTTTCAGATATCATCTTCAGAAGAGATATTGTCTGGGTAAAATATATTGTCAGGTACCCTATGCCATCTAACACAAGCAACTATACTTCTGTTAAAATCTTACTTCCTTGAATATGAAGTTTCTGGTCTGCTAATGCAAATGCCTTTGCACTCGTAAATTCATGGCATCTACAGAGTTGTTTTTAACTATGGCTTGCGTGAAGACTGAAGGAGAGTTGCTAAAAGCAGCATGAATCATGCAGAATTTGTGCATTTCTTTTACTTGGTGGTGTTATTAAGGCTTATGGACCATACCTAGAGAGGAAACTTATATTTCCAGTAGGGCTATGATTTGTGTGAAGCACAATGAGAAATTGTTATAGGAGAATTGCCTTAGTTTCCTGCAACAGCCTTGTACTTTTGGCATTATTAACAGAAGACTGCATAGCACGCTTTCACAGCAGTGTGCATACCTGTAAAGCACATGAAAGGTTCTGAAACACCAGAAATTTGTTGAAATTATTTTTAAGATATGATGTAATATTGAGAAAATGGGTATATCATCTGAAACTGAAATAAGCCATGTATTTTGCTCATGGTTTTTAAGAATTTGCATATGGATTTGAATTAAGAATTTCTAGTTGGGCCGATAGAGAAATAAACTGTTTCCTTGAAGAGAGAGGTGAGAGAAAGCATCTGTTGTCCAACCCAGTGGCCAGTTTGGCCCAAAGCACTATAGCAACCCATAGAAATAAGTTGCCATTCATCCCAACCTGCTCCTCCTGAAGTGGCAAATAACATAGATTTCACAGTGCACTTTCAATGACTCACAAGTGAAATAGCTTATATTATTTGTCCACTGAAAATGAATAAGAGTGAATGTTTTCCTACATAATTTCCCCACATGCCTTGTTTTCCTACATACATTTATATATGCCCTACATGTATTAGTTTTCTCACTTTCCAGACTAAAAATACATTATTTTTTCTAAAATTCATTATAGACAGCTTGTATAGGAGCCAGAAACTGCCCATGCTTGCAATATACAGAGAAGAGCATAATTTTGGAAAATACGCAGTTGATGATTAATTGTTTTTCTCCTATCACAGCAAAAGTTTGACTACTGAGGCCTCATGGAAGTGGGGAAAAGGGAGAGACAGCCTTTTAGACCTTGTTACGGTTTCTTCTTTTAGTAAAAAAAAATAAATTCTTCCAGAATCATCATGATTTACTTGTGACACCTGTTTTGGAGACGATCAGTTTACGTACTAGTTTTCTACTAACCCTTCTTTCTGCAGTGTTTTGTTGAAAGAATTCCTCTGTCACAGAGGGTGGGGACGAGGGACTCAAAGTAGTTGCTGTCAGGCTGGCATAATCATGTCTCTGTTGTGATTATGTCTTAAGTACTGTAATCCTGTCATAGCAGTATTTCTCCACGACTTGATTTGCTGAAGAAAGCAAGTAATGTGAACTGGCACGGTATGGCGGGGCCTCCCCCACCATCTCCGAGCAGGAGCCAGCAACCAGGGCCTGTCCTGCTGCCACGTTGCTCTGGCAGGGATAGACGGGCTGGCCTGGGGAGCTGAGGGAAGGTCCTGAGCTGTGGGCAGGTTGAGGGGGACCCAAGGGAATGCTTGCTGGTGCCCTCAGGGACCTGACAGGAAGCCTACTGCATTTATTTTCTGAATGCTCCAGAGAGACTGGTGACAGCCTCAGGGTTTTCTTATGGCTGTCATGGTGATGGCTGGCCTCTCTGTGCTAGTTTGGTTGCTCTTTCCCCCGGTTCTTCACGGGTTCCCCTTCCTGATTTATGTTTGAGCTTTTAAAAACGTTCTAGTGCTTTATAGGTTTTGGCTGCTTAGATGTCTTTCCCTCTTCTTTGTGTTGCTCACTGTCTTGTTTTCTATATGATGAGTTTGCTCTGTAATGGCAGTTAACAGGCATGCAGCAATCTGCATAAACAGGAAAAGGTAAATGCAGACTGAAAATGTGCCAGAGAAGTGCACTGGAGGTTTCCAAGATAATTTCACAGCATTGTACAGCCAAGACAGAGGACATGAAATAATACATGTCCCCTTCATGTCCCTTAACTGGCATAACATGACCAACACTGTGCCTGCAGCTGTACTGCAGCACAGCACCATTGATGTGTGCCACAGGGAAGTGTAAAGCCAGGAATCCCATTTCAATTGTGGATTTTATGCTTCTGTTATTTTCCAAAGAACACTGAGTTTATTTTTCTTTTTAACTGTAAACCTTTTGGATACAGTCAAGGACTTAACAAAATTCATTTGTATACTAAACTGCTGCTGATGTGCTCTGTAGCCCTGCTGTTACACTCAACCTCTTTATGATTTATGTCTGCATTTCCATTCTTTGCAGGGCTGTTGTATTGCTTAATTAATTAATGTCTGTACATTGTTTGACGTCCTTGAGCAAATAGAAATATAAAGCTACAGATGTACAGACAAATAATAGTATTTCAGGCCGGCTGAAGTCCAGTTTCAACTTTCAGTCAAAACTGAATTGCCAAAGTGAGAAGCTGCAGTGAGGAAAGGATCTCCAAAAGCATTACCTTTTCTTCTTACCTGCAGATGAAATATTCAATTATTTTACTTCCTGAATTTGAAGCCTTATTAATTTTTGATCCCAATCCTTCTCAGTGAGCCTTTAAGAAGTCGTTATTCTAATAGCAAGATGATAATGGGAAAAGAAAAATTTCTTCCCCGAATCATAATTCTCTGGATAGTCTGGGCAACAATTTCTGTATGGGCTACGAAATAAAGAATTAGTATTTTCCAAGATTCATTCATTATGCTATTCATTGCTACTATTCGAGGGCAGGGCTTTTACCAGCTTGTCTCTGGAATTGTGATTTACTTTTAGTATCTATGCCGCAACACAATCACAATAATAAGCTACAGTATTTTCAGTTTTTAAGTCAGCCAATGTGTTTGTAGGCTCAGCGACTGTCACAATTTTAGTACTTGAGTGTGAGTTTTTACTACCTAGTTCATGGTTTGTTCATTGACTTCAAAAATAGCAACAAGAAGAAAGAAAGATTTGAGCTGATTTTAAATGAGTTTTGGCAGATTTATAATTACTTTCAGGGATTCCTAATGTAAAGACAGAACGTGCTTTTGGAGGTGTTNGCTTTTGTTGCCACCGAGGCTAAATCACGACAAAAGGGTATATGATTTGTTGAAAATTATTTGCTCAGCTCTAATTAGGATAAACTTTTTTACTTATGGAAATGAAAAGAATGTACAGGCTCAGATGTTTATTAATGCAAACATGTAGCAGTTTTGTTTGTGAATAATTTTGAAATTGATAATACCCAAGTTCAATTATTATGTGTTTAGTTACTATGGACTTAGTTTGCAAAATGTGTGTCTTCGTGGCTAAATTTCTGCCAAAGACCATATTGTTAAATAACTTGTCTTTTTTTAGACAAATGCATGAAGTAGCATGAGAGTGCGTTCATAGTCGTGCACACAGATCTGCAGAGGGAAGTCTGAGTGAATACCAGTGAGCTTGCTTTAGCAATAATCTCTTTGTATGTCTTGGAGCATATTTGTCAGATTTGTATAAATAGGGCTTTTGTCATTATGGCTTTTATGTTGAAGTTCAATCGTTATTTTTATTTGGGAAAAAAATTCCCTGCTTCTACCTCCCCGCATGTCAGCACTAATGCAGCTCTCCTAAAGCCTGATCAACCTTCCTGCCCTCTGCTGTTGTTGCCCAGACTTATGGAAGTACTGCAATACAAACAGATTGTACTCTAGTTATCAAGACTGAGTGTGCTTCACTTGGTTTCTCGCTTTAATAGGGTTGGTCTGGTAAAAGATTTCTGCATTTGTTTCATTAAATATTGTCAAGTATTACTCAGCAATAAGTTTATCAATAAGTGTAAAAAAAGCACTCCCCACAGTTGTTACTGCCATGCACTGGTCTTGGGGCTGTCACTGACACTTCTGCTTTGGGAATCCTCCCAATGGGCAGATTCTACATAAAGATCACATGCTTATTCAGTAAAAAACAAGTGTAAAGTTGGAATTACTTTGTTTACTGCAGTCACACTGCAGGGTCTTTTGAGACAGTAATTCACATCTACTTATAACAAGAAAACCAACACTCAAGTAATGAATGGATCATTCGCAGGATATGCATTTCAGGGGTTTAAGAAGGGGGTGAGAAATGTCAGCAGTAACCTCTCTGTAAGTAAGCTGCTCCTTTAGTGAGAAACTCAGCTGAAAACAAAACTCTGCAAGTGCTTACTCTTTCCCAAACAAGAGCAAATAGAGACTTATTTCTCTGTCTTCAAATGTGTGACTAGTTTGTACAAAGTTAGGTGACAATCTTAAATATTTTTACGTGTAAAGCAGCAGAGGAGAATCATTATTCATGCAAGGTGTTAGTACTCATTAATTCAATCATTCTTACAATATGAGAGCTGAAAGTGCAATATCGTTGTGTAGGTGCTAACTGAGCAAGAAAGTGTCAGCAGATGGACCCCAGTATTTATGAAGCTTCCTTTACAAGGCAAGTCTTGCGATTTATGTAGTCTCAGTTGTCTGGCAGATAAAGGCATTCTTACTTTGTAAGAGGCAGTTTTTGTGAATTGGTGAGCGTGGTTTGGAGTCAGGGATCTTGAGATCTGCAGGTAGGTGAAGCTTGAGCTTCACAGGGCTAGATTCAACCCTGCATTCATGTGCAGAGGCAAAAACTTCTGCTGGCTGTCATTTGCTGCCCTGGCACCTTGGAGGGCAAGCCAGCGTGTGCTTACGGGCAAATATGTGTCATAGCTGAAGTGGTGCTAGATTCTGTTGCTGAGCAAATTGAGATGTGTAATAATTTTAAAGACAAAACACTATATTTTCCGATATTCTGTTGGGACCTGCATATTGTAACACCTTTGAGCAATATGTGGTGGAAATCAAGTGCCACTGACCTTGACTGGTATTTTGTCAAGTCCTCTCTTCCATAAACCTTCCACAACAAAAAGGTAATAAATGCTCATTAAGAAGCCATTAATCTATTTGAACCTATTTTTTTGGACACATTATCTCCTCTAGTTTGGGTTTATCTTTTATTTCTCTTATTTATTTCTGTCATTTTATAGTTTTTGTGACTTTTTCTCCTGCTTCATATCTTTTTTGTTAAGTGCCACAGGTATATAACTGGAGGGTTGGCAATGTACTTTGGAGAACCAGATTTAGAACTCTGGATTTTTTCCTAAGGAATAATTTTCATATTTTTGTTTTTAGTATCTTATATTTTGTTGGTTTCAAAGGCCCATCATGTGCTAATAGCTCAATATACTATTTGATGTATGCTATTACAGTATAAATGAGTATATATATGAGTATAAAATGTCAAAACACCAATGCAATTTAGGGGAAGTGGGTGCATTATTCATGGCTAGGGTGAGTCTCACCACTGAAAAGGGGCACTTGTTTCAGCTTCACTGAGAAGGTGATGTTACTGTCTGTCTGTGGGAAAACACTTGAACTCAGTCTGAAAAGACCAATCACAATGGCTAGATCATGATTCAAACTTTCAAAATGTTTTGAATTTTCATTAATATGAGCTCAGTATTATTAAAAAAAAAAAAGAAAAAAAGAAGAAAAAAAAAGAAAAAAGTGGAGGTATTTGAAAGCTTTCTATTTGAAATTCTTGTTAGATGACCTAAAGGTTACAATTTTAGAATTTCCTACAGCTGATTTATATTTGAGATGAATGGCCTTGAGTAGCACAGCATGTAAAATACATTTTAAGTGTAACTTAAACAGGAATTAAGGTAAGAAATTATTCTTTTCTGCCATAACATGTAAAAAAAAGAATTATTTCCACATTTGTTAGTGAAAAAAGGTATTAGTTTACTTTCTTTATTCTCATATAGCTCTCACCACAAGAGCTAACAGTTAATGAAACCTTACATATTGTAATTTTGTAGCTTTTGTTTAAATTTGTAATGTATCATTGTCCTGGTTTCCAGCAGGGACGGGGTTGATTCTCCCCTGTCTCTATCTGGCACAGCTATTCCACCCCATGTGCGCCAGGCCCAGGGGGCAGCAGTGAGCTGGCCGGGAAGGTGCGGAGTGACAACCAGAAGTGGGTGTGGTGACAGCGCGCCCTTGGGGTGTATCTGGGCGGGCGGCGCCGGGGAGCGGTTGGGTGGCATCGGCGCGGGCTGCGGCAAGTATCGTGCTGGTGTTTGTATCCTCTGTCCGTGTTCCCGTTTCCCTGTAATACCTGTTGTTTTGGTAAACAGTTTTTGTCTCAACCCACGAGTCTGCCTTTTCCTTCCCGTCCTCTCCCCACCACTGTGGGGCTTCAGAGCCAACGGGGCTGCCACGTGGCTCTTGTGTTGCCGCCGAGGCCAAACCACGACAATTGTGAATGGATCTTTAGAGCAAAAAAACCTTGGTTTTAGGAAATACTTTGTAATTTTACTTCGTTCTATTCATGAATGTATAACAATTTAAAGATGAAGTTTTCATAATCAGTCAAATCAGATGAGAGACAAGTCCTAGGTGAAAGGAAAATAACCATAGCCAGAATACTGATTTTTAAAGGAAGTCATGTAGTTCTTGGCATTATGCTGGGGTAAAAGCAGTGTGAATGTAAGGAGGAGAGTCAGTGTCAAAATGCATATTGTAAGGAGAAATGCAACAGTAGATTCAAATAACCTTATATTTCATAGTTCATATTTCTGGTGCAATTTTGCACTGCCTTTAGTTCTGTGATGTTTTTAAGAGAGCTTAGAGTTTTCACTGGAGGAGGAGATGAGGAATTTTCTAGGATCCACTGGTGGTGTTGTGGTCAAAATTAGTATGTTCTTTTATGTCATTCTGAGTTTGTCAGGTGTAATAGAAAAGCCAGCTGCTTCCTATTGCTTGCTGAAATCTCTTTCTTTAGCTGGTTTGCTTACCTTGGGTATATGTAAAGAACCAGTTTGTACAAAAGAAAAAAAGCTTGAGGATAAAGATTTGCTGAGAGAGACTCTTGACTAGCAGAAGAAAATAGCATGAAGCACTAGGAGAGTGTTGTTAATCAAAGGATTATTTTTTAAATCTGTAGTTAGTTTTGTAAGGCCATCTCAGCCATCTTTCTTGCTTGAAATAAATAACACAACAGCATTGTCATGTTCTCAGACTGTAGGAAGCATTGGGACTTTGAAGTGTAGATATCACGTCTGCTCTTAAAGTTTCTGAAGTCAGGAATCTGGGTTATGAAAACAATTGAATTGTCTTAAAAATTATAAGGTAAATAAAATAAAATTAAAGCACATTGGTATTCATCAGCGTTCTAGGGTATACTGCTGGTATTTTTTTTTCTGATCTGCATACATGAGGGAAGATAAAGTTTTCCTACAAGGAGCAGGTTGCCCAGAAAAGTTGTGGATGCCCAATCCCTGGAAGTGTTCAAAGCCAGGCTGGATGGAGCAATGTGGCCTAGTGGGAGGTGTCCCTGCCCATGGCAGGGGGGTTGGAACTTGATGATCCCCTCCCAACTCTAACCATTCTATGATTCTGTGATTCTAAGGAAATTTGATACTTGCTGGTATGCGAAAGTGTCACTTTCATATGAAAGAATATGTGGTTGTGGCAGTCACTTTGTAAATGGCAGTATATAATTTCAATGCTGGGAAAACACAGATATTTTTGATAAATGCAAAGCTTCGGTGTCTTTCAAGCTATCTCAAGCTAGGAAAAAAAAAAAAAGAATGAAACAAAATTATGTGTTATTTTTTAAAATGTTTCCTCAACTTTCAAGTCGGACCAGTCAGGCTATTTAATGGTATCACATCTACTGTCTTTTTTTAAAAAAAAATGTCTGTCTTTTCATTTTAGTGTTTGACATGAACTTGAGGCATTTATGGTGAAGAGCTTGGGTTAAGAATTAAGCAACCCAAAGTTTGCAGATGTTTAATGGCAAGGATTTGTTTTGTCTGAAATGTACAGGATTTTAAACACACTGTGTTACATCACCCAGTCTCAATGCTCACAGAAATTTTAATTCTAGTTCAACTTGTAAACTTTCTTCCTTCCCAGTTGTTGTTTTGTGTAATGCTGAAGTCACTGCCAATTTAAATCAATGGAAGTGCAAATTTTATGCTCTTGTTTTTGTTAAAAGATGAAAAAAAAAACCCCTTAAATCTAAATAGAGACAAATCTACAGGGAGCAGATAATTTTGTTTCATGCTAATTTGTATAAAAGTATATCTTTTATCAATTAATACTTGCAAAAATCATGTTTTTGAGAAGTTAACAGATTCTGTTCTTGGCTGTTAGATTTAATTCATCTGATAGAGGTGGGAGAAATCCTATTCATCACAGAAAAGCTCGTAGGAGGTTTCTTTGCTGGTGAGTTTGTGGAGGGCAAAGGTGAAGGAGTGAGAAGAAAATTCTTTTGCTAACGCAAGTATTTCCTGTAGACAGCAATTACATACAGGTCTGTGAACTTTAGTTGGCTACCCACAAGCATTTGAACTATGAGCTCAACGTAGTGTTTGTCTAACCATCATTTATTTCTGTATTTCCAAGATACCTGATAGAGACTTCTCAAAATGAAATAGTGCAGTTGTTTGACCATTTTCTCACCAATTTACAGTGTGTGTACCAAAAGAAGGTTCATTAAGTAGGAAGCAGACTTAGGAGTTTGGCTTTTTCCTGACTTTCTGCAACCTATGGTTCTAGCTGCACTATTAAGAACTACTCTGTATGTAGTTATTGTACAGCTCTTTTGTCCATTCATTGTTCAATGTCACATTGACTAGGAGTTCTCAGTTTATTTTGCAGTTAAGCATTATATTTCCTTCACTCTGTGGCTCTTACTTAAATGAAAGTGTAGCTTAATGCTGCCTCCAAGTATTGTGGGTTCTTTCCTAAATAGTAATAGCATATAGAAACGATACAGAAAATGTATATAATGGCTAGTTCTAATCTGGTACAATAAAGAAAAATGCTATTTCAAAGGAAAATCTATTCAGTTGTAGAACAGTATTTTGGGAGTTAATGTCTGTTCTGTTGAGGTTGTAGCACTTATACTAAGGAATTCTTATGCATGAGATGTTGACCTTCCCTCTACTAGTTTCTGGGGCACAGGCATTATGGTTACCATAAGCCTTGTTCCTTTATAATCACCCAAGATATGTCCATGGTTTCTCCTTTTGGGGAAACAAAACAGTTATTGTTTACTAGTACTTTCAAAAATCTCACAGGAAGGAAACCAAAATGTGAAAGGGAGGTTTCTTTTACTCTGTACCAACTACCCGGGCATTTCTGAATGGAGCAGGTTGTAGCATCCAGAGCCTCTTCAAGCAAAATCTGCCCTGGCTACTGATAGGTAATGCAGCTCTGAGATGCTCTGGTTTAGATCCCGGGTGTCAAATGCACCCTGACGATCCAAAGGAGTAGAGCAGGATTGTTTGTTTTTTTTTCCTGATTTAGCTCCCTGTCACTTCCTAATATGGTCAAATATAGGACACAATGCTGGCAAATTGTCTTTGGTATTGTTAGATGTCATTGACTGACTGTGGTTTATCATCAATTAGGATTGTCCAAGAATGTTGGACCAGCATTATGGGAATGAGAAAGTGAGTGGCATCAGCATGAAAGCTGTGTCATAGAAACTAGAAGCGTATGTACTGTGTTGAGACCAAACATGTCCAATGTTATGGAATTCTGAAAATTAAATTATTTCAACTGTTTCCTGATCAGAGCAATGTTTGAAATAGCCAAGAAAATAGAGATGTAGGAAAAAAAAATAATGCTGGCTGGAAACCCTTGAGGAATTGTTTTTTCAGAGATACTAAGAATGCATACATCTTATGAAAATCCAAGAACTGTTTGACTAATGAGTACTTGTGTTATATAGGCCTTAAAATTATTGCTTTAGCTTCAGTTTGTTCTATGCATCACATCCCATCTTTACCTTAAATGTAATAATATTCTGTTTTGTTCTGAGAAGAAAATGGAGTTTGACTTGTGTTCGCTGCCTTATCATATCCTGCTGTTTTCTGATATGCACCCTCCTGTGCCACCACACGCCTTCACAGTGCAGTCAGGTTTCCCTTTCAGTCAAAATGAGGTTTAGAACTGTGTTCTGGATTTAACCATCTCTTCAGTGCCCTTAATAGGCAGTTACCTTTTTTTTTTGTCTTCCCCAAGGACTTCGCATTAAGGCAAGCAGCTGAGAATGTCAGTGTTTCAGGATTAAATACATAACGGACTTTTTGTTTCACAGTTTTACTTTGTCCTGTGAAACTTCTAATGGTCCCCTGGACTTACTATGTGTGATAATTATCAGATGGTACTCCACTCCTTTTCACTGGCCAGAGGCAGCTCTAGCCTGTCTCCTGAACAACACCTCCTGTGGTACGGTAGTATCGGATGTCATACCTGACAACACTGTTCAGATATCTCCGTGGAAGTGAGAAGTAATGGTGAGTTCAAAAGCATTTTGCAGACATATGCTAAGCAAGTTCTAAAAATCTTTCAAAAGACAGTAGTTTGTTTATTAAATTCTGCATTGGCTTTTTTCGAACAGCTCATATAATTTTCAAATTACGGTTTTGCATGTCATTTAAATGACCTGCTCTCAGCTGATGTTTGATCTACCAACTATCTGGGAGAACACAGTCCATGTTTTATATTGCCTTACTTACTTTCCAAAGGCCTTTAATGGGGAGGAAGGGGTTTAGACCACTGACAGTAATGGATTTACAAAAGGGTATGTCTAGCCCACTGATTTTTAGAAGTAGTAATGTCACCCAGTTTGGGTGATATGAATAAGTTAAAAAATAAATTATATCTAAATATCTTAAATCCTTTTAAATTTTTTTGTTTGCTGTAATGATTTGTTAAGAAAAACAATGCTTGTTCCTTTTTATAAAACTGTATGTCAAAAGAAAAGTAGTAGTAGTAGTTTATCTATAGGGAAAGGGCATAAGAAAAATAGAGGAAACTGGAGTGATACCAGTATTCTTTTGGGCCTCGACGTGCAAACATTACAAGAGCCTGAGAATTTGTCTGGTTAATACAAAACAGCAGGTTGTAGATAGCCTTGCTTTGCAGTAATGGTGGACACATACAAGTTTGCAGTGACATGCGGGGCATGAGTGGTTTCTGTGTATCTTTTTCACCCTACTAGGAAATAATAGGTCTGAGGTTCTGTTCTAAAACTCCCCAGTCATCTCTGGTTTAGTTGTAGCTCAAATAGCAAAGTGAGTGTAGAAGTTATCGGAAAAATGTGACCTTTTACTTAAAAAAAAAAAAAAAAAAAGAAGAAGCTTTCCATGTTTCTAAATAGATCAAGAATAATGTTTTTGTTCCCCTTTTCAGATGAATTTTCAAAATCAGACCTTTTATTTAAGTTAAGATTTAAAAATACTCATTTTATGCTATCACATTTTGGAAGATAATTTTATTTTTTTTCTACTCTTTTTGAGATTTCCTTCTCTTCAAATATCCTCAGGTTTTTTTGCTTTCAGAAATTTTCTGGTGGAAATAATTTTAAAGAAATGGTAGGAAAAAAAGTATTCCCCAGATTTTCAACTTTACTTCACTCCCCCACCCTCTGCCAGTAGAAAAGATATTGTTGAAAAAATCTACAAAGCCAAACAGACCAAATCCAAAGATTTATGGCCGATGAACTTCAAGAATTAATATACTTGAAGGTCTATCTCAACAAGCACATACAGAAGAAATAACAATTATATTATAATTCTGAAAATAAAGTCAGCAAAACTTGAAACATTTAGGTTATGTTTCACCTCACCTAACTTAGGCTGCCTAGTGGTTATGAGCCTGGAATGAGGGAAATCATCTGGGAAATGGAAGGAGATGACAGATAGTAATTTATTCCACTTGTATTGTTATCTGAAGTTATACAAGACTAATCCATTAATGTTTTGGGGTTATGTGTGTAGTTTTCATACTGGCAACCATAGCTGAATATCAACCTAATTTTTCATATTAAGTCCAACATTCAGTTTTTGAATATACCATTACAAAGCAGATAAACAGCTACCTGTAACAAAATAGGCAAGACAAATTCAAAGTCAGTTAACCACTCTTGGCTGCCCATGAAATTTGATCCTATTCAATACAAAAGCAGTTTATTTTCAATAGGTGGGCGTGTGGTGACTATTGAAATCATGTTAGTAACTCTGCCTCATTTCACAGGAGTGGAGTTACCAGTAGGAAAATGAGAATGAAGAGAAGGATGTCATGCCTCTATCCCACTCCAATTAATAGTGCCAAATGCTGCAAGCATACTGTAATATGATTCATTAGTGGATTTGCAGTTCCCTCTCTCCAGTTCTGCTCCAGAAATAGATGCATTTCAATTCTGTTCCAAAAAAGGAATCATAATAATATTTGCAGAGCTAGGTAAAAGCTAGAATTTCACCAAAGGGAACATGAGGCTTACTGGCTGTTGTCAGTGGAGAAATTTGTGAAAAGGTTAGGACAGGTTGCACAAAATTTTTAATGGGAGTTCTGCAAAACTTCAAGATATTTTATTTTACCCAAAGAGTGCAATATTTTTGCATGTTTCAGACTTTAGCAGCTTTTCAACTATCTGATTTGTAACTACATCTTGCACACACTTAAAAAAAAAAAGCTAAACCAAAAAAGTGCCCATAGCAAACATAACATTTGTTGTAGTAATGATGGCTTTGAAATTCTTGGTAATTGAATATATTTAGCTGCATAGCTAAATATTTTTGTTTGAAAGACTGGAGAAGTATGTGTGGGGTTAAGAAGAGAGGAGGTAATTTGCCATGACCTATTTTCATTCCATTCCAATCAAAATTGCACCACTTAGCTGAGTACTAAAAAGGGATGCCTGAAGCACAAGCATTAAATCATCTGTTAATGTCAGGCCAAATTTATCTGGTCTACGGGCTGGTGACAGCCCTCTTCAAGGGATACCTGTGTTCTGCACACTCGTCAGAATCTTTTATGTGCTAGGATAGCAAAAAAGGCCTGAAATATTGTCAGTTGATGTGAAGAAAGATCTCCAAAGACATAAGATGAAGAACTAAGAAAACGGTTGGAAGTACACATCTTTGCAGTAACTAGCTCTGAAGTATTGGTAGTCTCTAATTTGGCCAAAACATTGATGTTTTGGCACAAGAGATTAATTGGGTGAATCATTCTTGAAGTGAAATGAAATAATTGCAAATTCAGTCATGATGTGAAAGAAGTGTAACTTCTCCAAATTTCATGGTATTACAATAAAATTTGGCTTTTAAGCAAGTATCACAAACAATTAACTACTTTTCCCTTTTCCTTGGCCTGAAAATCTAAATGAGATAAAACTTTCCCAAGACTATTCTAATATGTTTCAATTTTTACCTGGAAATAAACACCAAAGAATCCTGCGTTCCTTAGTTTATTTTGATCCTTCTGATTCTTGTCTAGTTTTGGTTCTGTGGCTCCTGTGGAAGCCAGTAGGTAGCTCCCAAGTACAGTGCAACTTAGAATTGGGTTCAAAGATCCTGATTTAGTAATACGTGCAAGTATCTATATATAAGCTGCAAAGATCTAGTTTGTAAATATGCCTTGCCACAGGACTTCTTTCAGCACAGCATTCTGATAGCAGACACCTTTCCACTGCATCCCATGTCCTCTCTCCCTCTCCAATACCCCATTCAGCAGACAGAACTGGGGTTTCAGAGTGAGAAGCTCTGCCTTCATGGGAAGCTTGGGTGTCATGGGCTATGGCCATGAGCAGCTGAGCGAAATACACTCAAAACAGGGGCTTGACAGGTCTGTCACTGCCGTGGCACACTGTGCGTTTACAGTTTAGCACTGTTGCTGTGTTTAGCGCTGTTGCTCTAGCACTCTGTGTGCCAAATGAAGCCATTAGCAGATTTGAGATCTATCAACCATCTGCGCGTGGTATCTGTTCATCCCCAAGTGGCAAAGAGCTATCAATGTAGAGGTGCAGGGATGTGGTGGTGCTAGAAGGTCTCCAGGGAATGTCTTGGGCATTTGAATTAGTGTGCCCTTCACACAGCATTTACTGCCAACCCCTTCCTCCTGCATAATGTTTGAGTCTCTCAGGAAGCCTGTTAAAATCAGAACTGGTTACAGCATCTTGCCAATGACCAGGAATATCCAGCCAGCTTTGGTGTGAATGAGAAAGTTAACAATCCATGACGGGTTTTTTTTATATCTTTAATTTACATTACATTGGATTCATAAATTAGGGGGGGAAAGAGTGTTAGTTATAGCTTGCTTTCTGGTGGTTGGTTAGAATACACCAGCTGGGACACACCTTTTACAGAGATGGCTGGAGTCATTGTACACCAAAACTGAAAATTATATTGACCCTATCAGTGCAGTATATCTTTTCAGAGTCCTGATCAGGGTTTGTTATCGGTTGTAAGAGCTGCCTCACCGTGTTACAGTAACATGTGGGAACACATGGAGACAAAATGATTGATTATTAGTCCTGATGTATGTAATTTGATCTGTGCAGCAAGTGTAAGCCAATAATGGTTTCTTTTCTCTCCTTTACTCCCTTATTGACATTTTTCATTGTCTTAGTGTCCAAAATTCCAAATCTGGAATGTCCCGCTATCAGGTCTGCCTCTGCTTTATTTAACCCAAATGCAAATCCATAGTATAAACCGATATGAATGAGCTCTGAACTGAAAGCAAATTCAACTCAGTACGTTGCCAAACTGAAGTCTTTGTCCGTGTCAAATGCAAACACAGAAGTAGATTTCATGGCTGTCCACTACACTGTGGGTCTGGCACAGACAGGGATTGCTCAGACAGTAGCTCCAGACATCCTGAGAACCTCCTTACTGACCAAGTTTTCCTGTGTCACGCAGAGGAAATACAATTTAACAAATTGCAGTAATTTTTGTTTGCTGATAAAGTGTGCATGTGAATAATGGTCAGTCAAGAGAGTTGTTTTGCTCTCTGTGTGTTTACCAGTCTGGGAAGGAATTTGTCTCCTGCTTGGGTTACCTTTCTGAGTAGAGGAAGCCTCTCTAAAACATGCACAGCCTCTCAAAAAACCTAATCTGTTTAATTCAATCAGTTTATATATTGTTTGTATTGTTTGTTGTTTGAAATAGCAGTTCCTTTTAAAGAAACTGGCAGTATTTATTGCCATGGAGCTAACTCAGACCCTGAGAATTCGTTCTTTAAGTTGTTAGTGAACTGTATGGCCAATCAGGCTACAATGATAAGCCCTGAGAGATCTTGGATATTCCTGAGTAAGTTTTGCATTGAGCAAGTTTAAAAAGTCTGTGATTCCCCTGAGAATTTTCCCTCGGTTCTTATGCTTGGAGATGTATTATTTCAGAAGTCTTAGAAATGGCAAGGAATTCGGCTTTGCAGCTTTGAAATTCTGAAATATGTGGGCATTTATCCTTATTTGTGGGTATAGAAAACTCTCCGAGTCCTCTGTTCTGTCTCTGTATGTGGATATGCAGTTTTAGCGCTATATAGCTGAATAGAGAGGAATTTTTAGAGGAATCAGAAGGGACAAGCTGAACAACAGCACAAATTAAATAACAGAGATAAATGATTCTGCAGGACTTAAGATGACAAGGGCCATGCCTTTGCAAGGAAGGACCCATTTCTTGAAGTGCCAGATTGTCAAGAAGTGTTTGTTCTGTCTTATTTTAAAATCTGAAATCACATAGAGTCAGAACCTGACTGCAGTATAAGGAATAAGGTCAGTCCATTAAGGTAGAAAAAAGACAGTACAAGGTGACCATGAAACCTGAAATAAATACTGTGGTGACTGAGAAAGATGTTGTTTGGTTTTGCCTTGGTTTCTTGTGGAGGTTTTTTTCCTAGAAGTGCTGTTAGTTAACTTCCAGTCCCAGCAATTTTTGTTCCGTAAATGATTGCCTCAGGAATAAGAAGCTTACCTGTGCTCTCCTGCAGCAGTGTTAGACACTCCAAATTTAGCTGTTTTTTGAGCTACACATAAACATCTGTGAATTTCGGGAAGCTAGGAAAATGCATATTTCTTCAGGTATCCTGTAAAATAAATGCCTCCCTTTTGTTTCTTGTGAGATGTGGTCTACAAAAACTCTTGTGGTGGACTGTTGGATTGAAATCTCAGAACTCCCCTCGGTAGGATTCATCTTTAACTCTGAGATTGAAAACCTCTTAAAAGTTTGAATACATAGAAATGTAAAGGAGATTCAGTAGATTTTTAGAGACTGTAACAGATCTATAAAGAAAACAACAAACCAACCCCATCCCTGGTTGACAGACTATGGAGATTTCATATTTGATACCTATTACTGGCTGCCATCTGTGAAGAATTGTCACTGTATCAAAATTTCTCACACTGTAAAAAATGAGATCTTCTGTTCACAACCACCACTTCAATTCCTCTTCCTCCAGTTGCTGAGGATAGAAAACTGCCGTGACAAAGGTTACTATCTGTAGTACACTTTACATGTGCATCGCTGTTTCTTTCATACCCGAGTTTAAAAGAGGGGAAAGATTGTCTTCTAGCAGGTTAGTCAAACCTCAGAGCACCTGAAACTTCTTGTGCCTCAGGTAGGATTGTTAACAAAATCGTTGAGCTCAAAATTCATGGGGCCAGTTAGACTTCTGCCCGTAGTTGTGTATTTAAATAGTTTAGATCTGGCCCCATATACTTCAAATTCACAGTCACGTATTTGAAAGGGCAAATAATTAGAAATTAGATGGTATTTCACTACCTCACTGGGATATTGAGCTCTTGAAAAAAGCTCTCAATGTCTGAATCTTGGAGCATCCATTTATTGCATGTTTTTCTTCACATAAATCCCGGTATAAAAAGTTACTGCATGTTTATGAAAAGGAAAAAGTAAAACTATTGCCGACTTCTCTATGTAAAACTCTTCACATAATACCTTTAATAGAAAATGGTGAAACAGTCACTATAATTCTACAGTGATTAAAATTCAATATTGTTAATATAAACAGTTTTACGGTAATAAAAGGAGATTTGCAAGGAAGAGGGACTCATTTAGTTCTAAGAGATGTTTGACCTCTGCTACTTCATAATCCTTTAGAGAGAGCTAAGGTCCACATAAGCTGGCTTTCTTTTGCTTTTACCTGAAAGGCATTATTTTTTCAATAAATACCAAAATCAAGTAAATATTTTTAGAACCAGGATAATTGCAACTTTAAATGGACTAATCTTTGCTCAGAAGTTGTCTGACACTTTATATCCGATGCCAGCAGAAAAGAAATAATTAAGATGTATGCTTTTGGTAATTGATCATGAACATTTGAATGGGTTAGATAAATAATAGGCTAATCAAAGTATTGTCTAACCATTTAAAAAAACACATGCCCTACTGTATGTACATTTATTTAAATTAATGTTGCTGTCAGAATTTATGAGAAATTTTGAAAGAGGATTTCATTTTCACCTTATGGTTAATGCTCTCATAAATAATAATTTGTCAATTTATAGGGTAAGATACGCTATTAAATTGTTCGGTGTACCTCTTTAAAATAGAGGTGTGCATTTACTGTTCTGGGCAATTACTCTATGGATAAAACTGCAACTTTCAAGTCTCATTTTCATGTCTGCCAAATCGTACTGTAACTCATTTTCTGTTCTAATGAGAATTAATGATATTAGTAACCTAATGGTATGCAGAGAAGACCTGAGGCTTTTCTTCTCTATGCAGTATCATGCAGTGTTTTTCTACTTAAAATATTATATTAGTATGTCATGATAACTGATAAACAGATTATCTAAAAGAAAAAAAAATCCAAACCCTTCTTCCCCAAAAAGATCATATATTTAAAGAATACATTAGGATTTGGGTTCTGGTTAAGCCCACGAAAATAATACTTGCTGATCATTTACAAAGCACTGATCTATCCTGAAGTTGAGCACCAAGATGCTTTAGTCTGATAGTTTGGGGTAGTGCTATATCTACCTGCAAGCAACTTCCATCCTTCTCCACTCTTTTCTTAAACCACTTGAGCTTGGTATGATTGTATAGGGTAAGAATACTCTGTAAAGCAGAATATTTAAGATTAAAGGAAAGGTTGTATTTCTCTTGAATGGCAATTTGAATGTGCTTTTTGGAGGGATCTTTTACATGCAAACCAAAATACCCGTAACGTGAAAGGACTTTTGCACAGTCTTTGTATTTATGCACATACCAGGTGGCCAAAGTCAGGGGCTGCTGTTCACTTCGAAACTGTCCCACATGTATTCTTTAGGCTGCACTGGTAGTCATTAAAAGGTGCTGTGGCAGCCTGGCATCAGCAGAGTCCCTGCATGGAAACTGTCACTGTTTTCATCAGCCGTCAATGTCATCTGCTATGTTGTCTCTGGGCTGATGTTTTTAGGCTCTGCGTATGGTGGCTTTTTTTTTTTTTTTCTCCCCTCTGGACAGGAAAGCAAGGCCTCTGCATGTGTTTAACCCCACATTTTTGCAGGGTACTAATATTTCTACTTTTAATTGACTGCAGTTTTACAGGAGAGTGTATCCCAGATGTGATTGCTCTGAAATAAAAAAGCACCAGTGTTGGGCTTGAATGTTTCCCATCCAATTACCAATTGCCCCTTCATTTTATTTTGAAAGGGTTTTTTTCACTTGAGTATGAGGTTTCCAAGTGATTCTGGTAATCCTGGATTTTTTCCCTTGTTTTTACAGGTGACCTGTAACTGTTTCACCATCAGTAATGGAGAGATGCAGGATGTTGGTGTTGGCCTGTATCCCAGGTACTGCGGACACTGTTTCATTCACAGGGAAAATGTTCTTTTTTCTCCTTTTTTCCTAGGTAGCTGCAAGGGCTATCAAAGCAACAGGTAACATATTTAAACAAGAAACTGGGAAATGCAAATAAATTAAAAGAGAATAAAAAATATGAACAAGTTGAAAACTTTCTTAATAGTCCCAGTTACAGAGCTACAACAGTTTAAATAAAATACATCTTTATATTTTATTTTTATGGAGGTGGTAGTCTTTTCTAACTAAATAAATGCTGACATCAAAAATGTGTGACTGGGACTATTAAAAGGAAACCTGTTCAGCTTTGCTTTGGACTACAGATCTTTTACAGAGGAGAGCCTTCTGAACTGTCAATTAAAAGAAAAAGATTGAACACATTATTTGTAAATTACCATAACCATCTTATTTATATTAGGTAAGAAGTATGTACCAGGAAAAATTTTGTCTTTGTAGAATTAGTTACCTCTAATTATTAATGTGGAAAATTAGTATGTACAGTTTAATTTTATATTTTAACATCTCAAATTTTTGTTAATGCACAGTTGAACCAAGTTGTCAATACCTCAATAAGCCTGCCGCTTGTTTCTTTTTCTACTTAATGTTGTATGTGCAAGATTTGACTAAGGACACTTAATATCTTGAGGCCTGCCTTGTGGTAAAGATAAGGGAAAGGCAGTTAGGAGGACATGGGAATTAGTGTTATGAAAGGTACAGAACAGTCATTTAATTTCATAGTGGAATGGAAACAAAACCTTTCACCGACTTGGAAAAAATGGAACATTAATTCAGAGCTTTATTATTAGTGAAATATTTTATTTTGGTTGAAAAAAGCCCCTGACTGTGAAGAAAGTGGCTATCTATGTTCTGTGTGATAATACACTGCCAGGGGATGTAAGAGACTTTTTCCCAAGTCAGTTCAGATCAGTTTGAGTTTTGCTGTAGTGAATCACTCTGAGTTGGGAAAATGGTAAACTTAGGTCCGTAGTTCCCAAATCCTAGGCAAATGCCCTTCCAGATGAGATTGTCATCGAACCCACTAGTGTTCGCATAAGATGAAATTTGATTAGAAGTGCTTTGTTTAGTCTCATCAAGGGATTGTATATTGCCACATGGCTTGATAGCTTTGGCATCCCAGTTTATTTTAAAACAGAGAAAATCCTCTGCTCTGTCTCTGTACCACCTTGCTAGCAGCTTTGGGAGTATGCTCAGTGATCTCACAAGAAGAGAAATGGATACTCTCTCTCTGTGTACATTACTGGGGTCATGTGGAGATTAGCTACAGATATTTTATTAGTCCAGAAGGGATATCAAAAGAGTCAGGCACCTCTTGATAGCTCCTTTAAGAGTTTATTGCAGGACTTTGACCTCAGCAGCATCCTCTATTTTGCCAACAGCAGTTGATGAATCAGGCAGACAAGGAAAGTAAAAACAACCAGGAGCTGGATAAAGCAAAACTTCGTATTCCAGCCAAGTGATGCCAGATATTTTCTTTCAATGGGTCATTCCCATAGGGGAAGAACCGTCAGCTCCATGTCTACTCTGGGACTGATGTTGGCCTGGCAAAGTCAGTTGTTTCTCAGCTGATGACACATGGGACTCAAAAGTATATAGTGAGTGTTGCTGATGTTTTTCTTAACAGTCTCCCTCAAAAAAGAGGGAAGAGCATGTCTGTGTCAGGAGAGTCATCTGTGTCTATATCTTTTTGGGCTGGCAGAAACTCCACAGTGACAGCTTTAGCTGTCTCACATCACGAAAACAGAGGCTGAAACAAAACATACATAAATCAGAGGCAATGGCTGCATCTCTTCTTTCAACTCTATACAGCAAGTACTTTCCTTTTGGGACATAGTATACTCCATTTTCTACCTGATCGGAAATGCAGGTTGATTGCTGGCCTCTTTAGCTGTGGCTCCACTGGTGGTCAGGGTTACCAATAAGGTAAGTGCCCCAAAACTGAACAAAAGCAGCAAAAATAAAATACAGTCCCAAGGTATCAACCTTTTGCTTTGAACTGTCCAGGCTGCCTGTTCTCCACTTGCCTGCTTTATCCTCTCCCCTGAGTCAGTCCTCTTGGAGAGTCACTTGGAGGCCATCAGCCAGCCCTGAGTACACAGAAGGCAGAAACACGTTAAGTGATCTAGGCATGGCTCCTATTAGCAATGAATTTTGATCTTCTAGGCATCAATTTTCCTCCCCTGTCCAAGAGCAGCTGATTTACCAGGTATTTTATTTGCTTCATAGCTTAATTGCTTGATACTTCAGATGTAATCATGTTAGCTACTTTTAAATGATTAATGGGAACAGCAGTAGAGGCTCCTCTGTAAAGTTCTTTCTCTTTCTCCCCTTCTACCACCCCTTACAGCATGTCTTTACTGAACCACAGCTGTGACCCAAACTGCGTGATTGTTTTTGAAGGATACCAGCTTTTTCTTCGCTCTGTCCGAGATATCCAGATTGGTGAAGAGGTAATTAACTTGTCCTCCCTTCTATCACAAACACCTGCAACAATGACATCTCCCTAAATAAATTCCAGACTGCAGGGCCACCAGCTTAATAGTTTGATGATATATTGATGCCACTTTCTAGCACATAGCTATCAGGGGGGAAATGATAAATAGAATCATCTCTTCACACTGCCTGGGCCCCATAATCATTACTTCCCATAAATCACTAGCAGTCTTGATAAATTCTTGTTCCTTCTTTCCTCCTCTAGGCACTTCATTTTGTTTGTATTTAAACGTCTTCACCCTGATGGAAACACTTACAATATTTCTGGGTGGAATGCAGTGTTCACTAAGTCATTGCAACAATAAGCATTTGTCAGGCTGCAACCAGACTTTGTAGTAAACCTTTCATTGGCAGTGAAAGTAGCAAGACAAGGTTTGTTTTCTTGTCCTGTTCACTAAAAAAGACTTAAAAATATCTCTTTCAAGAGATTTCTGATTTGATCTAAGGTATCCTCAGCTTTGCTTTTATGACAGCATTTGTATTGCTTTGAAAATAACAATTTGTGGCTGAGTGAGCATTTAAAAGTAAATGTCTTTTGCAGCAATACAATGTTGAATTTGCTTTACAAGGCCTGCAAAAATGTGTGCATCTATGTAACTTTACACACACCAATGACCTATGTAGTCCTAGGTGATGGTCATTTCAAAATACAGTTCACATCTGTAATTCAAGATCTGGGAATATCAAGGGTATATGTATCCTAATTTAGAAGTAGTTTTCTCTTTTCCTCCCTATGAGGTGTTTTCTTTTTTAATGAATCCTTTCTCTAAGATAGTAATCTATCAAAATAAATAAATGGTAAGATAATTTTTTAAGGAAGAATATTGCAGAGAACCAACAGAAATGCTTTTGCTTACTTGCCATTTTGCCAAGAGAAATCTTCTAGGATGCAGTATACTTTTGTGGAGCTAATAAGTATAGACATCATTCTGTCTGGCGTTCTCATTCAAGCCAAATTATACCCACTTTTCTTGCATTTCATCCATTCTCTTGGCTTCCCAATTCACCAAGATGAGTTATTTAAAAACACAGTAGATTTTAATGTCTTCCCAAGATAGATTTGAGTTAATTATTAGAGTTCTTATTTTTATGTATGTAGATATATTTTTCCAGATAAATTTCATAAAGTAACTCTTTGTAACAAGCAGCTTTTACAGGGTAGAAGAGGCCCTTGGGTAGCCCTGGATGGTTCTGGAGTGAGAATTAAAGTAGAATTTCATCGTAGGCATGACCAGCATGCAGACTATCACAGACATCTGTGACCCAAATTTTAGACTTAAGGTTGGTAGTCTGTAGCCCACAGAAGTCTCTAGGTTAAAATCAGTGGTGAAACAAGTATGGTGTAAGTTAAAAGAATTTGTAAAGCAGTCAGGAAATATATATAAGTTAAAGCAGGGAA
This sequence comes from Thinocorus orbignyianus, assembly GCA_013400375.1. NCBI lineage: Eukaryota > Metazoa > Chordata > Aves > Ciconiiformes > Thinocoridae > Thinocorus > Thinocorus orbignyianus. The sequence continues at coordinate 1,441,408 of VXBW01001087.1, read as the reverse complement.
GCTAGGACCAGTTTCTTTGCAGTGGCTTGGGTGAATTTGTGAATAAGGCCTTTAAAATGGCTGCACCTTATGTGGGCCCGTTACATTTTCTAAAAGACTCTCCATCCAAGGAGGCAGTAAAATAAAATCAGAATTTTCCGAAGAGCTCAATTTCTGCTTTCTTTTTTGCAGCTATCTCTTCCGGGTTTGATACTGAAGGGAAAACTTACCTTAAGGAACATGTTAGGTTTTATATATGTATATATATATATATATACACACTGTATTAAAGCAGGTGCCCTCTTAACTTGCCTGGAAATAAAAGTCTCAGTCTGAGGTACATGCTCCTTTAAATAAGGATTTGTCTAAGGGAGAAAACAGGTAGAAGTGAGAAAGTTAAGGTACACAGTGAGCATTAGTTTAGATCTGTTATGTGAAGAGGAAGGAAAGGAAAATTATTATGAGGGTATGTACAAGTCAGCAGTTTAATATTATTTTCAACACCCAATTACTTTTCCTCTTACACAACTGCTACCGCTTTTGATTTTGGGTTCTGCATGGTAGCTTTGGTATAACTCTCTCCACATAGCCTTACTGCTTGCCTGCAGCAGGGTGAGGTCAGTTTTCTTAATAGCCACATATTGAATTTACACACCTACGTACATGAAACTACATTAACAGTTATGAGCTGAGTTTCTACTGATGTTACTGAGGTCATGATCTGAGCTAATGGGAGAGAAAATACATGTTAGGGAGGAATCCGATTGGGTTTTCTGAATAAATTGAGTGCTCTGAGGTGCTAAGATGAACATTGTTTCAAGTCATGAGACAATAAAAAACTTAAATAATTATAAGCAGTAGAAAACTTGCCTTATCCTGTTCAAACCTACACTAGATATAGTCAGAATGAGTTCCCCTACGTAATAATTAACAGAAAGTAAATAAGCAGCAAGATTTATTAGAAATGGGAAGCTAAGTAGCAAGTCAAGCTCCGATTAGTAGAAGATGATTATGGCTTTACTATCCATACAGGAAGAAACTTGATAGAGCTTCTGGACCCTTGCCAGGAAAATATCAACCGCTGCAAAAACGTGATCACTAGGTCAGTTAGACGTAAAAATATTTTTGCACATTTGTAGTGCTTTCTGTCAGAGGACACTCCAACAATTTACTCATGTTAAGGAGCTGTTGACCACCAATAATCACAGGGAATGATTATAGAGACACAGGGAGTTTACAAGGTGTTTATGTGACTGTGGTCACCTCACAATTATATAAGGAGGGGGCAGCAGTGGACCTGATTTGCGTTGTAAACCAAAAGAAGAAATATTATTACATTGGATGTAGCTACTGCCGTGTGATGCAGATTTATTCAGGAATAACATTTATGGCCCAACCACGCTTTCATGGTATACACAATAATTATGTTTATCAAATCAATGATTAAAAGCATGCAAGATTATGAGAATCTCAAAAAGTCTGTATGTCCTGATTGAGTTTGTTTCAGTTCAGTTTTAGTCTAATGTCTAGGCAGATTTTTTGGATTTGCATGTTTTTGACAGGAAGGCAAGTGGCATTTAGTGGTTTTTAGGTGAACTTTGGTTTGGGATTTGGAATGCGTTTAAATCCTAAAGCCAAAATGTATCTCAGGGAGTAGAAAATTAGGACTGAAAATGTTTGTCTAAATCTTTATAGAATGAAAGTGCTGAACTTTACAGCACTATATATTTCGAAAACTGTATTTGGAAAATTCCTAAAAACATGTGCAAAAATTCTAGCTACCTAGGTCTTTTTTGTGGCAAAGACAGTTGCCAGTCCCAAAGTACTAAGAAATCATGAGTCATGAATGTTACTTTTTTGTAGGTATTGAAAGAAGGAATGTATAATGACACGGTTGAAGATTTACAAAGACAAAGTGTATTTCAGGAATCAAAATAAATGCTGTGAGTTGGCAGGATGGAGAAGTATTTGGTCCTTACATTTTGCTTCAGAAACCAAAAATTCATATTTGTCTTTAGGTTTGGGTTTTATACTTATGTGCTTCTATGGAATTGCATGCTCTTTGAGGGCAGAAAGTTACCATTGCAAACAAAAACACACTACGTTCCCATTGGCTTTGACCAATAAATGAATTGGTTGATGTTCAAAATAAAAGCTTGCATTTATGTCATTATCTAATTTATGTCTGTTTAAATAACATTTAAAACCCTTTTTAAAGGTGGAATTTTTAAAGTGAAGATTTAGCTCTATGTGGTGGGTTGAGCCTGGCTGGACACCAGGTGCCCACCAAATCTGCTCTATCACTCCCCTCCTCAGCTGGACAGGGGAGATAAAATACAACAAAAGGCTCATGGGCCAAGATAAGGACAGGGAGGGATCATTCACCAGTTACTGTCCGGGGCAAAACAGACTTGGCTTGGGGAAATCACTTTAATTTGTTATCAGTCAAATCAGAGTAGAGCAAGAGAAAATCAAAACTAAATCTAGAAAACAAAGTTCTGTTCAAAAAATGAATGTATGCCTTCTCATCAGCTTCAGAGTTCAGTTATAGAAAATTTGTATCTTTCTACAGAAAGTCACATAACAAACCATACTCTTACAGAGCAACTAATGTTTAAAATTAATACTAAATACAAATCATAATTTCAGATGACCAGCAATGAAATCTATGTTCATGATAGATTTCAACAAAGATATTTAATATTTCTGTTGTTACAATTCTGTGAGAAGTTTTATCTCTTTGTGTTTGACATGTTACATTTTGTCGCATTATATTTTTTAAAAACTAAATTTTTCCTGGAGTTCGAAGGCATTTTATATGCCAAAACAGAAAGAGCACAGACTGTTCACCACTTACATACCTCTGTCACAGGAACAGATTTTTGAACACAAACCTCCCTAAGATCCTGAGAACAATGATTGCAAAACCAAGAAGACTCACTTAGCCCTGCCCCCCGATCTGTTTGCAATAAAATAATAATTTTTAAATTTTGACAGAAACCTCTGTCTAGAAATTTTGTTACCAAAAAAAAATAAAATTACTTATGTCCTCTGCAGGATGTCAGTACTGAAAAATTGAATCCACCTCATTTGGCAGATGAGGAACATGAGAAACTAAGCACCATACCCATAGTTAAAAAAATTTCTGTGTCAGAGTGAGAAGCAGGGCTCACACAGTGCTGTATTTTTAAGGAGAAAGTCTTGAGAGTCAGTAAGTCTCATGGCTGTTAAATAATTCCCTGCCTTCATAAATGTTATTTAGTATATATTCTCCGGTTTAGGGGAAAAGATTTACTGCATTCTTTATAAGCGATGCAATAAAGAGGCAAGTTTTGGTCAGCTGAAATAATGTTTTAATTAATACCATATATCCCACATGCAAATGCCATTAAGACAGCTGTTGATAAATGGGCATATTTCCTAAATATGTACAAGTTAAATGAGCCTTGCATCGAATAAAAGGATCCAAAATTAAAACAAGTGTAGGAGAGAGACTTGAATACAGATTTTTTATGTTTAAACGATTAAATTATTAGTATAGGCTTAGTCACCGTTAGGTTGATCATGTTTCTAAATATTCTAATTACATTTTCCCACTCAGTCTGCCAGCTACAAATATTTTTTCACTTATGGATTTCTGCTGGCAGGAGTGGGAATACAGATTCAGGCCTCTGACAGCCAATGAAACCCTATGTTGTTAAATTATTAAAAGGAGATGTCAATGTGATATCTTCTTTCTGCCCAGTAATATGGTCTAATACAGAGCAAGTTATTACCTGACTGTTCTCATCCACAACTGTTTGGTAACCTCTGAAAAAGAAACTACTGGTTTCAAGCTTGTTCCTACTTCCAGATTTTCTGCAATGTGAATGTAAAAAAACAAAAAGCCAAAAATGAAAAGAGAAATGGATGAAGTCTGTAGCCTGAAGATAGATGAAGCATATTTGATGTTAGCTATGGGGTTTTTTTGCAGTATTATAGTTGAAGTCTGCTTAATGATGGGCTCAACAATAAGGATAGGGTTTAAACTATTGTCTGAAATATTTTGGCAAAGAATTGACTAATCTCATATGAATGATTTTTCCCAGAAGATTCCTACAGTCTTGCACAGTGCCTGAGCTTGCTAAATTACTTTTACTGCTGGATGCCACCTGAACCTAAACCACAGCAGGACATGCGTCAGAACCGGTGCTGTTTATGCTGAGGATGAGACAGAGAACAATCCAGTTTGTGGAATGGTTTTGACAGAAAACACTTATGAGTTGGATGGAGACATGAATATCAGAGGTTTGAGATGGGAGAGGAAAATTGGGCTTGAAATGGCTGAAGGATGAGGTTAGGACTACAGCTTGACTGGAAACTGCTTTGTGGGAAGGAAGGGAGACAGATCTTTCTCACCACACTAGGGAGGATGCAGAGTAGGACCAGCTGGGGAAAGACATGAGGACAAAGTTGGTGGGGTCACTGACAGTGATCAAGAAGCCAGAGTAGGGCAGCAAGGACTGTTAACTTTGGAGAGTAAGAGTGTTGTTGATCAAATATGGGGAAAAGGTATAAGATTGGGCAAGCAGGGGAGGCAGAAGGATAAATCTGGGGCTGACAGGATGATGGAATCAGCCCGTTGTACCAAGAATGGCTATGTAAGGAGCTAGAACTGGGGACTGGAAACTAGGTTTAGGAAAGACTGGAAAATGATACTTGTGTCCAGAGACAGAGAAGAGAGAGAATGAGAAGAGGAACAGATTGGAGAAAATGGAACAGAAGAGACCAAGCTTATGAGAAAAGAGTGGAAAAGAAACAGGCAAAACAATTTCTGTCCATTCACTACAGAAAGCTCAGGCAGAAGCCTACAGCTCCCTTCTAAATGCCGTATGAACTGTTCTGCTCTAAACCAGCAGTGATGAAAGTAATCCTTTCTTGGCTGACACATGCACAAGCTGAGACAGAACATTATATACAGTGCAAAACCTAAAAAGCTTCTCACACTTTCTAACTTTTGATTATCTGTGGAACTTTAATTTGTCTCTTTCATTAATTATACTATTAATCTTCAATTATGAGACCATATTTATTTTTTTCTGCAGGCTTTCTGCTTATGATCATTTTAAGTGCTTGGCTTTGCTACCTCAGTAATCTTCTTTTAATACAATTCTCCTTCAATGTGTAATCAAATTACATGGTAATAATAAATGAAAAAAAAATGCAGGCATTGTTTTAGTTGCTTGTTAATTGCTCATTTAATTAGAATGCTCACTAATTTGCAAAATGCAGGTTCTGACAATGGATTTCATAGTCATTACTACAAATTGGTTAGGTTTTCCTGTAATTTCTTTGAGTGGACTCTCATGTTTTAACTGAGAACCATGTGAAAATTCTCCCAATTAGTTGAAGTGTCTAGGCTCAGGATGAAATAATGTGACCTGATTTTTTTTTCGCTCTGACCTCTCTTGAGTGTTTCAGAGTATGTTGGGCATATAGTGTAATCACTCAATAGCATGTATGACTGAATGCTAGTCTGAGCTGGGCTGTTATTTTGTTATATGCTTTCCCTTATCATTAGTTTGTGCCTGTGCACTTTAAACATTTGAAGAACTCTACAAATGGTCAGCCCTGTAGAATTCCTTCTGGCAGGCATCAAAGGGAACAAACCACAGACTTCTCTGTAGTTGATTGGAATTCACTCTGTGCAGTGTGAGGAGTTGAAAATGACACAAATAGAAGCATTTTCTTTTATCATTTTAATAGATTTCCTTGTCAATTGTTTCAACAACTTTGACTGCAATGCTTTTGTGCTTCTGTGGTCACAAAGGAAACATCACAGACATACTGGAGATGGGTATGACATAAAAGGAGCTTTTCTCAGGCTCAAACATATATTTGTGAGAAAGTAGGGGCTTCCCCGAGACAACATTTTTGGACATAGTTGGATGTTGTATAACTCCAGTGCTAAATGGACAGGTTTGGGGGCTAGACAGAAAAAGTGGTTTTGTGCACAGGGAATTCAGTTACTGAGGTGTTTTTTCCGCTCTCTTTATCCCTGTTTCTTCTCTCTCTTTTTCTTACAAATTAGGATGAAAAGTTGAAATAATAATAATTTGAGGGGGGTTAATAATGAGCAATTGGATACTGTCAATGTCCAAAAGTGTTCTTCCATGGACATTATTTTTGGTCTTTTTTTTCCCTTTGAAAAAGTTATCACTTTCTTCTAGGAAATAATTTGTTAATAATTTTTATTTTATACTGTAAAAATGTTGTATTCAAAAATGCTTCTGTAGCTATACATACACTGAATATAGAGGGTTTTTTGAATATACCAACTCTGGTTTCATATGTACTGCACACAGCTCACCATCAGCTATATTGAATCGCTGATGCCCACCAGTGAACGCCAAAAGCAACTGATGCGCCAGTATTGCTTTGAATGTGACTGTCTTCTCTGCCAGAATCAAGAAAAGGTAGGTTGAGTGAAAAAATTCCTTGCCAATGAAACAGAATTTTCCAAGGCCTGTCAGCAGCTTCCCTTCCTTTACGTAATACTTATCTTTTGCTACTAATTGAATGGCCAGGATAGAGAAGAAAATGACCTCTGCCCTCGGTGATATTTATGTTGCTATGAAAGACAGCCATGAAGGAAGGAAAAGCAGGAAATGTTGACAACGTGATAAGAGTAATTTCTTGCTAAAACATGCATTGTTCATGAAGCTAGGAACCACTTTCAGTTCCAAGATGAGGTTCAGATAATTTTTGAGATTCAAGGACTTCTGAACATGAGTTAATGTGGCTTTAAGCTGAAAAGCAGGGATTGTTTTTTTTCTATTTGAAAGAATAATCTTGGAACTTTAACTGAAGCTACTTGTATGATGTTGCAGGAAGGCTGTGCTCATCTTCATAATAATGTTAAATTAATTCTGAGAAACACCTGCACCAATAATTTTCAAGAACTACCACACATATTCAGCAGTTGTTAGAGAGGATGGTGAACCTCCTTGGATAAGTAATGTTTGTGGTCTCTTTCACAAGTTCTTGGGGTATCTGGTCAGTAGTTGAAGATAAAATTTTATTCAGTATAAAATTTTGCTAAGGTACAGCCTAGCCTGGTTTAATCATATTCTAGGTTTCTTCATATTTATACAACCTGGCCAGAATAATTTTGGCTCCAAGCCTCATGATATCAAGTGGAACATGCAAAATGAGACTGGCTTCATAGCAGCTTATGCACTTGACTCTAGTTATATGTATGTTTGTTTTTATTTTCACAAATACTGGTTTGGGTGAGTCACTTGCCATAGCTAAATGTGTTCACAGTATATTAGAGATGATAGGAAAGTTATGATGAAAATGTGATTCCAAGGAGCATGATACAATTAATGAAATAATTGCTGTACAGAAAAAAAAACACAACAATCAAAACCCCACACCAAATTTTAAACTCTGTGTTGGGTAGGACAATTGTGTGTGTGTAGTTTTGTTCAAGCCAAAGTACACCCATTTATCCTTTGATTCATCAATAAGCAGTTCAAAAAAGAGAACACAGAAAAGTTCCAGGCTTATGACATAACGCTAAATTACTTGCTGTCTGTATGCAAAAATTGTTGGCATTCTGTACCTGAAAAAGATTGCTGCAATGTTGCTTGGAGGCAGTGAAGGGAAGACCTCTTTGTCTTTCTTTCAAGGATGCTAACTCAAGTGCCATGAAATCTTAGATTAGTTTTGGGGAAAGATATCCCCACAGATGGAGTGACGATTATGAAAAGTAAGCAAGCCATAGAGTCTTTAAGGATTGCTTAACAGGTCATGAAAGGGTAGACGAGTGGTATAAAGACCATTCAGCATATGGAATCTTTTAAGAAACAAGATCCGCAGGCTGGAGTATGCTTCACTGTAAGAGTCAACATAAAACATCAAAAACTACTGTAGTGAAATTATATGTGCATATATTGATGAAAACAAAAGTCTCATACATAGGTTATAAATAATAATTTTTTCTCTTTAAATTTTTTAACTGTGGTTTGAGTTAATCTTCTGTATATCCTTTTTGACCATTGTCAAAATTCCCTGTGGAGATGATATTGTGAAATATTTGGAAAGCTTTTTGTGACTGCATTCTGAAATTCTGTAGTTTCCTCATTGTTACCATATAAAGAGGTCTGTGAAGGTCTAGGAACCTCATGTCAGCTTTGTCTGTTGATGTCTCTGAAGAACACATTTTTATCCTCAGCCTCAGTCTAGGATGATTAGATATAATCTGCAGCAGTCCTCATAGTAGTGCATTTCATTTCTCTGTGACAGAGATTTTATAAATACAACTGTTTATATGACTAACTTGGAAATATAGATTTTTTATTTTTTTTTCTATTTCTCTCGGACACTGTCGCTGAGAGGCATGTAACACTGCAGCTACAATGAGGATAGTGTTTTTGGAAATTCTGACGTTTTTAAATTACAGAATGGCTGGATTTAGATGCTTAAAAGTCATTCAGTAATATCCCTGATAGTATTGAATTACCCCTGATACTGAGACAAATTTCCAAGATATCTTGGGAAATCTTTAAAAGGCAATCTCATTATCAACAGAATAGACAACTACTGCAATGTTGCATCATCAAGGGTGGCAGATTCAGCATTGTCATTCAACAAATGTAATCCATTAACTGTAAATTCCCAGATTACAACATTGCTTCATAAATACCATGTTTTAGTCAAGAGCGATCCATCTATAAATCTTTGTTATAGGTCAAATTGCAAATTCCAGTTTGGCTTTAGGCCTTCAAGAAAGTCCTGGGGTGTCGGGGGTTTTTTTCAGTTGTAGTCATCTCATCAAAAAAGCTAGAGTCCTTTTTCTAAGAAACACTTATAGAGATCATAGCTTCTTGTAATTCCTAAATTCCAGTCTTGCTGAGTGTGCATGCTAGCTCAGGGGACCAGGGAAAGCAGAGGAATCACTCTTGAGACGCACACATCAACCTACAGTAAAACTCTAAGTCAAGTAATTTCCATTGTAGCTTTTATTCTACACCTTTTGTAATGTTTTTAAATCAATCCTGAGAATTCTGTGGGAAGTATATATTAAAGTTTATATGAAGGGCATATAAACCTTATATGTATTGGTACTTAGTTACATGTGTGCTTGTTTATTCATCTTTATAAAAATACTTCACAACTTTCTTATCAATGAAGTTAATGTCTCATGCTATATTTTCTAAAGGCTTGTTCATTTAGTCTTATGGGCTCAAGTGAAGAAGGAAGACAGTATCGGGTTTCTGTTCTTAAGTCAGTTAGTGACTTCGTAAGTGACCTTGGGTAATTAATTTTAAGCTACTGTTTCAGTTGGAGCTAAACAAGTTTTTGACTAGAAACCAGACCAGTCTGTCTAAATTGAGGACCAGTTTTTGTGAATGTTCTATGAAGCTCTGTTTTGCTCATTTTCCCCAAATGCAACATGAAGATGGTGATTTACTTCTGCTGAGTATTTTGATGTCCAAAGTGTGCTGCATTTTCTAAGATCTTTTGGCTTTAACTGCTGGGTTTGTTCTAGTGAGAATAATTCCTTGAAGTGGAATGGTTTGAGGCTTAGTTGAGGTTTAATTGTGTGCTTTATGCAGGTCCCATTGCCTTGTGGTATCATAGTGCTGTAAAGGAAATAATAAAAAAGGTCATATTATGAGCAACAAACAGATTTAGTCTACAAAAAGCTACTAATTTCTCCTAACTTTAGTTAGGCATCTAATCTAAGCCAGTTTTTAGCCTCCCTTCTTACCCAAGCAGAAGACAAGCAGCTCATTCATACTTTCTTGCAGTAGAAATCTATGAAAACTGGAAGGGTTAAAGAGGTTAAAGGAATTCCTTCAAGTAAATACCAACGCTTTAGACAGGCAAAGTTGGGTGAGATAAATTATGGTGCTCCATGAAGTATGTATGAATGTAAAATCAAGAATCACGTGTGCTGGCTGACATGGACAGCAGAGTGCAGTTGCAACTATACATGTTTCAGCACAGTAACATGCAAATTGTCAGTAAAAGCTGTTTATGCAGATCACTTCAAGCATTTGTGTCTGGTGGCTGCTATAGGCAAATATATCTTACAGCCAGTGTCACTTCTTCATTGTTATTCTTGCTTAAATTGATGAAACTTAGGTAGTGGTTACATCATAATGGAATCACAGTTTAGCTATGCACACAAACAAGAGTAATGTGTCAAAGTACTGTTCTGCCATTCTAGGTTACATGATTCTGTGTGGACTTTTTCTAATATTTCAGGTCTCTGCTGAACTATGATTTAAGAGGCAATTTATCTATTAAGAAATATGCTTTATTTCTTGTTTACTGTAATATTTTGTCACAACTGTATAAACCAGCAAAATTGACTCCAGCATCAGCAATGACTTTAGAATTCGCAGTCACTTGGTCTTTTTAGCTAGATACAGCAAGATCATATATCATAAGCATCTTCCCTAACCCTTATCTTAAGTATACAGAATTCACTTGCACAATTGTCTAGGTCTCAAACTATAATATGGCAAAGTCTGGATTTTGAGGTACACTTATGTTGCAACCCAACCACAGGGACCTTGTTGAAGTGGTTGAAGTTGAGCATCAACTTCAGCCGATGCGCAGTAGCACAATTAGTATAAGGAGACACCGCCCTAGACCAAATGGAGACATCCATGTCTGTGCAGTCACGATTGCATTGCATATCAAACATTCCTCACTGCTCATTGCAGCTGAAAGGACTTCAGAATGAATCTCTGCACAGCCATGGAATAATCCAGGTGCATACCTGTCATCAAGGAGAAGAAAATACGGAGGCAGACAGTGGCAACTAGCTGGACCTGTGGATCTCAAATAATTTTTGGTGCCTGGGCCACAATGTCAGCTGCGTTTTGATTCTGAGAGGTCATACCATATTGCCAGTCTCTTTTAGCAACTGGTCAAGCAGCTTGGCTGCTGATTTGACAAGGGCAGAGTAGCAAGTGCTAACACATCAGTGTCAACTGGTTAAGGTAAGATTAAGGTACACCTTTTGGAAATATGCTTACCGCCAAATTAAATGGCCCAAGCTACAAATATAACCAATAATTTTAATTGATTTTGGCCTAAGTTGAAAAAAAAAAAATCAGGAAGTAAAAGAGGAAAAATACTGTATCTTTTTAAAAGTCGCTCATAGAATATTTCTTGGCTGTCAGTACTCTAAGTTATTGCTACTGTAATGTCTTCAGTTCGTTGTATCTCTGGCAGCTTTATACATTATTATTTGCTCTATTTTAAGATCAATTCGGAAATGTGTGCCTTCCTAGAAGCTGAACTCTTGGCAACGTGTTACCATTCCAGCACATAAAACCCCCTTACATTAGTTATAATTAAAGATGGGATTACATGATGACAAACATTTTAAATGGAGAACAGTTTTTTCCACAACCATGAGCCAGGGTATTGTTCACATTCTACATTTTTAGCCAGGGATTTCAGGGAGATTTGTGCTTATAGAATCACTTGTTATTAGTCATCTTTCTCCTTTGGAGCCAGGATTTAATATTTTAGTCTAGCTTGGTTTTTGGAATGCTTTGATTTATTACAAGGTCAAAAGCAATGGGTTTAAATCTGAATCATTTTTATATTTGGCCAGTATTTGATAGTTGCCAAAGCTAATAATAACATGATGCCAGTAAGTATATTGTTCCTTTAATCACTTTATTGATTTGCTTAGTGCTTACTTCTATTGCAATCTGAGTTTTGATAGAGAACATCACAAGTTCAGTTTCCAACTCAATGACTCTCAAAATTAGTTCCCACAAACAGTAGCCAAGCCATCTACATAAAAATATCAACTGCAATTCTTTAGCTGGTATTGCACTTCCATATATCTACCAGCTCTTTTATAAAAAAAAAGAATGACCAAGTTCCTGAACCTACTAGAAGTTTTGACATTCTGTTCCTGTCCTAGGAAACAACACAGTTATAGTTAAGGAATTTCGTTGAATGTAAGTAGTGCTCTATGTCAGCTGATGAAATTTGTTGCTAGAGCTTATGTCTGTGGTTGATTTGCCTCATGGAGGCATCCCGTTGAAGAATATGTGCTTAAATCACAGAGGCATTGTTACATGAAGAATATTATTATGGACTGTTGTTTTGAATTAGCATGTAAAGGCTTCATTTAACGCCAGTGTACTGGTGTTAGTACAAAAATATCTCCCCTTCCTCAGGGAACATATATTTAGAACACAGGAAATACAAAATTACATGTTAAGAAGTGCCTTTTTAAATTGCTGAATTGTCGAGTTCTAGAAGTTTGTGTCCCAGTTTCCCTAATATTTATTTATTTTCAGGCATTTAAGTTCACACTAAGTTTTGCAAGGATGATATGATACATGAGATCTCCAAATTAATTCAAATGATGAAGCCTGAGAAGCAAGGATTAAATATGAGTGTTGAAAATAAGTCTGTTCATACAGCTAACTGAGCATAAAACTTCCTGGGGAAAGCAAAGAGTGAAGGAGAAGCATCTCTATCTCTAGTCATGGTTGTAAGCTACTTGCTAAGTACTGAGGCACTAACGGTGTGTATTAAAAAAAAAAAGGATCAGGACTTTGTTCTACAAAATGCTAGTTTACTTCATTTCCTATCAAAAGATAAGATTTACAATAGTTTATTTTAGAAATCATGTATTCATTCCTCATCTTCTTTTTATTGTTTTACCACTAGAACTGCCTGTGAAGCAAACTACAGATGGAAGTCAAGGCAGAGCTCAATCGTATTTCACCCACCTACCCTTTCAGCCCAACGCTAGCATAACCAGTGCCTACAAAAGCCAGTGGCAGTACTTAGCAGCCCACTGGGAAACAGTGCTGATTCTCTCCATAGGTGGTTGGCTGATTAACATCTCCTTCCTTCTGGCAAGACATTTTGTAGTGACATAAACCCTGGATAGGTTCCTGAAGTCTGGCGGTCTATCACTCTTCTGTTCCCTTTCAGGGGATCTTATCCTCTTGGGATGTATTTTCCAAGCAGCCAAAGACAGAGGGCTTTCTTTTTATAGTGCCAAAACTGACACTGAAAACCAAGGCAACCACTTCTAATTTCTGGGCTCTCTTGTTCATTAACAAAGACATCGTCTCTTCAGCTTCTTAGCATTTTTTACATGACTATAGAGGCTTCTTCCATCTTTCAATATTGTAATATTTTCCATCAAAGGGCAGTCCCACAGTCAGTGTCAGACAGTGACAAATGGACTGTGATCAGTTTTCCTTGACAACTTACCTCTCCCAGTTGCTTCGGGACCGCTTCAGTGTGCTCTGGTCAGGGCGTGACAGCAGTCAACTGGAGCTCACTGGGGTTGTCAAAGGTCATGGAAAAGATACTGCTGTTCTTACAAACGGACAGGAGTTGAGAGCTGTATGCAGACTCCTTTCTTGTTCAGGGGATCCAAATAGGGAAACCTGCATCAATTTGGTCCAACAGTTTTGTATTTCAGGCTGATGTAGGAGTTGGAGTGTGGCACTCTCCTGGCAGTCTGGCTTTCTGCTCATCTGAGAGGAGCAGAATCTTATTCCTTTCAGACCCAGGCTTCTAAGAGGAAATGTGAATCTTCTGGCAGATTTAAGCAGAGGCACATTTTTTTGCCAAGGGAAGGGAATCTGCCCTCATCATTGGATCAGGCTGTAGTGGATATATTTAAGTGCCCAGCTAGCAGTGTTCCCCCTTTCCAAACATCCAGCTTCCTTAGGACAGTCATTACAGCTAGTTATTACTGTTATTATGCTTGAAAAAACCAAAATATTAGCTTCATTGCTTTGTCTGTTGTCCCAGTTTTCTGATAATTCCAATGAAAGGAATAATGAGTGGTTTTGTAAAGCAGACTTGTGCACAGTGGGCTCTGATCATCATTTTGCTTTATATGAGTTAAGAATGGGTTTTAAAAAGTCTGGAAAAAACTTAATATATTAATCCAGATTTTAATACGGTAGTCTGTCCCATTGTTAAACTAAACAATCTCCTTAACCTGTCTACTTGCAGGTGTATTCTGTGATCCATTTCACTGCAATTGCTTTATGTGGTGAAGTGCACATGTATCTACACTGGGAAAAAAAAAAAAAAAGAGATCTTAAAAGAATTATATATTGTGTGCATATGTGTATGCACATGGGTACATGCACATGGAACAGGGACAATTTTGAAGATATTTTATCTTTTTAGTGAGCCATATATTATACACACAGTAAATTTGTGGTTGCTGTGGTCTTTTGCTGCTTTTTTTTTTTTTGTGATTTTTGGTAAATAATGTACAGCTCTGTTTCATATTTCCCTCCATAAAACAGATACAGAGACGCCCATTATACAAGTAACATTAAAAAGATGAATCATTCTTTAGAATATCTCAGTATGAAACTTACTACAAAGACTCACATTGTCGTTATTTCCCATGCCACATTGTGGAAATGCATCTTTCACTCTACTCATCTTATTTAAATGAAGAAAGATGGCATATCTGTCATCTGCCTCTGAACTTTTAGATGCTTCTCAAGGCAAATGTTATTTTTAATTTTATTTTTCAAAGATTGATTTATTCATTGATTTAAGACTCTCTGGAAAGGTCATCAGGTATCATGATGTCATTCTTATTTCTGACAGTGTAATTCTTCAAAGTTTGGGGCTCTGGCTGAATTCTTAGGAACCACCAAAGCTTAAGTAAGAACCTGATTTTTTCAGGCCTAAATCAGATCCAGTCCTTAACTAATATCTTCTGAAGTCTATTAAAGGAAGAATGAGCTCATCTGAATAGCAAGGAAGTCTATAACTTTTGAGACTGTAGAACTGTGGACTGAATGCTTTGGATTGAAAAATTGCTATGGTAAGCAGTGTACCAACAATTTAATTAGTATCACAACAGTGCAGTAATTAAAGCTGTAGTTACAAATTTTGCATTTGTGAGCTTTATTTCTTTTGTGTAAAAGGCAGCAGGCTTGAAAAGGCTGAATTTACTGTAGCCATGTGAGTTACAGCAGAGGACTGTGTAATTTGTTGACCCATTGCAGGATGTCCTGATATTTTCCACAAGACTGCCCTGTGAATTGCCTGAAAGCCGTTGATTACAATGCAAACAGTGATTTGAACTGGGGAGCTTGGTAAAACAGTGTGTTACAACTCTACCCGAGATGCACCTGACCACAGTCATTAAGAAAAAGATGTTGCTGCATCTTGCGCTGACAAGTGCTGGATATAAACTAAAATTTCTCCACCTTCTCTGACAAGATCTAGACAACTAAATTTTACTCTCAAAATAATTATGATGTACAACTTTATTTTCAGTTTGCATTGTTCCTATGCATCAAACGAGTCCTGAGCTTTGAAAGCTTTTGATATGATTCCCGCTACTGCCTAATAATACAGTAGTTTGAATCTGTAGACATTTGGTATAGGGGAGAAAGATGTTGTGAAGTTTTCACTCGTACATTGTATGTGGTTAATGAAGGTGGGAACCCATGCAAAGTGAGCTACTTCTCCACTACATCAAACCCTCACTTGCAAAAGAAATCTTAAAAAGCGGGGGTTGAGATAGCATGCTTGTTAGAGGGGTGGCCCTCAAGCTCCTGATTAGGAAAAATATGTTAGGAGAACAGTGGTTTTAAGCAGTGAGTGAAGCACTTTAGTGGAGAGTACTTATCAGGAGACAGAGATACATTACTAGTACCGTGAATGGTTTGGGAAAATAGGAAATACAGTATAGATTATGTATCACCAGATTTTGTTGTTCTAGCAGGTCCCATAAGTGGTTTCTTACATGTAAGTCAGGAGGTCTAACTTTCAGTACACATTTTGTGATCTAGTCTGCCTCTCCTTGCTTTGAGTCACCTTGGCTGATCACCATTGATTGCTGAGTCACATAAAAACTTGTAACAATGACAGTCAGCAGGAACCAGCTGCATGACAGCTATTCAAACAGCAGATGAAGGCCCTGAGAAATACTCAAAGGCCTTATGATAGTTTCCATTATATTATTACATTTTAGAGAATGTCCTGGGCAGGGACACCTGTCTCTAGAGCAGGTTGCTCAAAGCCCCATCCAGCCTGGCCTTAAATACTCCCAGGGATGGGGCATCCACAACTTCTCTGGGCAACCTGTTCCAGTGCCTCACCACCCTCACAGGAAAGAACTTCTTCCCAATATCTAATCTCCTCTCTTCCATTTAAAACCATTACCCCTTGTCCTATCACTACACTCCCTGACAAAGAGTCCCTCTCCAGCTCTCCTTTAGGCTCCCTTCAGATACTGAAAGGCTGCTATCAGGTCTCCCTGCAGCCTTCTCCAGGCTGAACAGCCTCAGCTCTCAGCCTGTCTTCAGAGGAGGGGTGCTCCATGCCTCTGATCATCTTTGTGGCCCTCTGTTGGACCTGTTCCAACAGTTCAAAGTCCTTTCTATGTTGAATTCTCCAGAGCTGGACACAGTACTAGAAAATCTTTTAAAGGTATTTACATACTGCTCCTTTGATTGTATGAAACTAATATGCATCTAGGGGACGACAAAATTTGTTGGCAAAAATCTGGAAGAGGAAACTCCACATACTGTGCTCTCTGATGAGCTGCAGTAGAACAGAATTAATTCAACCTTTTTTTTATTCATTACTTTAAAAAACTTGGAGACTGGTCAGTGTGGATTTGAACATTGACACTGAATATTCAAGCAACCTGCTAGTGAGTTAGGCAGTCAATTTTTGTCAGCGCTCTAGGAATTGCCACTTTCCATTTGGGTGTCTGTCGAATATTTTAAGGTATAGAGTGGATTGATCAACTGTGTATGATCTTAACCATGTTTCATGTGCTTTTCGAAACCATAAACTCTGTGTATTTTACACCCATTAATTCAGAAAACATATGCTGCAGTAAGTGTTGGTATTTTACATTGCAATATATATTAAAAACCATAATTACTCTGGATACCATTTTATCATGTGATATATCATGCATTTAGTTATTAAATAGTTTTTATATTAGTGTTCAAAATAAATATCTAGCTTCATGTCAGTATATCTTCAGTTAGAACCTATAATTCAATGGGCACAAATTCTTTAAATCCCTGAAGCATAAATCGAACTTTGGGACACAAATAGCTACACCTCTACTTAGTGAAGTGTTTAGTAATTTGCATAAATATTAACTTTAATAGGATTTATGCATGCATATAAACTTAAGTACTTTTTTCAATGCACTGACGAGTGTGGATTGGATTATGCATTGTGAATACCTAAGTATTCTAAGGATTTTGTACCTACGTATCACTTTTCAGACACTAAATGTTCTCAGTGGCACTTTGTGTCTCCACAGGTTGCAGAATTAAGGAATAAAGCAGATTTGTCTTATAGCTGTGAGTTTGTTTGGTAAGATAGAACTAGAGATTGCCTTTACAAATGAGTAATGTCTAAGACAATCTACAATACCAGCCTCACGGTTGCTAGGGATTAGGCTGAACAGGTAACCAGTTACCCACAGGATTTTTTTGTACTGATGCTGGAAATGGTGATGGCATTACCAACATGCCAAGAAATTTTGAGTGGTCTGGTATATCCTTCCTTCCTCCCATCCTCTGGGTTTTATGAGTTGATAAATAAGGAAGTTCAATTTCAATTTCTTTCCATGGTCCAATTCATTTTTATTTTAGTTTGTTACCTGTGCGGCTAGGATGGGAATTTTACAGTCATCTCTAAACTCCTAAAATTAGGAGATTTATAAAGGCAGTGCTGTTACAGGCACAAAACTCAGTCCTGTAGCTTATGAAATAAACAGCAACTTCCACCATCTTGACTGGGAGTAGGCACTGAGGTTTTGGGTGTGCAAAGTTCCAGCCATCCCCAGGGGCATGAGCTGTGTGCAGCTCAAGGATTCTGTAAAACAGTACAGAGAAAAGGCAATGACAAGAGCTACGATAACGCTAGTGTAATTATGACTTCTTTTTCACCAGAAGGAGTAGTAGTATTTAAGGCACCTAATTTAAAAATAAATGTGGGAAATGCTTTGGTGAGCAACCAGAATGAGCAAAACTTAACTGGAATGACTTCAGAATGTGTTAAATACAAGTGCCTTTCATTTGAAGAGTCCCCAGGTCCAGGTAAGATGCTATGATGAAGTTCAGCTGCTAGTCCTGTGTATTTTTTATATTTTGACAGCTCTCTGTAGATACTGTCTTGCTTTCTTGCTAAATTGCCTAACATTCTTGTATGCTGCTTTTTAGGCTGCTGAGAGAAAATACTGTCTGTAATGTTATTTGGTTAGGTTTGTATCACAAAGAGGACATGTAAAACAGAAAAGCTTTAATAATAACAGTTGATCTGTGAGCGTTATTGCTCTTTTTAAAAATTCAGTTGAGCTGTGATGCTCAAGACTGATGAAAGCTTTAAGCTTTTTTGGTGTCTTTTCTCTTATGATAGGAATTTATACATATACAATGTAAGTATATATACATTTGTGGTGAGTTGACCCTGGCTGGATTTGGTGCCCACCAAATATGCTCTGTCACTCCCCTCCTCTACTGGACAGTGGAGAGAAAATATATGAAAGGCTCATGGGTCGAGATAAGGACAGGGAGATCCTTGAGCAACTTCCATCACAGACAAGATAGACTCAGCTTTGGGAAAATAATTTATTAACAATCAAAATTAGAGTAGGCTAATGACAAAACAAAAACTAAATCTTAAAATGCCTTCCCCCCAGCCCTCCCTTCTTCCTGGGCTTGACTTCACCCCTGGTTTCTCTACCTCCTCCCCTCTACTGGCACAGGGGGATGAGAGACTGGGATTGCAGTCACTTCATCATGTTTCTGCCATTTCCTCCTTAGTGGGAGGGTCTCCTCACACTCTTCCGCTGCTTCAGCCAGCGTGGGTTCCCTCCCACAGGAGACAGTCTTCTACAAACTTCTCCAACGTGAGTCTTTCCCACAGGCAGCATTTCTTCACAAACTGCTCCAGCATGAGTTCTTTTGACAGGGTGCAGTCTTCAGCAGCAGCCTGCTCCAGAGTGGGTCCCCCTCAGGGTCATAGATCCTGCCAGCAAATCTGCTTCAACATGGGCTCCTCTCTCCATGTCCTGACAGGAGCCTGCTCCATCACAAGCTTTCCCTGGAGCCACAGGAATCTGCTCTGGCAGATATCCACCTGCTACAGTGTAAGGTCTTCCATGGGCTGCAGGTGGATATCTGCTCCACCATTAACCTCCATGCACAGCAACTTCTTTTTCCCTTCTTAAGTATGTTATCCCAGAAGTAGTACCACCATTGCTGACCATCGGCAACAGGTCCATCTTGGAGCCGGCTGGCACTGTCTCTATCAGACAGGGGAGAAACTTTTAGCAGCTACTAACAGAAGCCACCCATGTAGCTCCCCCAAAAAACCTTGCCATGCAAACCCAATACAACACTCTAAAGATTGTTTTGACAACACACTTCAACATTAAATCACTGTAATCATCAGTTATATGTAATGCTTTACTAAATAGTTTCAGAGTGTGTCCGTAATAATCCTGTTTCTACAGTATCCAGCATTTTCATGAATGAGTTGGAAGTAATTGCAAAATCATTGCCGGTAAAATTCATGGATGACAAAGACTGAGAGAATAATAAACATTTGTGAGGACAGGTAAATAATACAGAGTAACTGGAATTGCTTGGTAAATTAGACCTATTGAAATATAATGCACGACCACGGCAAAGGTAGAACACATTCCACATCTGAAATGAGGATCTACAGCTATGATTTATTTCACCAAATCTCAGACAGCTACAGTGAAAATGTCAGCGTCTGGGCTAGTTACTCTAGACTTCCTTTATGGATAAAATGAAGAAAAATGGACACACTTTGACTCTTATTTATCTGATATGTTTTTGGACCCTGCTTTAGGATAATACAAGTTACACCCCATGAGTATCTCTTTTTCTCTGTCAAATAGAAGAGTAGCCCAAATGTCTACACTTGGTCAGATGAATCTCAGCATGGGTATCTAAATAGAAATGGAAAACATTGTGTTCTCCTCTGGCAAAGAAGACTAATGTGACCCTTGAATCGGTAAGCAGGGAAGTCAGTAGGAAGACGGATGTCATTTTACTTCAATGTAAAACATTTATGAGATTGCTTCTCTAATATACAATATACAGATGCAGTGATCTTTGAAAAGGCTGTTTAAAAATATGTGTCTAGAAAAAATCATCAGCTTCAGAAATAGCTGAAGTAGGATTGCCGTGGTTAAGAGTGGAGTATGACTACGAGTCTGACAGAAATGCAATTACTATTTTTGGTGTGTAGAACTGTGAGCCTGAGAGATATTAGTCTTGCAACTGGAGAGGTTTAGAACTGTTTGGTCTATTTGCTCCTCTCTTAACTTACACTTTTAGGCTTAGAATCATACAATCATTCAAGTTGGAAAAGACCCTTGGGATCATTGAGTCCAACCATCTTAATTAAATCTAAGATATTATTGGGATAAACTTATCTTAGTCCTATTTAATTTTAATAAATTAAACTACTTCTTAAAATGGACTTACTGCTCTTAATTTTCTCTTTTTTAAAGGCATCACATTTTAATAAATTTCCCAAAGTTGTTTTAGATGCCTCTTTTTATTCTTTTTAAATTTCTGCATAAATATTGTAATCTTGTAACTAAGTTGGATAAAGTGAAGGGAAGGTTATTCATAGTACCATGTGAAGGTTTTTGCACTCATTGTATGCAGGGTCTGCTGAAACCTTCATCATGATTTGAATGCCTAATTAGAGCACTTAAACCTGAATGGTATGGAGAACTGTTAAATTTTTCAATACTTAGACAATTTAGATTATTACTAGCCTGTACAGTTCTTGTGCACTTCCCAGACACTGGAGTCAGGAATCCATGAAGAGCTTGTATTGATTATGTGAGTTAATGTAGCCTGCCTAATACTGAGGAATGTACTGCAGAGCTGCAATATGGCATCCAACTGTAATGTGTCTTATTGTACTGTCAGAATTCAAAAATAAAAATTACAAATTAAATTTGTTCCAAATTCAAGTTCACCACCTCCCAATAGCCTTACACAGAACACAACATTGTTTTTGTCTGCAGACTAGAGTTGCTTTGGAACTGCCATGTGTCCCATTCACCCTCTTCAGAGCCATATGACAGAAAAACACAATGTCTTCTCTTCTGACTGCTGGTTCCTGGTCAGGGCAACCTTATGCTTGTTGGAAAGGGCTGCCAAACTGTTATTTATGAAGCTGGCATTGTTTTTCATGGGACAGGGTGGGGGAACTTTTGAAACTTCAGAAATCACATGTAAACCTTGCATTATGAGAGGGCTTTGGACTGATCATTTCACATGCAGTTCTTAACAGAGTACATTTGCGAGAGTGAAGTTGGGTGAAATCCTCGACTGAAGCTGTAGGTTTCTACAAACCACAGCCCTCATAATAATAGATGAAGTGTCTTTGGTTCTGAATTTAAACTTCATCCAATATACAAATATAAATCCAGGTTCCAGTGTGGAGTCAAACTCTAGTACCACAGTTTGCTTCACAATAGCCTGTGCTTTCCAATGCGTGTACATTTTTCTTCAGCTATATAGTTCTCTACCACAAATTGCTGTTCCATCACAAAACTGCAACTTCAAGGTTGCACACAAATTATCTATGGATATGAGAAATACTGAAAATGTTTTATAAGAGGTGACCTCAGATATTTTGGTAAACTGCTCTCGCTGTACCTGTAGCTACTTGCACCTATGATTGCTCAGCAGACCCTTGTACCCTGTTTGCTCTGAAGCACTCAAGTCACAAATTCAGTTTAGATGCAGTATAGCAGCTTATGTATCACATTTTCTTATTGACATTTTTCTTCGTCATACTGAAAGTGAAGCTTCAGAAGATCTGCAATATCTTCTACTCATTTAATGCTTTCCTTTCACTGCCAGATATAAAACAATGCATTATTGGGTTTACTAGAAACATATGTTCAGTAGTTGTTGCACTTTAAATAAAATCAGAAAGAGAAGATTGTTGTTTATGCTTTTAGAGCTTAAAGTATGAGATCTGTTTTAAAATGTCATACCCTGATTTAAATGTGTCTAAGCTCTTCTGACACCTTCTGCAAACAAAGCCTAAGAAAACCTCTTTTGATTTGAACCCATCAAGCTGATCAGAGTTGTTCTGTGAGATGCGTATCTCTAGTAGCCACTTAAATTTTTAGAAATTAAGCACATGGTAAGCCATGGTCAGCAATTTATGTGAAACGTTCAGGTATTTGAGGTATTTTCACTTTTGTATTCCATTTGTGCATTTAGAAGAGCAGACACTGATCATAGAAAAAGGTAGACTTTGTTTTTCACTCCTCTCAGGGCAGCCTGGCACTCCAATACCCTCTACAAACTTTTGCTCATTTCTGCCTATATGGGACTGGACACCTGAATGCTGGAAATAGACACATAATGAGGATGCCCTTGGACCTACTTCTTGTAGGAGGAAGGCTGGGAAGAAGAAAAAGAGGTTTAGGAGCTACTGTTTGGAGTTTCCTGTCCCCACTTCTCCCTTCTGTGGAGAGAGGCAGGGAGTACTTCAGGGTTCCTCTCTGTGGCAAATCTCTGGCTTGTTTATCTACCTCCATCTTTGAGGAGGCATATGAACTTTGTACAGAAGACAGAAAATCTGTGGCCTGGGTATGAAAGGAGGACTAGCCCTTAATCAACCTTTTTAATGTTCAAGATATTTTTGGAGGTGCAGTGTATTACAGATGAGTGATTTCGGCGTTGTGGGAGTGCATTTGGGCAGAGGGGGCAACGATGCCCACTGGTTGGCATATGCTTGATTTAATAACAGAGAAATCTTCTCTCAAAGAATGTGCTGTCTGTGTGGAAATCTTTAAACACTCAGAATTTTAAAGGTTGGGATAGCAAAGAACAATGACCGCTACCATTGCTTGCACAAGCAGTGGCACTTGAAGTGAGTAGGTTAGGAGCACTTTTAGGAAGAATAAGAAACAGAAGAGTAGTCAGGGTAAGAGGAACAGTGGTGTAACAGGAAGGAAAGAGAAAAATGTATCTGTACTTTGAAGATTGTAGTCCTTTCTAAGGAGAGTTCAGTTAAGGATGAAATATGTTCAGAGCACTAGAATAGCACAAGAGATAGAGATCTGATTCTCACAAACGATGTGGGAACAAAGAAATAGGAGGGAATGGGACAAGTGAACATTTAAAAATGTGTATTTCTGAGGTGGTTAATATCTGTAATTGTTTCAGGAGATGGTGCTTTTCTAATGAACCTTCCTATCACTTAAAGCCAAAACCACAGAACATTTTACATTTGATCTCTATGCAAACAGATTAGAATCCTCATCAGATACCCTCTGATTTTATTTTTTCTCTCGCTGTATTTTTTTTATAGCTTTGCTATAATTTATTATATCTTCATTTTTACTAGTGTCATTAATGGAACCTAAACTTTGGAAAACTGTAATATTTAAAGTAAATACTGATATTTAGTGGTGTATTGTGTACAACAGACTATTTATATGAGGACTTACAGGATGCACTGAGAAGAGCTGATCATGTCCATTCCCAGACTCCTGAAAGAAAGATTGCAGTGGGTATCTAAAAATTTAAAATTCTATAGAATAATTGGATGTAAAAGCTGAAAGTATTCTGAAAGGAAAACAAAAAATGGTGGTGTTCTGATACACAAGCTGTAGAAATTATGACATTCAAGCAAATATTAAAAAAAATAATCTTGTTCTTGCATTCTTTATACGGCAAAATTATTGTGAAATTTAGGGTAGGAAAAATGGTTCTTTATGTCAGGAAAAATTTGCTTTACAGAATATTTTGCATTTTTCCCTTTTGAAGAGCCAAATAGATTTCAACAGTAGAATTTTGTCTGGATGAATTACGTAGGTAGGCCTTTGTGTTTTATGCAACCTAACTAAATTCAAGATATGAAGCTACACAGTGTCCTTTTGAGAGGTGTCAGGTGTGAACAGTTTAGCTTATAGCCTGTTTTACTAGAAGGACTGAATATAACTAGAAATTGTTCCTTCAAAAGAATTAGAAATACAGGTCTAAACAATCAAGGAATGGTTGTTCAAGGAAAAGGCAGACCATGGAGTTTTCCAGAAAGCTTCAGCTTTAAGATGATGATTCCCAGGTGTGTTTTTTCAAGAAAGCTGTAGTAGCATTTGCCATGGTATTGGTAGCATAGAGAGAAGGAATTGAAATTTTGCTGTTGCATGTTAACTCACCTTTTAATGAATAAGATTCCCCTGCACGTGCTTGAAGTAAGTGGAAAGCAGGTGCCAGAACCATCTTCCATCTGGAATAACTGCTCAAAATAAGTCACAGCATCAATATTATCTCTCCTTGCACCCTAGATTGTGGGTTCAGCTAGCGCATCCAGTGATGCTTCTGCCTCCAATGGATTGTACCTGTGTTATTAAGATAATTGCGAGATTGTGTTCTTGCCATGGAAAAGCATGTGTTACAGCCCTCTTTTCTGCTCTCTCGATGAGACTTCACCACTCCTCTCAGTTTTATCCAGCACGCCTTCATGTGTGAAACTGAGAAGAATGCCAGTTTCAGCTACTATAAGGTTGTCACGAGTTTTCATGACCAGATTATCTAGTCTAATTATTTTTTAGACAAAGACACAAACATTTTGTTTTTCTCAAGAACAAATTCTTATGTTTAGTGTCAGTGATAGAAATAAGGAAAATAATTAGGCGTGAGTCGCTAATTCTTCCTTTTTTTTTTTTTCAAAAGCCTCTTCCTTTTCTTCAGCTAGGGTTCTGCTTTTCCACAGATGAAAAAAGCCTGTCTTCCATTATTGTTGGCAGCTCTGCACACCTGGAGGCTTGACTGGGAACATGTTGGGAAAAGAGATGCTTTGAATGGGTGTTACTCTGTGGAAAGCTAAATCTCCCATAGCTGTTACGGCCGTGCTCTTAGATTAAATTAAACAGTTTGGCATAACCATTAATCACTTCAATTATTTCCATAATTCCAGCTCCAAGGCAGCTTTGTATTTTTAGCTGGCTTAGTCATATCACATGGCCATGACTTTCAAGGCATTGTCCAAGGGAGAGAAACTTACTTGGACTTATTGGCTTATTAGGCCAGGAGGTAGAAGTCTTCTCAGTATCAAGCCCTCCTACTTATCTTGCAGGCCCTGCTTGGCTGCCTGTTTGGTAGCAGCTTCCGTGCCTTGAACTAGAGAGTTATTTAGCAAACGACAGGACTTCTTTAGTGTATGAAAAATCTGATGAAGAATAGTAGAGATGTAAAAGGCCCATCTAGCCTGGGCTTTGCTTGTTCTTATGTAAGCCAATCCCCAAAATGCCACATCTTGAGAACACAAAAAATGTCTCATTGAAACCTGTGACTTAAATCCTTCCCAGGGCTGGGCATCCTGCCCAACTCACTCCATCCTAAAGTCTCATACAAAAGGGATAAAGACCGTGAATCCAGAGAGGGCTGGGAGATTATTGGTCCACCAGACACCTCTTATTCACTACCTGGACATGAAGCCAGTAATGATTTAGCCCTATGCACTGGTGTAAAGGTTAGAGGAAGCTCCAACCTTGCACTGCTTTGTGTTGTTAATGAAATGCTTAGAAGACAATGAGAAGCAACTCAAAATATTGCACAAGAAAGAGAAAGATTATTCCTGTGTCAATGAACACTTCAACCTGATTCATCCCTAAGTCCCAATGTGTGCAAAGTGAGCCCTAATGACGCATCAGGCATTGGCCTGTAACAACTGTATGGTATGTTTTTTTCTTCACTTATAAATCTGTCCCAGTTCCCATGTTTCTGAGGTTTTAGTTGTAAGATTTGCAGCATATTACGGAAATACTAAGGATTATGCTTGGGCCAGTGGGAAAAGATAGCTTAAAAGAATTTTTCTTTTTCAGGTAGCTCCTTACACCTAAAATTTCACAGACATCATTTTTAGTATTTTACAGACCAGATTTCTCTTTTGGATCGATCAGTGAGCAATGCATTTTAGAGACAAATTATTACAGGTTAATAGGCTGAGTTCTTGAATTGATGTAGTCCCATAAAAACTGGCAGAGGTTATATTAAATCTAATAGATTCAGTGAAAGTCTATCACAACACTGTAATAGGGTTGGGTTTGTACATTAACTGTGCTGACAAAATTTCTACAGCACAAGCTTGTTTACCCTAACATTCACCTTATGCCTTCTGGTGGCAAATTCAGCTATGAACAAAACTATTTCCAGATGATCTTTTGGATCAGAGAAGTGATTGTAGGGGAAGTATACATGCAAAATCCAGTGGGGTCAGGCCCCTTTCTTGTAAGGCCCTACAGAATGGTGGGGCAGTTTAGACCAATCTTAATTTAATCTTGATTTAGTCATCCCAGGAATACACAGAGGTCTGCTGTTTCATGGAGCAGATGGAAAGACAAAACTGCAAATCAAATGTGAAAGTCAGTGCTGATTCTCACTATAAATATTTTCTGTTCTGAATTTATGGTAAATAAGGAGCACTGGAATAAGAAAATGATGCATTTCTAGACAAATACAGGCTACAGGCTGTTTAATAGAAGTAATCCTGTGATATCCAGTGATCATCAGTTGATTACTAAGTGCTTGGTTAGATTTTCACACACCTTCTCTGTTCATCTCCAAGCCTCCACCTCTGCTGAAGGCTGTTTTTTTCAGAACTGTATTTAAAATATTCCTGAAAAAAATTGCACTTACAAAACCATTTTGTGAGTAGCAGGGCCTTTTATAAGAAGAGAGAGAGATAATGAACAGCAGTGTCTTAAAGGCCAGATTTTTAAAGGTATTTAAGTGCTTAAAGCAATGGAAATTTAGTATCTAGATGCTTTTGGAAATCCCTCAAGATGCTTAACTGTGTCTTTAGATGCTTTAATAAATTAGTTGCAAATGGTTTGCCTGAAGTTACTAGGAAGTTGAAAAGGTAAACTTACTGCTGTAACCATTAAGCATTTTTGCCTTTTTTATGACAGTGATGGGAAAACATTACTGTTTATATAATCTGATGGAATAGGAAAAAAATAGGAATGAGTTATAAAAGGAAACTGAAGTTTCTCTTTTTCTGAGTAGTAAACTTCTCCTGTAAGCTCTAACTGTAATGGATGAAAGTAGCTTCCCACTGTTTATAAAGTTTCTGTAATCACCACATGGTTAATCAAAATTATTTCATAAATTGTTTCTACAGTGTGGTTGAGGATCTGTGAAGTATTAGGTAGCAGGTGTTTGAGAGAATTTGATCTGCTCATTGCATTCGGATACTAAATATCACATGCAATTATTTCTCTTTTCTGGTTGATCATAGCTCATGTTGCAAACCTAATACTTGGTTTGAGTATTTAGTGTTTCCAAGTTTGCATTGATTTTTCTTCATATCTTTCATTTACTTACAAACCCAGGGTGAGTATGAATGCCAGGTGAAATGATTTTTTGAGTATTTACAAAAAAATAGCTCTACAATCCACACAAGTATCTTTGGTTAGTGTAATCTTTTTATGGTGTTTTTCATCATTATTGCATATTCTCAGTTTACTGTTTTTCTCATCAAATACTTTTGTTTCCATGAACCAGGATGCTGAGAAATTGGCTGGTGAAGAGCATGCTTGGAAAGAAGTCAAAGATGCTGTAAATGAAGTGAGATATCCAAAATCAAAAGAAGGTATCCTTTCAGTGGCAGGCGACAGTCTGTCAGTCAGTTGTGAAAACAATCCAAAGAGCAGTTGATCTTTTGAGATTTATTTCCTAAAGTTTTAGATTTTTGTGTTGTTTTAAAATGTGTTTCTAATTCTTTTGATGTTTAAACCATGTCATATTCTTAATTGTATTAAAATATAAAAATAGTAGAGTCTCTAATTACTTGGACTGGAACTGCTTCATGGCAGGGGTAGTAGGTAGGTAGGTACTATCCCTGTAGGGATAGTAGGTAGATAGTAGGTACTATCCCTGAATAGAATTTGAAGTGCTATTTTGGCTCAGGTTTAGGCTTCTGCCATCACAGCCTGGCACTTCATATAAATCCATTTCTAAATGAAATAAAGCTTAATCTGGAACGTTGTTAAATTCTTTGTTCTGGTACTCCCATTTCCAAGTTCTCATTCTTTGCTAACCAAGGACTATAACAAGGACATAATCACAGTCAGGTTCACTGCAAACATTATAGAATCATAATAAGTTATAATAAAAATAATAATAGATAATTAAGGAAATTGAATGAGGTGATCTTGCACAGATAAACAGAACTGAACCTATTGACCATCATGTAGATATTTAATCCACTTTAAAAAGCTAGTGAACAGCAATAACCAAGAAAAGATGAGCAGAAGAGAGGTGGAGATTTTTGCTGGAAGACTATGAGTACTGATCCCTCTCTTATGTTAGTCTGTTCAGTGGAATTTCACTGACTGTGAATTTGCCCTATTACATCAAGGTGCCGGACCATTTTCAGAAACATGGGCTATCTCTGGAGCTGGAAAGAATTAAATCTTACAGTACTCCCTTTCAGTAGCATAAAAGACAAGTTTGCACAGTGATGTTCCAGGCTGGAAACAAGTGATCACAATTTTTATTATAAAAAACCCCAAACAACTGAGTTTCTTTATTTCTAATCCAGAGAGATTCATTTGTTAACATAAGGGAAACACTCATCTAAATTTGATCTTCGTATCGTTTTTAGTCTGTCTTAAATAGTTCTCTAGTCACTGGATTGAGACAGACAATACTGAAATAGATCTTCAGGCATTCAGTTATACTTCAGGGCCCGTGTTTTAACATGAAAGTTAAGTTATAGATGTGCAATGTGCTGTTACTGTCATTTTTATACCAAAAGTATGGAGCCAGTACTATTTAATGTTCCTATATTTAACTGCAGATTAAATTACACCTACTGAATTTCGCTAGGGTCTTTAATTAAATTTACTGATTTAACTGATATTTTAAAATGAATCAAACACATTGCAGTAAAAGATATCAGGACTGATTGAAAAGAATATGCCCTTGTTGTCCTTTGAGCTCCTTTGAGCTATTTGATGATGATGTGTCATCTTTCCTTCCATTGCACAATTCCAATGCTAATTGGCATGCAGTAGTGAGTGCAGTACCTGAAGAGGGGGCTCATAGTTTGTCTGCTTGCCAAGAATAAATAGAACCTGTTCCTTGCTGACTGAGGCACATAGTCATTAGTTTTTGCAAGTGCAATTTTTTTTAGCGAGTGACTTCCAAAACCTGAGCTACTGATGCTAACTGATTCAGTGTTGTAGTGCTAAATCTGCAGTCAGAGGACTTGAAACAATATGGGTGAGTTAACTGACTCAGGCTCAAAAAACCTGTCTAAGCATACAAATTGAGATGCTAAAGCTCAGTGCAGGAGTATTATTGTGCAGAAAATGATTCTTCTGAATCTGAGACCACACAACAGTAGCAGAGCTGCTTGACAGCAGCTCTTCTATTCTTGGGCAGATATAGGGCAGCCAGTTTCCCTTTTGTCCTGCTGCAGCTGACTGGCTTTTCCAGTTTGCAATTTACGTACCTGAAAATTTGGTCCCAACAGGTTTTGCAATGAAGCATATCTGCTATTAGATGCTAGTCACTGAACAAAGCAGTATAATGAGAAGCAAAACCAGACAGACTAATACTGTGCATCAGCTAAAATGGTAATCTTTCAAGAATGTCAGTGCTTTGTACTTTCTACAAAAATTGTATCAAGTGGAAATAATATCCCTCATTCTTCTGTTTGTCTGTCCTTAATCAGTTGTAAAGAATACATGGATGTTTGCCAGAGATATAAAGGTTAAGGTGCAGTTTTATAATAACATTCTTTCCCTTATATGGCTCTTTCAACCCAAGGGCATGAGAGCAATTCACAAATAATTAGTTTAGCCTTGTAACAACCATGCTATAAATCCTGGCCCAGCCATGTAGTACTCACATTCTTAAATTTTAAGTATGTAAATATTCCCATGTTCAGGAAGGACTAATTACTTCATCACAGGGTTATCATTGTACACTTACATCCATTGTTGAATTGGGGTGAATAGTATTTTCAGTAATGTCATGAAGATAAGTGCTGAAATTCCTTGAGTTGATTGTATGGAAAGGACTGTGAAACAATGTTATTACTTCTCTTAGTATAAGTCTTTTATTTATTTATTTATTTATTTATTCCATTTTCTCTTACTGGTGTGTATGGTATCTTTTTGGTGTTTAGACTGCTTGTATTCTGCATCTCCCGTGAAGTCCCAGGTGACAGTACTCATTTAAAATTTGAGTATATCAGTATTCAGCTTATTCAGCAGTCAGACAGAGAAGAATATGGTCCACAGATAAGTCAAACCAGGGTAGTATGTAAAGAAAATAAGTGATTTGAGGTCATAAATATCCAAGTAAAGTGGATGCAAGCACCAGCTTACTTCTATTCCAAACACAAAAAGACTTCTTGTAGCGTTGGACGTAAAAATCTTCTTTACTGACAAGATACTTAATCCTGAACTACAGTCAGACATCAGAACTGTGGAAGTTTTCTTTCTCATGCATAAAACATGCAACTGTACATGAAAAAAACCAATGCTCTTTACAACTGTTTTAAGGAGAAAGAAAATTAATTGCAAGAAAAGGTTCTAATTTCATAAGAATTCTAAACCAAGTCTTGGACAGCATAAAGTATGTCATTATTTTAAAATATGAAAAAAAAAATTTCTTCTTTTGGCTGCTGAGATATTTTATTAAGACTCATTTCCATTGGTTATTGCCCTTAGGTGTAAGGTTTGGAGGAGTATTTTAAGTAAATAATAATATTTCAGCAGCTGAATAAAAAGTACTTGAATTTTAGTTTATGTATTTAAAATATCCTTTCATTTTGTCGTGTTTCTTTTAACCTTTATTTCTGAAATACTGCCTTCTTTAGAAATTGTTTTGCTAAATGAAAACAAAGCATAGTTACCTAAGCTACCACTTCGAAGTTCAAGTATGTTTTCAAGAATTGAAGCAGAGTCTGGAATGATGGCAGCTTTTTAATCTTAATGCCCTGTAGCTCTTGCTCCTTGCTGACAACATTTGGAACTTGTGTTTTCCTTTGATTAAAGATATTTCTTTAACCAAGTCTAATACAAGAGTGGGAGCGAATTCTGACAAGATGCCAGAGTCTGTTGAGCAGTAACACGGGTCGTCTCCCAGACACAAATATCTATCAGCTGAAAATGCTTGACTGCGCCATGGATGCCTGTATTAACCTTGAATGCTGGGAAGAAGCTTTGTATTATGGCAGGAGGACTCTGGGGCCATACAGGTAAGAGACGTAATTGGTTCAGTGGTTTCCAAAGATGCGGGGAGAAAGGGCTGTCTCATTATAAGCAAATACTGTGTTTTGTCTAGGTGCTTCTTACTGGTTTTATTTCTTGCTGTACATCTTGCCTTGCTTTCCAGGTTAATGGATGAGGCAGAACTCCCATTCTGCTTCCACAGTCAGGCTGAGAGCAACTAAAATAGGAACTATAGTAATAACTAATTATTAGCTCCTGACTGTTTCATGTGTTCAAATGCTGCCACATCCCTGATCAGAAGCTGACTTCCTGGTTCAGACTCCATTGCCGTGAGGGTATCAGTGGTTTAAGCTTGAGGAGGGACAGGTATCTGGCTGAAATAATGTATATTCTTTGTATAATCTATACATAGAATTTACAGAAAGAATAAAAAAAGTCTTTCAAAATGCAGTTTCAACTGGAAATGAAAAGGGAAGGGGCTGAGGTGGTGAAGCACTTGTTCTTTCCTGGTCAGTGCATGCCCCTATGCTATGTGCATGTATGAGTTTCTGAGTTTGATGGCATTTTATCTGTAAGGACGAATGCTCTAGGAGATTCTGCTTCATGTGGTAGGTCTTGAAATTGGTTGGAGTTTGGATCTGTAATGCAACTTTGGTCATCGAATGGAGAAAGAACTGGTACTGTCTGCTTTGGTCTGTTCTAAAAGCTCTGTGACTCAAATCTTTGGGTTCTGGATATTTGTGTGGTTTGTAATGAAATGTAAACCTGTGCTGAATGTCCAGATACAATGTCATTCATGCATGAATGTTCATTCTTGGTAAGGTATTTTTTTGAGCATTCATCTCTTCTCTGTTGGTTCTTCTACACCGTATGATGTGCCAGTGCATAGTGTGATGTTGAGGAGTGGTATGAGCATGTTGGTGCTGAACAGTGTGTGCTGCTGTTAATATGAGCATCTCAGATTTTGCATGTCTTACCTAAGCAAACTAAGATGCCGTAAGGACTCAGCATTTTACCTGAGGAACTTTCATCTGGCAGCCTGTTTCTGCATAAAAATTTGGACTTTACCTGAGAAACAACACAGCATTTCAGAGCTTTCACTAGAAAGCAATTAGCAAGAAAACTGCACAGACTGGCGTACACGAGAGCTGTAGAGAAGCTCAGTGTTCATAATGACTATTACTTCTCATAGAGGAGGGCACAAGTGCCTACAAATTCTCACATTTTTTCAGGGTGAAATTCACATCATGCATGTCCCACTTAACCTTTCAAAGAGGGCTTATGTAGTACTGCAGCAGTACATGCTCCCTGCCAGCGTTCTACTGTGTGGCACACTCCAGATGAGCAGAGTAGTCTGCCTATTTAAATGTTCCCTTATTAAATAAATTAAAAACCCTCACTTTTTTTTTAAAAAAAAAAAATTTATTTTGTAACTTGTTAACTCAGTTCTTCACAACTGACAACTAAGGATTTTTCTACAGACATTTCCGAGAGCAGAGATTACGGTGAGACCAAGTGCAATTTTACCTGATAATATAATAAAGCTTTCTCTGTTCTGCTTACTAAATGTAGTGTAGTTTTCAAGCTGTTTAATGCAGGAGTTTGGAGATGAAGGAAAGGGTTTGACTGTGCATTCAATTAGTATCTCTTAAGGAATGCTATTTCCATAAGATATTTGACTTTTTTTAGCACCTTGAAGAGCTTCCCCTTGTTCTCTTCTCATCCAAAAGCATTACTTAAAAGAGATTTTAAGTTTTTTTTTCTTTATACCTTTAAGTCATCACTACAAGCTTTGATACACCTGAAACAAAATCCTCAGTTTCTCATTACAACAAATTGTGCCCTAAGCAGCAGGAGAGCAAATCCTAGGAAATCTTTTGGGATGCATTGAATTTCTCCTGTTGAATCAATCTACTGCTTGGCTGCTCCTGCAGTTCCATTATAGCTATCTATTTTCCTTTCCTCAGCTCTGGAAAAAGTATTCATACAGCTCTCTACAGGGAATCACCTGAGAATTCATGTGGTCCATATAAATAGGAAATCATTGTTACAACTTGTAAGGCTCTGGAGATTCGGGCAAAAACAATTTTAATTTCAGGTAATGTGTTTATTGTGCATTTTCCATTTCTTTAGCAGCAGGATTAATTTTCAGTGCTGTGTGACACTTTGTATCATAATGTATGCTTTCATTATGATGGTTCCTGACATTTTCAGAACCATCCACTTCATATAACTGGCAGAGACAGAGAGTTAAACTACATAAAACTGATTTGTCATACTGAATACTGACCTCTGTGTTTTAGGTAGTGACAATAGCCTATCAGGAACACTGGTTGGGACCTCTTAAATATTTTCAGAACTTCCAAAAGAAGGGGAGAGACAGTAGTTGTTGAGATGAAAAGCTGCCTTCTCCTTTTGTGCTGTACTATAACTGTCCATTATTTGTTAAAACCTACAACATGTGCTTTCACGGAGTAGACTAAGCCAAATCTATCTACACAGCTTCTCTTATACATGTCACAATAATAGTCTGTCTGTCCAAGAGCCTTAGCAAAAGTTAAGACATTTGCCTAAGTGAAAGCTGCGCCACATCGTAGTCAGCACTCAGCAGCTTGCAAAAATAAACTTCCTTTCAAAAATCCTCATGAGCCTTAACCACAGAATAACAGAATATCAGCAAGAGGTGTTACATCGGTTTGTCATGTCTCAGTTAGCACATTCACACTCTGGGCTGACTGCTGCTCATGAAGAATCAAATTCAGAGATACTGAGTAGGGCAGACTTCCTTTAGATTACCTCTGAGAAAGGATCCCAGCGTTTGGCTCTTAAATTGCAGAGAAGGCACAAATATCCTAGGGATTGGGTTAGGTTGGGTTTTTTTTCCCTCTCTCAAGTATTCTGTTTACAATGTAGACAAACAGTGGAAGTATGTCCCTGTTCTAAAACACTGCTGGATGTCCTCAGCTGTTTTGACAGGAGTAATAGGAGGAAAAGAAGTAGCTAAGTGACACCATGGGCGTACTGGATTTAGGAAGCAGGAGGGACTGGGTAAAGCTGTGTCGTTTCTCTGGGCTCCTGCGGCATTAGCTCTAGTCCTATTCTTATACTGAAAGGAGAAACATGCTCATCTGTTTCTGTTCTGCACTGCTTATAATCTGCTGAACTTAAACCTAATGTATAAAACCCACTGATTTTCAGATGGGCTGTTTTAATTAACAATCCTTCCTATCCAGTGCTGCGGCTTTAGGAGTTACTGGAGGGCTCCAGCATTAATGGGAGGAAATTACTTTGTTTCACGCTGTATAGCAGTGTTCTGTAGCAGTGCTGTTCAGTTTCTTCCCCTGGCAGCCTTGCACATCCTTCCCTCTCCATCCTCCTTCCGCTGAGTAAGCACCACTACAGGGCTTGTGCTGATGTGGCTGTGCTGCTTCTGGAGTGGCAGGGAGCTTGGTAGGTGCAAGCATCCCATATTTTTGTAAGATGTGCTTCCTTTGACTGCTGTTCTCACTTCTCCTACCCATTCCAGTGATGTTTTGCAGTGTCCTATTACTTTACTTTTCTTCAGAGACTGAGATTTTTTAGGGAACAGAGAAAACAAGCCCAGTAAAAACAATTTTTGATAGTTTTGCAGAGGGCTCAGTTTAAGAACAGCAGCTGGGATGTGCTTATTGTTGAATATTTTCTGAGATCGTGGTTGAATTTCCATTGTGTGAACAAAATTTCAGCCAGGAACTTTCTATTTAGAATTATAATCCAATAGATATGATGGTCTGTAGTTACTAAGTATGTTAACTTTAATCAACAAGAAGATTAAAAATTGATGGTTGCTATAGTATCTTTTCCATGAGTCATGATCTTGTAAAAAAGCCAAAAATAGCTGTAGAAACTTATCTTATTGAAAGAGACTCAGAACCTATTTTCTCTTCTTCAAAAATGCTCTCCAATAAAGAGTCTGATTTTCTTTTGGTCTGATTTTCCCCCATTTTCAAATGTGTTTTACAAAAATCCTGCTCTTACAGATATGCATTTTGTAATACACTCATGATATATGCCATGACTGGAAATAAATTAATTTTTTTCATCTTTACCTGTGATCAGACATGTATGATTCTTTAGCGAGTTCATCAAACTTCTGAGTACTGACTAGTTCTGAGGCACTTGGATTAACATTTACATAGAAAATTAGAGCACTTTAAAAACTCAAAACAAAACAAAACAAAAAAAAAAACCCAAGCCAAAACAAAACAAAAAAAGTGAACTGCGGTGATAAATAGGACCACTGGGGGATGCTAGTGCTTAAGGGTTAAAGTCTGGATTCAGCGCCAATCGGCACCCTGGTTGTGGGAGGTCGCCTGGGGACTTATGCGGGGCTGGCAGATTTCTGAACCTACAGATAGTAGTAATTCAGAGACCAAAGTTCAGTGTCTTAATCATAAAACATCACTAGTAAACACAAATCTTACCTCTGGGATCACTTGAGAGGGAGACAAAAATGTGAAGGTGGAGAAAGCAGTTCAAAGAAAGAATGAAACAAAGAACAGAATGAAGAAAATCTACCTTGCTTACTTTTCTGGGGTTTTAGAAAGTGGCCACTTAGAGATAAATGGGCATTTATCTCTGATGTTTAGAGCAAAATACGTGGAAAGAAGACAAAAAAATCTTATCAAAGAACTGTAAGAGATTAAGAAAATTCAGCTCATGGGAAAGTCTGAATAGCTGGGGTCTCCTTTCTTTCCGTTGCCTGAACAAAAGAAGTGTGAATTAAGATTTAGGAACTGATTTTTGGTTCATGGATGGTTCCATCAATTTGTCATCTAGAGATGGTAAGACAGTGCTCCTAAGTAAACATCAGAGGTTTGTGAAAAGAAGAACGAGGCACATTTGCTAAAAAAGTAGGTTGTGTCTGCGCAAATGTGCAAGCCTGGGAGTGTCACAACTCATTGGACCTCAGGGAGCTGATGCCATAAAGTGAGTAAAGAGCACCAAGCCTCCTTGGTGCACCTTCAACATAAGGAAATCAACAGAAAGATAAGAACTTGATAGTGACAACCTGCTACAGCAGATAGAAGCAGTGGGCAGCACCAAAATCACCTCTCCACTTTCTTCCCAGGGATCACTCTTCACTGCTTGTGTTTAGTGAGTTATATGAAATTAGCTGACATTACCAGAAATCGGTGGAGACCAGACCACATTTACAAATGACCACAGCTCATGAAGGCATTAGAAATCCTCATGACAGACTGTTATATTTGTAGTCTAACAAAAACATTCTTCACCTGAATATGTCTCTTAACCTAAGTCAGACATTCTCATGCTCTGTGCTCTGTATATTGTCATATTATACAGCTTTTCAAAAAATTAGGATATATGTGAACATTTGTATCATTTGTATGATAATTGTCTTTGTCCCTACTTTATCCCCACTTTATCTCACATATCTTTCATATGAAATAACACAGGCCTCAATAAAACTTTTTGTTGCATATTTGTTATTTTAATCAGAAACTTAAGGATGATTTGTGTTCTGGAGAAGTTTGGATATCTCTTGTGCAGATGTGAGAGGACGAAAATATATGCCACAAAACCATCACAAGTGTGAACTCTAGTTCTTCTTTTTTCTTGACCCTATTGGTAGGAAAACCCAGTATAAATTGGAGAGTGTATTGTCTCTGGTTAATTGTAAGTAACTCTACTGAAGGACAATTGCTTGTACTAATATTTGCCCAATTTCTGGCTTCAGTGTACCTATTTTACAGATAGGGAGCATATTTGTCCCTGGCCTGTTAAATTTAGGAATCCCTTAAAGCTCTTCAGCAGCCCAATCCTATCTTCCATTCCTCCCTGCTTTCTCCCCTCCAGATCCCTCCAATCTCAACAGCCTTTTCCAAAACAGAAAAAGAAATGTTTTATGTCTGAAATCTGGTGATCTTGCTACGTATGTCTGCATAGCATTAGTGCCTTCAGTTATTTGGTGTTTTTCTAGTTGTTTTTCTTGTATCTTTCCGTTACAATGATATACTGTCCCCAAAAGTGATACTGAGCTGCATAATTCTCAATGACTTCTGTAAGCTCACAATCCCATAATTGCTCCACCATCTACCTTTCCTCATTTTCACATATTGTGCATATGGGTGCAATTTCTTACTATTCTCTCCAGCCATGCCAGCTGTTTTTCAGGCAAAATTTTGATGCCTCTAGGTTGTCCAATATACTCTATCACACACAAATTCAGCAACATCATTGTTAATTGGAGTACCTCACTCAGTATATAACACATTTCTTAGGTAGGCTAAGACTTTCTTAAATAGCCTCATTGCTGCAGGATTTTTCTGACAGTGTTCATGCAGTAGGTCTATATTTATATAGTGGGCTAACTAGCTTCAGTTTTCAGATTTAGTTTCTAGTTTCCTCTTTCACTTATGCAAAGAGCTATTAGAATCTGAATTTTACAGATAGTGGTCTCCTGGTAATGTTAGTGAACTAAATCACTAAGATTTTCATTTTGCAGAAGAAAAACCCAAAAGAAACCAAGAGTTTCCCAGAGTTTCATTTTTCTCTGACGCAACTGCAAGTGTTGATTTCTTAGTCTCTCACATAACATTTCCAAGGTGTTTTATGAAATGAAAGAGCTGTGTTCTCTGTCAATGATAGCTTCATCAGTAAAGAATTATTTTATTTTTTGTACTGTAAGATCTTTTTCAGATTAATATATTAGACCATTAAGGTACTCAGGCTTTATCTGGAATAAAGATTTCAGTCCTGGTCTACCTGCCTATCAGAACTGAAAGATTCAGCTTGATTTTGTTGTTTTTTTGGTTTTGGTTTTTGTTTTTGTTTTTTTTTTTTTTTTAATGTAAGCATGAATAGTTGGTGTCTTTGTCTCATAATCAGGGGATCCTTTTTTTTCTTTTTGAATATGCATACTCAAAATTTACAAAGTAAGGACTTATGTAGCCCTTACCTGAGCTCTTTTCATTAGTCTGCTTGCTATTACACACCAATTAAAGGACACATGAATAAAATGGAAGTGAGAATTAAACATGTTCTAGGCAAAAACAGAGCTCTCATATACTAACTTACAAATGCCTAAGTAGATATTACAAAGACCTGTGTGCTGTGAGAAAAATGCAGCATAGTTATTCAGCTGGAACAACTTTGAAAATGATTTATGGGAACTTGGTGTCTTTGTGACTTTTGCTAATTTTGTCTTAGCAAAAGGGGGGGATTGGTGGCATAGACATTCTAAACAAAGGTTTGGTTAGAACCTGAGCTAAAATCGGATTGAGAAGTGATATCAAGGGAACAATTAATAGCTAAAAACAGATAAATATGAAGCATATGTGGAGTTTTGGATTCCTTTGATGGTAACTAAACATTGCTTTGAAGAAGCTATTTTAGAGGCAGAAATCATGGTGAAAAGAGAGATAAAGGGGAGGAGAATCATTAAAAAAGAAAGATAAAATTACAATACTGTGTTTGATGAAAGGGACGAAACAGAGGGCATGCAGAAAGTTGCATCAGAGAAGTCATAAGGAACAAAGCATTCTCTGGGGGGAGAATTAGGATGAGTCTGATTTTATTCAGAAAATATCTATTTCTTTGTTTGAATAGAATGTGACTTTGAATTGAGGAGACAGAGAGTGGAGACTTGGCGGTGCTTCTAAGAAGGGAATCAATTAAGAGTTGCTAGTGGTGGAGATATGAGCGATGGTGAAAAAGGAAAACTGTAGGAAAATTGCAAGAAAACAGTCTAAGCAACCTTAGAGATTAAAGCTGAAGAGGATCAAAAAGCAATATTTTTTTCTGTTAAAGAAGTGGAAAAGTTACTGAAAAAGAAAAACACGGTTGTGAGAGAGGGAAGAGGAAAGGAGCAGCAGATAAGGAGAGCAAATAAATTGAAGAAAGTAGAGTCTGTGTAAAAGGTAAATCAGTGAGCTTGGAGGAAGTGCTGGAAAGACAGTGCTTTGAAGAGAGTTGTGCAGAACCAGAAAATTGAAGGAAGTGTTGTCAAACAAGAACTGTGTTGATGATTGACCAAATTCCTAGTGACATGATCCATCCAACAGGGAAACCAGAGAATGAAGGTCAGAGAGGTTCTGCAGCAGAATAGGTGATGCTGAGTATAGCTGAAATTTCCCAGACTGATGTTGACAGGTAAGGAAGAAAAAAAACTGAACACACAGGTGAGAGGATAAGGTTAATTACTGCAGTGAGCAAATCCTAGAAACCACACAGTTACTGGTATGATGGTAGACTATAAGCGCAAGGTCTGTTAGTCAGCTTTTCTTAACCCTATAAAACCAGAAAATCCAGTCCTTCTATACAGGGAGCATTTGGAGGTATCAAAACTACCTCTAAATTATCTAATCCTGATATAAGAAGTGACATAGCCACATTAGGATATGCCTCATATAATTAGCAGTAGAATTGTGCCATAGGTGACTACTCAAGGAAATACTGAGAATAATATTGACTGGTACACAAACACTTGTTGTGCTGCCTCATAAATGCAACAGCTCCTAGCCTTCAGAAATTTAGTCAATGGCTAATCTTCTCCTTACTTCTCTGGACATATATAAATGTTGGATTATGCAATTTAGAGTGAAAAGATCAACAGTGTGATGTGACCTTATGTTCACCTGCAAAACCCTCCTGTGTGTATGCCCTGGTCGCCCCAGAAGGTGCTTCTTTCTTCCTTTCCGCTCTGTGTTTTATACTAGAAAATCTATCTGCTTTAGACCAGAACCCCAAACACCATCTAATGGTATCTAACCCTGAGATTTATGCCAAGCCCCAGATTTCGTGGTTAAACAAGTGATTCAGTGTTTCTCCTCTCCCACTCCTTACCTCTCCCAGATGCCTTTCTCCTCCCCTGAGTATACTGGAACCTCTTTTCTCAGGTTCACTTTGTCATTTCATCATCAGGCAAGACGCAGAAGCCTGAATCACCTTTAGTAATGTATCTAGAAAGAAACAAAAAGCAAATTGCTCTTGGTAGAGAGCTGAACAAAGACAGTAACTGGTTGCAAATGTTGGAAGGCTAACAAATACAGGCTAGGCTACAGCATTGGTAAGAAGAAATTCTCTGAGAAACAGAAAGTGGGCTACCTAAAGGGCCATAAAAATTGACAAAGGTGAGAGCAAGATAAATATATCCGAGAGTAAAAAAAAAATAATTACCCTCAGAAAATTATACAAGTCTGCTAATGAATTATAAAAAATATATATTTTACAAGCAAAATAAAGTTGTCTTGGAGGAAAAGTGAGAAATGCAGTACACACATGACCAGTAAAGGGAGAGAGAGAAGAGACAACTAAAGAACAACTAGAAGCAACCCAGAAATATCAAAATTAGGGAGGAAAAGCCTTTCTTTCAACTTCTCCGCATCATCACAGAAGATAAAAGAGAGGAGAAAAAAAAATAATGCCACAGTTGCAAATACTTTGCTAAGAGAAAAAACAGCTTTCTCTAGCCATGCAGTGTGCTTTTGGAAGATATGGTTGATAGGCTGCCAGAAGTGAAGATAAAGTTTTGGAATCAAAGTGTGTTCATTCCAGCCACATCATGAATACATTTCCATATTAATTCAGGTATGTTGAATGATGCACACCAAGAATTTAATGTATTTTTAGGCTGGCCAGCATTTCAGAAGTCTTCTGAAAACTGGCAAAAGTGACAGCCAACAAGCAAAAGCATCCTAAACCAGGTCTTTCAACTTGACTTCTTGTTGATGAAATAGAAAAGAGAAAGAGGAAAAAAAAAATCTTTTCATGCAATAGTGTGCTTGGCAGGCTTTGAAAAATTGAATTAGATCCTACACTGCTACAAAACAAAAGCATCAGTATATGCAGTCATAGAAAGGAAAAACATTTGGGAGATTAATTTTCTTGTCATAGAGGGAATTTGCAAGATTTACCACAACATTTTGTGGAAAACTTTGCTTTAGATGGTGGCACAAAACACATGTTTTAAAAATGTTTATGTAAATACAACTGAAGATCTTGCTTGAGAAGAATGGGAAATGGCTGCATATTGGACTGTTTGAGGTTTTTTGAAATAGACATTGTGTCCTATGAAACATATTTTAACTTCTCAAATCTTACCAAAAAATCACAAAGTAACTTATGACTGCGGGAATGTACTGCTAGTTAGTTGCTTACTCTCATGATAATAGCTGGAGATAAGTTATCGTAGATATTTGCTTGGTGCTTCACCAGCATAAGGCCTTCTGTTTTTCAAGGGATTTCAAAATGTGTAACTAAGTTGGGTAATATTACCTCTATGAGTTCAACATCTCAGAATTTTGAGATGAAAAACAGGTTTACGTGCTTGCAGTAAGATAACATCCTGAATGCTTACTCAAGCTTTATCTGTTGCTATCTGTCTGGATTCAGTTCATCTGTGTATTGTCTTGCTGGCATGTTTGCAGTGCAGGAGAGCTCTACCGATGTTGAATATTTATCAAAAGATGCTATCAAATTCTGCAAGATTGCTTGTGCCACTAGAGAGCTAGAAACAAGGGATGGAAGGGATGGGGTGGAGCATCTACCATCTCTCTGCACAACTTTTTCTAGTGTTTCAGTACCCTCACTGTAAAAAATTTCTTCTGTAGATCTCACCTAAACCTTCCCTCTTTTAGTTTAAAACCATTAGCCCTCATCCTATTCCAGTGGGCATTGCTAAACAGTTTGTCCCCAAACATTACACTGCAACACAAATAAAAGTATATCGACTTTCACTAAAATTGATAATTTTGTTTGCTACTCCATGCTTTCAACCCCCTGCCTTGCTCTGAGAGCAGCATTGTCCCAGGGTGTCATCCCTGTCTTCTGGTACCTTAAGGAGAACAAAAAATGCAGTGGTTATATACCTCTGATGGGTTAAACTGTCCACTGGTGAACAATCAACTCTAGATATTGCAGTGGGACATGACTTTTTCCTTCCCGTTTGCTGTGGTGAGGATTGTCACTGTGCCTGATCTTTCCATTTGAAAAGCCCCAGGGATAGAGCATTTACTGCATCCAGTGACATTAATAAAAACCCACAGTGAATTGTACTGAGACCCTTTTGAGTTAAGCAAGGGAAGAATAACAATAAGTTATCTGATAAATGAAAAAGACAGAGCTGCCTTGAAATCAACGGTGGTTTGTGGATCCTGATTTCACTGATGGTGTCAGCAACATACAATTCAGTGCAAAAGGCTTTCACTGTTGGTGATAATAATGTCGTGTATATAACTGGGAGGATCAGCCTGCCTAGGGAGTCAAACACTAAGTTTTCTTCTGTAAAATTTATTTCAAAGGTCAGAACTGGACATATATTTGCCTGGTTTAATGTGGAAGAAAATTTGCTTACGATTTCTCTGATACTTACCCTAAAACGCTATCTCTTCCTTTTTGTGCCCTGTAATTAAACATAAGACAAGGTGAGGTTCTTGGTCTCTCTGAACTAACCAAACTTGTTTTACAGCAGGTGAGGATGTAAAGGATTCTCCATGAAACTAACTTTCTCCCAGACATGAATGCAGATGTTCATGGTGTATATTCATGGTGTATGTATGTTTTGCATACAATCGTGCCAGTTTCTCTTGTTGTTACTGCTTCCTACCTAGGTAAATTCCTAATTAGTTGGACTGCTGATATCTTTAGCAAGGTGGGTTGCGTTTTACTTGCTTTGTTGCTACTGTTTTTTATATCTGCCTATTATTCCCTGTCTCTGCAGTCATTTTTTCAAGATCTATTTGTAATGGCTTCAAGCAAATATAAGCGTGCTTAAGCCATACAAGTTGCATTCCACTAAAGAGCGCAATCCTTTGACCATTTCTGCAAACCCCTCAGGTGGGTCATCCCTAGCCCCCAAGGTCTACCCTTTGGCAAAGTTCTACTTGCTTTTGTTTAACTGAGGTTGACAAAAGTGATTTGATTTCCAGAGTCTTTGGCAGTGCTAGTGACAGCAATGGCTTATATAGAGATACCTTAGCCTGTTCCTGAAACAAAGTTAGCGTGTTTTATTCAATACAATAACACTACCCCAGCTTGTGATTAAGTGCTTAGTGAGTTCCATTTCCTTATAAGAACATGTGTAAGAACCCAAGAATGTATGCCACAAGTGAACTAAGCATTAATCTGTCAGCAGCTTAAGTGTGTTTGGGATAGTGCAATGGAAATATGCGGTATAGTGACACAGTGTT
Organism: Thinocorus orbignyianus; assembly: GCA_013400375.1. Lineage (NCBI taxonomy): Eukaryota > Metazoa > Chordata > Aves > Ciconiiformes > Thinocoridae > Thinocorus > Thinocorus orbignyianus. The sequence goes on along the minus strand of VXBW01001087.1, from coordinate 1,397,971 downwards.
TGTTCTCTGAGAAACACTTAAGAGCAGATGGAACCTGTAAAATAGACTGATTCATGAAAGTGTGCAGCTTCTATCAGATTTGTTGGATGCTTCCTTGTTTAAACCTAAATAAACACAGGCCACATATGCTTGTATTCTCAGTAAGGTGTCAGTAGCTGCAGTTGGGGATCCCAACATTAATAGGTGCATAGAAATTCATCAGGAAAGGACTTTTACTTAACAGGCATGCTTCTTCTAAAATAATGAGATAGGTAAAAGGTGTATTATCATTGTGGATATACCCTAAGGAACTGAAGGAAGTTTAAGGATTCTGCAACAACATAAAGAATAAGAAGCTGGAGTCTCATTACAGTTCAATGAAAAACTAAATATACAGCACATATTTCTTAAAATTCTATTATAAATCAATAGCATCTATAAAAATGAGGTAGGGTTGTATGGAAATGACATACAAATCTGTAGCATTTAATAGAAAAATGTTAAACATCCTACAAATCTGTAAACATCCTACAAATCCTACGTATTGTAAAACTCTGCAGACAATAAATACAGTTGCAAGTTGAATTCCACTAGGGTATGTATGTAAGGGAGACATTACTTATGTAATGAGTAATGTCTCCCTTACTGAGCTCCATCACTTGCTAATCTGAAGAAATAATAAACCCCAAATCAAGATCTGGAAGACCCTTATATTTGTGCAAACCTTCACCACAGTCACTACTTTATGGTTTTTGAGTTGTGTGACATTGTGGTGATGACAATTTAATTTTCACATTCTTTGTGATGCACCAAGTAGAACCTTGGGATGGAATTTACAGACAGCCTACATGGAAATTTATCCTCGTGTTTTATACTGAACTAAATCATCTTAATAACTAAATCAAAGAAAGGCTAGATTTTCAGAAGCTTGGGTGTATTTTCATTTTTTAAAAGCAATCGAATCAGTGTGTCTCCCAAATGAAAGAGGTGGATGTGGATTTCTAACATTTTGCATTTTATGTAGTGCAGGATTTCTGTACCTGTAGCAGAGATCTTGTTCCAGCTGAATTTTTCTAGAATTTTGCCTGGAGTGAGCAGAGTAAGAAATAATATTAAAAATGTGTCTCTGGAAATATAATTTTGCTCTTGTGAATTATGTGTGCTGCAGTCTCCAGTTAACTTTAAAACTACATTTTATATGTTCTTCAGGGTATACTATATAATATTCTATTGAGATAGTTTGCATGTGCTGTTAGTAGGAGGACACATCCGTAGCATGCTTTTTAAAAAGGCACAATAAAGGTCATATGTCTTCAAACCTAAGTGAGTCTTGACTATGCAAAGTAGGACAAAAGCTGTATAGCTGCAAAAAACACTCCAAACCAAACTCCTCCATTTTTCCCAGCAGTGGTGTATCATGCATATTCTATCTGCCCGGAGCAGAGGAGAGCAGAATGGCAAGGGTCAGGGACATGCTGAAAGAATGCCATACATTGTCCCAGTAAATGCTTTGTCTTGCAGCAATCACTAAGAAGTTAAAGACATTTTGGTGTCAATGAGGTTTCTGTGATTGTGTTGTCTGTGCCTTTGCTTGTTAGTGCTACCTAGCAACTTGCATAAGGACAGAGATGTCAAGCATATGAAATTCTTACAAGTTTGTAGAAAATGAGAAGCAATGTATGGGGTGGCTACAAAGAGAGAAATTTAAGCTCATATTCAAATGTATTAATAAACATCAAAAAGTCCACATAGCAAAAAGCAGTTTTTTATGTCCTGGTGGCAGGGCGAAAGCTTCACTCCTACTTTACTATGGTAGTGTAAAAAGATCAAGAGCCACAAGGAGTTTGGTAAGTTTTGGTGTTCCCACTAGTTGAACTCTGTCATTTAACTACTCCCCTCAGTGGCACAGCTATGGGCAGCAGCTAAGCCCTTTCTTACCTCCATTAGAGAAAGAGAGAAAGTACAATGGAAGGTGAAACAGAGCCATAAATAGCAGCCAATATATTTGTTTATTCTGAGGCCCATATTTTTCTTAGAAATGATGTCATCAGAGCTCAACATCTGCATTTTACAGGCATAGTACTTCATGGTATTACATCTCAGTGAATGCTTTAGATTAACAGAATTTGCACAGTATCAGTGGAAATATTTGCTTTCCTGCCTGCTTTCTGTGCTACAGAACTGTTTATTTGGTTTGTTTTAATTATTTTATTTCTAATGTACGGAGCAAAAAAAATGCCATGATAAAAATGGTGCAAAAATTTTAAAACCAAGGAAAATCTTGAATCCTGTCTGCAAATTCAATGTTACTTGAACATTAAGTTGAAAAAAAGTCATTGCATACACTGCAGTTCTTACGTGTAGTAACTGCCTGGCCATAGTTGAGAGAGTTTGCCAAGTCTGCAATCTTTTATACATCAAAGTAAACACAATCTTTCGTTAATGTGTTTGGAAAAAATTCAAAGCCTTCAGGTGGAATACTTGGCACTGTTGTAGTTATTGGCAAAATTCTCTTGGCTTCATCAGGGGATGAGTTTCATCTGTTGTGCTGGTTGTAGATCAATCGGCTGTAGATGGCTTGTGGATGAGTCATATGGAAGTGTCCCCAGTATCTTCAGAGCTGTCAAATCTCACACACTGGGTAAGAAACTTGTTCTTCTGACCTCTCCCTGGTACTCCCCACCCCTGATGCAGTGGCTGTTGCTTGGCTCCATCTCCATGTCTGTCACATCTGATAATGAGGATCCTGGGGAAAAGTCAGCTGGAATAATTTATTACTAAATGATTCATTATCTGGGAGCAATGCAGTGACCAATCCTCTTGCCTCATGTCCCTGGAAGTACAAACAGTCACACACTCCTACACACATCAACCTATGCTTGAATCTTGTGTTTGCAGATCCTGTAGCGTATTTCTTCTCTTCCTCAATTCTTTGAGTAAGGACACATTCATAAATTCAAGACCTGAATCTCTTTTATGTACATAATTTTTAAATTAGCAAACTTCTCTGGAAGTAAGAGAGCTGCACTTATGACTTTTGTTCACTGTAGGAGTTTTTGTTATGATATGTTGACAGATGTTTCTAATTCTGCCTGAGTTCAGTGAAGCATTGTCTGCTCTTTAATTTTAGTGTAGCCACATTTTGCAGTCTTACTTTATTCTCAGTAGTTGAAGATACCTGCTTTTCACAGTCTGATGGAGATTACAAATGATTTTATCATGTAACCCAGACAAAGCAGCGATTTAGCAAGGAAAGAAGATTTCGTAAGGCATCAGTAGAATGTTCTTCACCATATAACGCACCCTCTTCTGCTAAGAAAAAGGGATTTCAATAATGAAAAAAAAAAAAACATTATCAAGTCTTTTTTTAATTATCACTTTTTAACTTAACATCAGTGAAGAAAACTAGTGAGTAAGGGTTCAGGGAAATGAAAAGGAAACTTATAATTAATAATTTTGAAACTGTCTGACTACGTTACTTTCCTCTTTTTGAAGAACGCACTGTGTAGTGTAGGAATTTGTCATAAATTATGGGGGGTTTTTTTGAATGGTAGTCCTTAATAAGTGGATATTTATGTATTTAACATCTCTCTGAAACTTTTTTTGCATGGACATTATGTGGGGCCAAAACTGTCATAAGATTGTGTATCAAATTTTCTGAAGATTGATACTTGTATGACTGTTGCCCTCTGTACTCTTTCACAGCTTTTGGTTTTCAGTGACTTCAGTACAGCGAATGACATTGATCTCAAAACATTTTTAAAAAGAAGCCAAAGAGAGGCTGGCGGATCAGAGGGACGAGGAGCAATGATACTATCTAACTAGAATGATAGAAAAATGAAGTCAGCGTGTAGTGTAAGTGTAAATAGTTAGTGAGAATAAATCCAACCTCTTACTGACGCTGACAATATATTTGGTAGTGGAAGTGCTGAGGATTGCTCATCACAGTCTGAAGTCTGATTTATATACTGCCTTGTTTGTAATAGCTGCCACCTTTGTTCCTTCTCTAATGTGAGAGTATCCCCAATTTTTTACATTGTCTGCCTTCTGTGTCATGTTGCCCTGTTTCATCTGTGACACCAACCTATGTGTTGCCCTTTGACCAAGCTATCACTGACCTTTAACGTTCTGCTGATACAGATTATACCAGTGACCAGAGTCATGATATTTATTTATCCATCCCTCTATAAAGAAGACTTTTTCTATTTGTTTTTTCTGTTATCTCAGAAAAAATATTATTAAATAGACATACTTTATAGAATGTTGTCTGGTTTATTCTCCTTCTGAAGACAGCTTGCTAGCAACAGTCATTCAGGAGATCTGTTTTTCTTCTTTACATTTAAATGTTTGCCTTTTGTAAGCCACAGATTTCCCTGAAGCACTATCCATAAATGTACAAGCATAAGGAAAAGTTGGCTGCAGACATGTACAACGAGCGTATTGGAATCTTGCAGTCTGTGGGCTCCTCAAAACACAGGACATCAGAACCTAACTCAGTATGTGCCTATAAGCTATAAGCTTTTCACTGCTTGTTAACACATAAATCCTTCATGATAGCGGTAAGCAACACCAGGACAACTTCTGGCTGTAAGAAGCTATGGGCAGTGGCATGTCAGTTCTAAAGAAAAAATACCACCATACCAACACTCAACAAGCGAGTTGCTTACTGATCTCCAGAACTAAGGGAGCTATTTTACCATAAGATTTTTGATTCTGATTGGCTGATGTTTTATCCTGATTGACTGAATGATAACTATGCTGTAGTGTTCATGCACTACATATTACTCATCAAAGAATTCACTAGACAGACAGCGTAATGGTTTTATAGTGCACAAACCAGTTTCCCATGAGTGGAAAATTTATAATATTTTCTCTGCACGCATTGCATCTTATAAAATAATAATATTCCATCATAAAAAAACATAAAATGTCTCTGGTGAGAGTGGAAGAGGATGCCCAGAGAAATTGTGGATGCCCTATCCCTCCAAGTTTTCAAGACCAAGCTGGATGGAGCTTTGAGCAACCTAGTCTAGTGGGAGGTGTCCCTACCCATGGCAGAGGGGTTGGAACTAGATGATCTTTAAGGTCCCTTCCAACCCAAACCATTGAATGATTCTATCTGGAGGCAAGCTCACATTGTATTCTTTACTTAGGGGAACACAGTATTGGTATCTTTATCTTCTGTTATCTTGGTTTTTTAGAATACTGTAACATCTTTAAGGTTTCTGCTTCACTGCCAAATTTAGCTAAAATTGGCCAATGGATTTAGAAGTTTCTAGAGAAGAACTGGCAGGCAGGTGATGGCTCCATAAATCCTGTTACCGGGCTAAAAAAGGGATTCTTTTCCCAAGCTGTCACAGAAGAAGGTAAAGACAGCAGGTCAGGGAAGGACAGGCTAACAATAAAATGGCGTATGACCAAGACATCAGTCCTTTCCAGCCTTAGACAGTCAGACTACTAGTGGGCATGCGTGACGTTATCAGTTTACACATAGTCTAGAATAATAATCCAGGAACTGTGACAAGGAGATGCTTTAATGAGGAATTTGCTGAAAGCTGATGAAGTAGTTTTATGGATAATTATAGGAAGATTCTTCCAGGTGTGAAGGACAGCTTGAGAGAAAGTATAGCAGGGAAAAATGGAAAGTTTAAACTTTGGGGGAGATGTTTCTCCTATTAGTGTAACTAAGCAGAGACAATGGAACACCTCAGTTTGTTAGGTACCCTAGTACTGATTGGATAGTGTTAGCTAATCAGTTTACTGATTGCAGTGGAGCATCAACTTCTTTTTGCAAGACAGTTTTGGCAGCTGCTATGTCTCCAGGAGTTACTCTCTTTCCCTCCTGGCACTGGATTCTCATTTCCCTATCTCACATAACACCGAACACTGTCTTCTTATTTCTTCACATTGCTACCCCTCTTCAGACACCTTCCCAACCCTTCCCACTCAAGTAAAGGTATGTGTCTTCTTTTCCAAATGCCAACTTTTTTTCTCTTAGAAGACAATCTACAAATGACAAGCAGCAGCACAGGATTTTCCTTCCTGCCTCTGTGTTTGCCCACAAATACTATCTCCACTTCCACTGCCTGGATGTTGCTCCTGCTGCAGACAATATTCACCTTTGGGTGCTTTCCTAGCATTTAAAATTGAGATATTTGATTCAAGGGGAGACTCTTGCATAGCCCAAAGCAATCCTTAAGGGACCATATCCTGGGAATTGCTACATTAGGATATATCACCATCTTGCATTTTATAGTTCCTATAATGATTTTTCAGCAGTTGAATGTGTGCCAATCCCACACAACATGACTCAACTCAGCCAGAGGTTACAGACCTCTGTCACTGAATTTGGCCTGAACAGAGTTAATTATGACTAGAGCTGAGAAAATAATGAATAACAGCTAATTTGTTTCCCAAAATTCATTTTTCTTTTGCCCTCATAACAGCCATGAGCATATTTGTAGTTTTCTCAGATTTCATTTTGGTGGAGTTATTTAAATGAATATAATTTAGAATATTTTATTTTGTGACTGTATTGTGAACCTCTAAAACCCAAAGCTCAGTTTTTATCCCTCCGGTAAAAATGCTTGCATCCATACTAGCTGAGCATTAAGGCACTTCCAGCAAAGTGCTGGCATTAAAAAAATGGAGATAATTCATCTGCAAGTTTCTGCACAAGCACAAAGCCATCTTAGAATTCTCACTTATGGCTTTAATTATGGGAACCAAGCTTTAAATTTACAAATTTGCACATATGACTGGAATATGCATACTATGAATATTTATTGCAGTAGAATTCGAGTTGTCATGGACTGTGAAACAAAATCATGGACCTGATAAATTCAGTTAAAATGCAGGCAAGTATGTTCCACTTCATAACAAGGAACAGAGTATTTTGTGCTGCTTCTAGCACATTTCTGAAATGAGGAGAAAAAAAATGTAATGTGTACATTTCCAGATACTACATAGATGCTGAAATACTTTAAATGTTTGCAAAATGATTTGTGACAACAAATGAATGCTATTTGTGGAAGACTTTAATTATTTTTTTAACCCATATGGTGTAGCTTACCATGTAGTCTAATTTACAGATCTAATTTACCTCTCTCCTGTGTTCCTGGCCCTGATACTTCACACTTTCTGAGTGGTTCCTGACTTCCCTGTGCTACCTAAAATACTCTGTCTATGCAATTTATTCTGAAACAAAGACAAGAAGATAGTAACATGATGTGTTTGTGCTGGATCCACCACTGCAACAGTGATCAAAGTCAAAATCCAGTTGTTCAAAACTTTGTAGTTAACTTGTGGGTGAGGTTAGTGCAGTAAACAATCTTCCTTTCGAGGTTGAAAAAACTGGTATTAGACCTGAGATAGTCATGTTGATTCACTGGTTGCACTCACTACCATGCAAGATTGCTGACTTGGGTATATTTTGTTGGCCTCCTTGCTGGAAAAGAGAGAACTGGCAAGATGGAAGGCTATTCATGACCCTGTGCTGATGAGGTACACTGTTTGCACAGTAAAGAAGGCAAGGATGAAAAGGCATTCTCAGTAAAGAAGGATGTAGAAAATGTTCCAGGAAGGAGCATGATGCATTTTCATTCTCAGGTTTAAAGATGTGAACTTTTAGTGTTTAGACGCAATATGGATCTTCTAGGATTCCTTGTTTCAGGTTCTTCTTTTTCTCTTTGTCTCACTACCTGACCTCAGAGAGGTGTTTTAGATCAGGCTCCTTCCTCTCACAAATTCTTCTTACACTCTAGATTGCTTCTTTGACTCTAACCTGTTTATCTTAATTTCTTTGATTCTTCTCTTTGTTCCTTGGGGAAGAGTGAGTTGAGCTTTGCATATGTGTGTCCCTGTAATTTCTTCTCCTTTATTATTTGTTTGCATTACCTCAAACCAGAACACCCTATTACCTCAGAAACTTGGGAGTACAAATGTACATTGCTGTTGGCCTCTCGTTTTACTACAGGAGACGGAAAAAACGGTCCTCTTTCCAGTAGGTCCTGTAGAAAATGAATGATTACCCTGTAACTTAACTCTTTTCTGCAAGGAAGAGGTTGTTCCTGTCACACAAAGTTCTCATTTCATAAGCTGTTGTTTCTCCAACCAAGTTAGTGGAGGATCATTTTCCATTTTCCAAGAAGATAAAGGGGAGGACCTCCCCTGCTCAGACAGTGCAGGAATGAAGAAAACAATGAGCTCACTAGAACTTAGCTGCTCCCTTCCAAATGGACAGGTGAGCACCTTGGCACCTGGTTAAAGGGAAGTGAAACTGTGAGGACATCGTCCAAACGTCATTGATTTCTGTGGGCTTTGGATGTGGTTGTCAGAAGACAGACCTTCACTATAGCACAACCATTCCCCATCCAAAGCATCTACAGACTGTCATAAACTAGAAGAGCTGTTTCAAGAAAGACAATTTTTTTTGAGAGTAGCTTTACCTTTGTTACCCTCCTCCAGGATTGCCTTCCGCTGTCTTGACAAAAGGAAAGAAAAAAAAGAAATTAAAAAAGAAAAGTTGAGTGTAGAAAGGGTTTTCATGTGCAATAGCTGTTCAGTCTGTTAAATCAAATTTTGACCTATACTGAGATCCCTGTAGGTTATATATAATTTTCCCCTTATATTTAAATGTACCATCAGCTCCCATGGAACTATGCTCCCTGGTTATGGTTTAGGTTACTGTGCAAACTTTCCATGTGGCTGATGTAACAAATGGTTCCACAGCAATGCTGTCAGGTCATAGAAATTGTGTGTGTGTCTGCTTCAGTGGGCGATGAAGGGTTAAATGCATTCCCTTGCAGTACGTGCTTTCTTATGAGTTTTCAGAATTTTTTATAAAGCTATTTTCTTTTCACCCCTTTCATCTATTTGTTGTGTATGCCTACATGACCTCCTGAAAATACAAACAGAGTCTTTTATTTGCAGAGCCCATTATCAGCCTTGTCTTTAGCCTCATGATAAAGGTCAAGTAGATTAGTTAGGGAGGTTCTTGCCTTTCTAAATCCACGTTAGTTATCTCCTTTTAGATAATTACTATCCATGTACTTCTCTAATGTGCCCCAGGGTATAGTTTCCATTCCTTGAATACTGCAAGGTTAAATTAATCTACTTTTGACACATTTTGCTGGTTTTCAGCTCTGCTAACTGATTTAATACCAGTGCTTTTGTGATTAGTCATCCTGGACAGGGGAAATAAAGCAGGCGCTGAGGAAGAATATTATTCTCCAGTGCAAATCCTCTAAGAAACACTTGTGCTACACCAGCTAATGTTTCTGACTCTTCATGTAACAGTTCTTCAGCTATCCATGCTTTAATCTCTTCCTTCAATGCTGTATTGCCTATGCAAATTTGTGCTGTTTATAGAAAACTTGTAGGAATAAAGGAGCACAACAGCAAGAAAACAATGACTAATATTAACCTCCCTGTAATCTCTAGTCAGACTTCAAAAAACCCCCACATTTCACACTTACCAGGAAAAAAAA
>VXBW01001087.1:1329816-1388488 GCA_013400375.1 Thinocorus orbignyianus | reverse complement strand
AAAAAAAAAAAAAAGATATAGCAAATATATTTTATTTTGCACTCTGTCTTCATGATAATAATTGTATTAGAAATTTGAGGGCTTTAAATATATACAAACATTCAAGATGCAGCTCAAAATTACTTGCTTCCAGTGAACATTCCTTATCTACTGAATACTTATCTACAGTGTTCCTTTCAAGATGTTTACTCTCCTCTGTAATTTGCTAATGATAATACCTGGTTCTGCCTCATTTACACTTTCAGTGTCATATCGATTCTTGATGTGGAAAAAAAAAAAAAAGTGGGAGCATTTTGATATTTCAATTTTGACAGAACTGTATCTTTAGAGGCCAAATATTTTCTTGTATGATGTGTATCATCAGCAAAGCAACAGTGAGGATTTATCACAGTAAGCAGCACTGGTTCTCCAAATAATCCATATCAGTCACTGTGTGACTATTTCACTATTTAACTCCTCCCTTAAAAACTCAAAAGCATAGTAGTAGTAGTAATAATAATAATAATAAACAGTCCACGTTACTGTGCCTGATACAGATTTTCCAACGATAAAATTTCCTCAGTCCCCAAGGGATATTTACATTTGTAACTAATGTTCATTTGTAGCTAACACACGTGTCCTGTGCTCAAACAAATCTATTATTGTAAGAAGCACAAAGCTTCACGCATACATTTTCCTTCCATCCTCTTTCTATGAGCATGGATAGACGAATAATTTCTCCCTATCACATGCTCCCTGTTGTTGCTAATTCCCCAAAGCCATATACTGAATGCAATCATATGTGTTGAATTAAATAAATCAACCATACTTTTATACTTAGGAAGCTCTCCTGTGCTTGTGGTCAGCATGAACAAAAGATATTGAGGCCAAAACAAAGACATTCTGGTTTGCCTGTTTCCCCATGACTCTAAACAGAAATCCTTTTTTAATGTCAATTTGTTTTCAGTTATGAGAATGTTTAAGCATTACAGAGACTTTGTCAACATATTGTCATTTTGTATGCTGTTCAGATGCAACAGTATGTCTGGCGTGATATAAAAGCCAGGCTAAACTGTGCTGTATCCAACCTAACATTTTTCATTGGCTGCGTACCCTTATAATAAAACCCTTCAAAATGCTAGTATGTTTTTATTCATAAAGGTTTCTCTAGATACGCAACAGCCTGTGCTATTCCTGAATGATTACAACATCTCTATAGAAGGAAATGAGGTAAATACTGCAGTACACAAAATATTTTTCAAATGCTAAAACTCTGACCTTATAAAACAAAGAAGCAACCTTGAGTCAGCCAGCCAAGAGCTTTTTATCAGTTTAATGTAGCAGAACTCAACCAAAGGGGCAAATTTTTGCATTACCTTGCCACTGATGTGAATGCTGCAGCTGTGTTTGTGTATCCATATTCATTATTGCTAGTGTTCCTCCTGGATTATGACTAATCCAGAAGAATTTGAATCTTCATTTTGAATTTTGTACTGTTTTTTTGTTATTTTTTTTTTAATTTCTGTAGAAGCAGACAGAAAGAATACTCGAGGCATCCATTATTTCTCTCCACAATTTGTTGGAAGTGGCAGAAGCTATTAAAAAACGAAGGCATACATATCTCATGCTATTCAGCTGACTGGTAATTAAAGTGCAATTAAATTTTTCATGGTGTAGATTGTGTCTGTTTTCCAAAGAAATTAGAAACTGTGGCCCTTAGAGGATTGTGCTTTTAGACTAAAAGACGATAGACTGCCACAGCACTTATTAAATGCAATCACTGATGAAGTTTGCATGTCTAACATACTTATAGGACGAGGTTTGCAGTTACGTGGCTTCTCTTTATGGAAGTGTGTTGTTACTATAGAAATGAATCATCCTGAAGCTTCCCATATGTGTTATAGTAAATTATAAGCAAAATCAATCACTGTGTATCCCCATTTCAATTTGGAGAATCAAAGTGTGGCTCAAATTGCCCCCCGGTTAGGAGTCTGAGTCAAGATGACAGAAAACTGTGCTCATAAGGTGATCTTGAATTATTAATGCTGGGGAATACTGAGCAGAGTTAGGTATTCTGTATTTCCTTCTCAAGGAGCCCTTGATTCTGCACTGCCTGTACTGGGAGCATGGGAACATTAAGCTTCCTTTCCAGGCATCTAAAGTTAGATGCCTGTGAGCTGACAGCATGAATAGACTGTGGGGATAAATCCTACTCTTAGTCTCATGTAAGAGTTTTCTAAAGTCACGTTCAAGTATAGTAGCAGAACTGATTATTTGTTAAATATTTAGAACGAACTGTAGGGAGCTCTGGAGAAGAGACAGACATGTGCCTAAGGCCCACAGAGGTCACCTAAGTGGAGGCTTAAGCACTTTCTTTAGATGTTCTCCTGAGTAGAGATGGCATTAGTGCTCAGATGCTTAGAAGGTGCAGTGCGATGTACAATGCAAAGACATGAAATGACCTCCCAGCAGAGACTGAAAGAGAGATGGACAGAATACGTTTCCCAAAAATATCCAGTGACAGGGGTGACCAGAGTGTTCCCAGGGACGGAAAAGACTCAAATTCTGCTTTCTTCAGGCACTGCAGAATATGTAATTTGCTAAGAGGGATTTAAATGAGGCAACGGTGATACTTGTGCAATTTGACACGTGAAGAAATTTAAGTAGATACAGAGAAAAACACCCAGAAATGAAACGGGGGTGTGGGAGCAAAAAAGGGTTTTCTCAAATCTGGTATTGATAATGGATCAGATGATAAGATCTGACAGGAGAAAGTCCAGTACAGCCTGAATTCAGTAGTGCTTTCAGTGCAAATTTCCCATGTGAAGTATGTGCGGATTTTCACCAGCAATTATCATTTAAATGATTCCAGCAGATTTGCCTTTATTTCATATTTTATCATGGATCCAAGTAATTGAATACTTGTCAAAATGTTTAATTTCTCAAATAATAAAAAAATAATGCTTTTAGTTGATTTCTGGGGGTAAGTAGAGGTTCTAGATTTGAGTATTCTACCTAATGATGACTAATGCAGAAATGTAAAGCAATGGACAAGCTTGTAATTATTAAGAGTCTATGAATCCTAAATAGTTGTTCATCAGGGATCAAATTCCAGCTCCTTATATAATGCAGTTTAATCATGCATATAAATTCTTATATTTATGTGAACAAAATGGGTAATCGAAGGCTTGTGTATCTTGGGAGCTTAGTAGATTATTTGTCCTGCCCTGTATTTCCTGACATAGAAATGAATTTTATTGAGTACCACTGAAACCTCTTCCTTTAAAGAGGACAAGAGAGAGAAACCATCTTTTTCTTCAGAGTACCATCTATCTTCCTCTTTTGGGTGACTTAAATGAGAAAATTTAGTACTCTCACTGCAGTTGCCTGCACTTGCTCTGTGCATGTAACCACTTTGTTTTGCTATGAGAAAGGGAAGAGTGAAAAATACAATTTAGGTGACAACGTCTGGCAATTTCGATTTTGATTTGCTAACAGCCTCTTTAATATTCAGATTTCAGCTGTCTTGACAGGTATATTCATAGAGGATGAAATTCATATGCAGACAAGACAGCCTCAGGCCTATGCACCGCATAAATCCTAAGCCTTTAAAATGTGCTTTAAGTGGGTCTAATTGATGTACAGGACCTGTACTGGCCCCTATACTCATGGGAGAATTGCTCCTCATTTTCAGGCTTGCAATATTAACTATTCTACTTTGCTTTAAAAATCTTTTATTCTTTTTGATCTGTTTCCAATTTTCCTAGAGGACTGTTTTAACGCTGCCTTCTGTTTAAACACAGAGTGGAATATTTGAGATCGTGATATATATATTAGATACAAACACAAATGAAATGTATATTGGAAAGGTCAGCATTCGATAAAAATTCAAATCAGCTATTTGGATCTGATTAAACACTGTGTGATGTGTGCGGTACGCACATGGGGATTGTGCAGAAAATCCACTAAACACGATTATGGGAAAGCACACATTTTGTAAAGGACAAAATCTATCATAGCCTTTAATAATTTGTAAGAGATAGGTGGAGACTAGAATTACTATAGCAACTGATTACGTGTTTGTGGGTAGTTTGGAATGTGCTAGTACATTGAGCATAATATGCCATTGCTGATTCATACTTCATCATTTCATTTTTAAATACTTGAAGCAAGTCATATGGAAAACATCAAATATTATTCTGAAGAGAGGATAGTTACATGATCTTCATCATAGGATTTTATCTTTACGTACATTTTTGGTCCATTGTTCTGAAGAAACATAGGCTTTTTGGTTTGTTAAGCGTACCTTTTTTGTTTGAGCAATGCTTCTGCCTCAAGGGTAAATAACCAAAATAGATTTTAAAATGCTTTAATTGATCTTTTCAACTACTTGTTTTTCTCTCAATTTAGTGCAGTATAGCCAAATTTACCTTGGAAATTAATCAAGCTAAATATGAAATAACTGTGTTAGTTTTCAATGACAGCATCTGCAACATGGCTGAAGCAATTATTTTAAATTCACACCATTAATGAATTAAAATTAACCTTGAAAGTCTATAAGTAGACAGGCTAGCTCCAGTATTACGAAGAAGAATTATGTCTACCCAAGAATTAGAGTTATTTCCAAACTCCTCCTGAAAAATCAGTGTGCTTTTCCACATATTATAAATGCTGAAAATTTGAAAGTGTAATCGGAACATTTTTCACACAACAGTCATAGTTTCCAATCAAGTCAACTCAGGGTTCATTTGGATATTCGCATGTATATGCTGGGAAGTGTAGAACTGAGATTTGACAAAACACCCTTTAATGTATCTATAAATTGCCTTTAATATATTTTGGATTGTTAACTTTATCTGTTAGGTAGAGACCTTTGTTGAAGTCCATAGGGTTTTGAATAAAGTGTTAAAATTAAATATGATACAGTAATACACATATAGTGAGGTAATCAATAGCAATGTTTTGAGATGGTTACAGGGCAACAAAGATACACTGAGTAAGCTGCTCTACAGGTATTAAGCACCTGAATTGCCATCAGTTTGTTCACTACTCTGATTTATAGAATCTATTCTTCATCTAAATGGTTGGTCACTGCTTTTAAAAATAAAAATCTTGCTTGTAGAGTCATGCTACAAAAGCATTGACAATGACAGTTTGTGATGGAAGTAGCTGAGTACAGCATACCAAGGTTGTGTCTCCAGTTTGACACCCTACTCTGTATATGAGGCTTGTGATGCAATTGACAAGTCTGATGACTTGTTAATGACAGGTTCACTGATTGATGTGGAGGTTAGTGATCTTGTCAGAAGTCCTTTGCAGGCAAAGACACAGGATGTTCAGTGAAGGAGCTTTGGGCATGGGCAAGCCTCATTAAAAGCGAAAGGAGAGTTGGTGGTGGAGGATTCAGAAGGAGCTTGGCTGTTCCCAGAGCAAGAAGACAAGGCTGCCAAAAGAAAGGAGAGGAAGTGAGGAGTATATGTGCTCCAGAGTGGAGACAAAACAGGGTGTTCCTGTGCTCTGTAACTCAGTAATCTCTCCATTTATTGCTTCTCTTTTAAGGGGAACATAGCCTTTTTCAGTGTTTTTTTTTCTGACATAAGCATTTCTGCACATGAAACTGGCTTAAATGTTGTCTTGTGTGTTGTAGAGTTTTGTATGACATACTGCATGGAATGGCTTGATCTATGCTCTATCATGTAGGAATCCAAAAAGTTGTGTATGGTTATATTTAATCTGTCTGGGCTCGTATTTTTAAATTCTAAGGCAATCTGCATATCTGCATGCATTCATTTTACTTATGTCATGGTGGAAATACTTTAACTACACAGTAGTATTCATGCTGTCAGTGTACTTCTGAGCACAGCAAAATTTCCCTTTTGGCTCATCTCTATTCATAAACAAATGTCATGGAGAAGTTAATACTCTGCAGTTTTAAAGAATCTATTGTATTGTGCCTCAAACCAGCAATGAAAAAGGTATGTATTTTGCAAAACTTACTTGCATGGTTAGCATATTTTGTACTTTATAGCAACATATAAAAAGTCATCATTTACATGGGTAAACTATCCAGGTCTTCTGCTGTTTTGTAGCTAAATAACTCTTGTGTTCAGAAATGGGCTTATTCTTACCTCTATTCTGGAAGCATACTGTTAAAAAGACGTGCATAACTTTGGGTTTCCTTGTCATGTAATTATTACCTTTTAACGTAAAATAAAACTTACATCAAAAAATTGCAACAGTAATCCAACCCCCAGATTCTGAGGGGGAGGGATGTCAGATCTCAAAACAACAGCCTAAACACCAAAGCACTGGTAATTCAGCTTTAGGACAGGATCTGGAAAGTGTCTGGGATAGGAAAAATGAATATATGGCAAAACTGCTAGGTCAAGTCAAAGCAGGAGCTCAGCCATCAACATGTCTACCCTATTACCTATCCATAGCAGGCCTGGATGAGAGCAGCTCTGATGACTCAAAGCTGAGGATGACAGTTTATGATAGCACCAACCAAGCAGGGGCTAGAACTGAGCAATGTACCTTCTTATATGAAGGTACAAATCTCATCAGCTGTTCAGCTGATAAGGAACAATGTAAAGAACTGTCCTACATACCAATGACAGTGATAAGGTATGTCATACTTTTTGCCAAAAAAATTCTGCACAAAGCCATCAAGCAATTAGCAGAGCACTTTCTAAGAACTGGTCTTTCGCGTGAGCCAAAGTTGCTGGTCCTTTGACAAAACCTTATGAAAAAGGGGAGGAAGTTGACCAAGAACATTACTTGATACACCACCATGAGTAGAGAAAGAAAGAAGATACAGCTCCAAGGAAGAGCATGAAGTCGTTTTTATTACAAAAGCTTGCAGTGCCGTGATGTGTATCTGCAAGGTGACTCCAGGAAAGATCTGCATTTCTCTGGGAGAGAAGCTATCACCAAGCAGAGGCTTTTTTTCTGCACTCTATTGAGATACCTCTGGCCTAGCATGAAATACAAACTGGAAGACGTACAAAAATCCTCCAAATGATTGCCATGAAAGCCAAGAGATATCTAAGCCATATTTCAGAGAAATCACAAATTGACAATAAAATGGTGAGATACCATTGTGCTACTTTGCAAAATCAGATGGCGTCATGACATTTTGTTTTTGCTCGAGGCAAGTAAATGCCATTTTAGATCTTGATGCCTGCCTTATGCCGTAGATTCATATTTAATCGCGAGGACTCAGTATGTGGTTTTCCTGTGCCCTGCAAAGGAATATTTACAGATTTCTTTTCATGACTGCCTCCTGCATCAAGTTAGAAAGATGCCCTTTAGGCTGCAGAGATTAATGGACATATCATAGATCAATGGGTAGTTTCCTGAGGCTTCATGCACAGTACACCACTGCATGTCTTAACGTGTAATTTTCGGTGTGTATAGGGAGATAATTTTGAAACAGCTGTTAGTGGTCTAGTAGTTGCTTCAAAGATGTGTATCTTGCATGTGGGCCATCCAAACAACTCAATCAGCCTCCACAGGACACACCACTTTGATTATGTGTGGGTAGACAGGACCCGGAAGTGAAAAGAATATAAAATTATTAATAAAAAGATGGCAAAATATGGTTAGAGGAGAAGAAAGCAACTTGGTGGGAGAGAGAATAGTGGAAAAAGAAAATGTAAGTGTAAGGATAGAGAGAGTAGGAAAGAAAAATAGAAAAATTAGAAGAGGAAAACAGTGAAGAAAACAGGAGACAAGTATATGGGAAGGAGAAATTTCTTCTTACTGTTTGAAATAATGACTTGTGAGATAGACCAGAGATTCTGCCTCAGACACAGCTGGTACGTGCAATGGGAAACCAATAGTAAGTATTATGTCAAAGAATTTTAGCAAATAAAAGGGTATAACCTGGAACACTGGGCTCATAGATCAGTTACCCTGGCAGCTCTGTGGCACTTGCACAACAGCTTGCTGGAGCTCTTCCCAGCAAGCTGTACTGTCTATTATTTTTGAACTAGAACTGTGAACCTTGTCTCATTGCACAGATATTGTCTGCTGGGAGCTGTGGGCCAAGTATTACGGAGTCTTTCTTTAGCTCTGTGGGACACAACCAACATCTGATAGAAAAAATAGTACTTGATAGAGTCCACATGTGTTTCTTTTGCTCATTTCCCCTCCTCCACTCATCCATAAATCAATGCACTAATTGCCTCCACACAATTGGCTGAGAAAGAAATGTGGTTGCTCACTGTTTCGTAATTTTAGACTGCTACAAGCCATTAATTCTTATGCTTTAGGTATGATAGTGCAGTTGTAGCTCTTCCTGTGTGCCTGCTACCCTCAGTGAATGGGGTGCAAGGTAAACATTTATCAGATTGTTTCAGCAGATTCCTCTCAGAAGCGTGCTGCGCCAATGGGATGTCTGCCTCCAGCCTTTAGGGGAAGGGAGTTGGACATGAAATGTCTGTGCCTCCACTGGTGCCCGTGCAAGTACCATTGTAAGGACTAGACTGATTAGGTCCTTGTCAAGTAACTCCATAGGATTTTCTGTGCAGTTTCCAGGGGTTTGTTTGGTTGGTTTTTTATAGTTCATGGCCATATTCAGTGTCATGTTCAACCACTGCACTTGTGGTCTGGCCCAGAGAGGCAGCTGTCCTTCCATGTCTGTCCTCCCAAGGGCTGGAATTCCCATGATTGGAAAAAATGTTAGGCTTCCAACAGACCCATCATGTATTTTTATGTAGTAGCCACTAAGTAGGAGAAAGACCAGCTAATTCTTTGACAACTGGATTCCTGTGTGTTGTGTCCTGTATCTTCAATCTGGGAACTCTTTGTTTCTGTTCTTACTCAAGAGGTTTTTCAGTAGGTCCCTGAATGCATTGGACTTTATCTTAAATTAATTGTTCATCCCTTATCTTGCCTATAGAAATATGTCCTTGTCAGTTCAAGACATGAACCTCTAATGACCTAATCTAGAAATGCAATCCCAAATCTCATGTTGAGGAAATTCAATGCAAAACACCTACTGGACACTGGGCACTGTCCAGACACTGTACTGCTTGGACAAAAATCTTTTAATCCAAAGTACTACGCATTCTGAGCAATGCTCTGGAAACTTGGTTTTGATTTTCTGATGCTGACATTAACATTGTCTTACAGCTCTTAAAAGCATGATGATCCAAGTGCCATCAAAAGGTGAAAAAAACATGGCACTCTGCATCAAGCATTAAGATCTGTGGCATTTTACTTGTTTACATCAGTGGAAAGTGGCTTGAGATGTTCTGTTATCTGTAACATACATGTTGGATTTAGCCATTGGAGACTAAACTACCTGCTGATATGAGATACTATGTAGAGCATGAAATCTTGAGAATTGTTTTACTTTATATGAACTGAAATATTAATTTCATGTATGTATTTCCTCCTCAAGCTATCTCCTTTTAAATTTTTTTTGACCCCTGCCTGTTCTACCAAGATACAAATGTACTCATTAATCAAGGTGTGCAGCAAACCTGCCTTTCCTTGAAAAAAATGCTTTCCAGGTGAACATGCTACTTTCAATTACACACAGAGAGTTCAAGCATGCATTGGTCTTTTGAAGTATTGCACACCATTTTCCATGTTATGAAGAGGCATGGTGGTGTTACCAGAAAAAAAAATCTCCTTTATATTCAGCCAACATTTCAGGCAGCACTTTAGAGCCTGGGAGAGATTATTGCTCATGATTGCTGTTCATAAAGTTCATAGCAGGTCTCTTTTTTTCTTCTGTAAAGAATGCTATTTCCTTTCTCCCCTTTCTTCCAGATTGTTTTATTTCCTAGGAAACTCTGGAGCAATTTACATGCCTTTTGGGTCATGCAAGAAATTTTCTGGCCAGCTGAGTGACTGGATCAAAGTTAAGTGTTCTCCAGTTCAGACAGATGGTCTTGTTTAGCTGTCACATTTTAACTGTGTAGCTTACGAAGGATTTGTAATTCTCTTCAGAACTAGTGCTAATATTTTGAACTTCTGCAGAATCTTCCTGTTGAGCTCTGAAAACTCTTTACAAACATAATTGAATTTAGCCCTCATATTGATTCTACTGAATAGATCAGTATTCTCATATTAATGATAGAAAAGCTGAGACATGAGGAGTAAAGCTAGATGTGTGGGATATCTGACATCAGGCAATGGAGTTCCTGTTCAGACATGCTGGTGACAACTTATGCGTAGAAATCTCACTAAATTATGTAAATACCAATTCAGCTGTTACTGTTACTAATATTATTGGCAGTAAGTATCCAAAAAGCAAGAAAAAAGTAAAGATAGTGCTCAAAGAACGTCCTCACATCAGAGGTGACACTAAATGATTGAAGAATAAGACCCATAGTACTTTAGAAGGAGGAACTAAAGGGCCATCACCTCAAAACTTTACAACTAATTATGAAGGGAGAATAAAGGGAAAGGAATGGATAATGCTTTAAAAAAAATGTAGATTTGCTAAAAAAAGATCCTGCAAAACTGCGTTTTTGAGAAGATGATATAATCTAAATGAAAGAAAACACCACAGATCTAAGCTTCAGTGAAGAATGTAATGGAGTATTACAGAGTTACTGCCCTTGCTGTTGGTCATTTGCACAAAAATCATAATGTGAATAAGAAACTCTAAGAAAGAGGAAAAAAAAGCAGGAGCTTCCTATGAGTCCTTCCACAATCTTCCACCTGTTCTAAACTGGAAGCTTATGATTTGGAAATAGCAGACAGGGAAGAAGGTGTGGTGATCACACAGTGACTGTGACATGCCAAATGATGTAGTCATGGAAGAAGACAATATGCATGGGCTTGGTTATCCATTTGCTTTTTGATCAAAAAGCAACTGCACCTTGAGGTGTAGTAGCATGATGGATTTTTACAGCACTTCTCTGCTTGCTTTTCTTAAAAATATCCTAATATTTGTTTTGCTTTTTTGATCATAATGTTCACAGAGCTAATGTTTTCACAGAACTATCCATTATAACTCCAAGATCTATTTTCCAAATTATCCAGACTACTTCAGAACCCATTACTGTATATATAAATCCTATCTAAAACACTAATTTATATGTATTAAAGAAATTATAAAAATAACAATAACTCTCTAGTCCCCAGAAGCTGAAAGCAACAGATATCCAGCCAAAGAACACGCTGGTTTGATTCTTTCCTGACCCACAGCTGTCATGAGAAAAATTACTCTGTCTCTCCAGATTTCAGTCATCCTATCTGAAGTTGGTATTTGTAATCATCTCTCTAAAGAGAGAGAGAGTCATTGTACTGCACCTGACAGTTTCTCTGGAGAATTATCTGATATGATAGATATGATAGAAAAGAAAAACAGTTCGATACTATTGCTTAAACAAGTGATCTAACTCACATGTTATCAGTCTTTTGTATTACAATGGACCTCTGAGGCGATCTGAGATACTGGTGAATGGAGAGAGAAGACATTTTGTACTGAAGACGTCAGTACTACCAGCTTGTCCTTCCTTGTGCAGTTTGTGCTTGCACACGTGCACACGCACTCGCATGACCTCTCTCAAGTTTACTGACACTAATAGCAATTAGATGCATTTGGCCCTGATGCTGAGAAGGCTCAAATCATAGCAGAGGGATTGATTAGAGGAGAGTTATTGGCAATTTGCATGAGGGATCCAGCAGTGCTTTTTATTTTGCTGTTGCTCTCTGATTCTGTGGCTGACGAAGAGAGATGGTGCAAACCTGTAGATTTGTGATCTATGAAAAGTTGCATTGCTTGTATCTGCAGCCAGTCGTGAAGTTGTATTCTCAGCTGTGCGAGATACTGAGGGCAAGCCATTTTTAGCATTAACAGGTAGTCATAGGTTCACCAGGGGAGGTAAAGTTGACACCAAAGAATTTGTCACCAATTGCAGTGTCTCTAGTGTACATTTTCCTTCCATATTTTATTTCTTTTCTCACACATGTTCTCTTCAGCTTTCCCATTCTTTCTTACGCATCTTACCTACACTTAGTGTGTTTTCTGGCATTTTCCCAACATACTCTGTATGGCTTTTAAAATCTTTTTATAAATCCTTTGAACTGTTGACCTAAATCTCTTGCTCTTCTGGTTATGCAAGGACTGAGATGGTATGTTCCTATCTGCATCGACAGTCTATCCTACCATCTTTAGCTGTAAAGATGGTGAACTCATGACAAAAAAGCCAAGAGCTACAAGATGTTTTGAAGATCAGCCAGGACACAGAGGCAATCCATATAAAATCTTTCCCTACTTCCATTACAGATTGAGCACTCTTTCTTTCCTTAGCATCTCTTAACACCAGAAGAAAATAAAAAATTTGAAGTGGACAGTTCAAACAGATAGTGTTGGCATTTTAAGTGGATGAGTGCACTTTATACTACTTGGTCGTTTTATTAAAGTTATCATTCAAATCTTGGCAGAACTAACATCTGGAACAATATCTATTTTAATGTGACATAAATTATCACCATAAGGAGTACAGCAGAATGATCAGCAGCCAGAGAGAAATGAATTCTGAGATGGATAGCTAGCATTTCTTGAGAACTGAATTGATTAAGAAGTGTGATTGTTTATTTGATTGCATCAGTTAAATTACTGAAACAAATAGTAATGGAACAGTATGAGATGCAGATGTAATGAAAAATATTTTGAGCCATGATTTCACAGATCTAAATCCTGAACTGTTTCCAGAGGAAGTTGTTTCACTAAAATAACAGGACATTTTGTGAGTGAGGACAGAATTAAAAAAAAAAAAAAAGCGGTAGTCTGACACAAAAGTTTATGAACTAAGGTTACTGTCTCTAGATTTCATTTGCAAAAAACAGTAAGCCTGTTAAGCCTATACAACTGCATTTACTTTCATTGGACTGGCAGAACCAGACAGATGGACAAGACAGCATAGACACAGGAGCCAGGCTCTGCATGAACGAAAAATCATCCTAAAGTTCCAATGAGATCTAGGTTGAACTCCTGGCTATTCCCTGAGGTTTTCTCTTGTAATACTGGACAAATCTGTTCGATTGCCTGGGCCTCTGTGTCTTATCTGTGCAGAACAAAGGCTGGCATGCCATGCCTTTTAGTGCTTAGTATGATGATACTTGTACACGAGTTGTGATTGTCAGTGAAAATTTCAATATTGGGGATACTGAGAGTTGTGCCAATATAGCAATATTACAGATAGAGAGCATATGTAAATTAAGCTGCAAAAGATGTACAGCCAAGATATATTATAAGAGTATGGAGACTTCCAAATGAACTCTGATCAGAGGTGTTAGGCTTACAAATCTCTATTGATATCAGACCCCAGCTGGCTCAGAAAATTATGCTGCCTTTCTGCTGTTATTTGTTAAACTAGAAGAGTAATCCTCTTAGGGGCAATTAATAGTTTTGTGTAATAGTAACAGAAAGTAAATTTTCCTGCTTTAGTTTGTAAGCTAATTTCCAGCATAAAGATTCTACTACTAATAATGTCTTTTTATCACTGACAAAGCTTTATTGTAATGCTTTAGGGATGTGCACTAGCGGTTATCTCCAGGAAGACCTCCCTGCTAGTGCTGAGGAGCAGATCCCAAAGTCCATGTGAGGTCAAATCTGGGAAAAAACAGAAAAGAGTGATGCCAGCATTACACTGTTCACTGATGCTTTGATTGTCTCTGTGAGACACTGTGGTGGGGAGATAAAATGGACAATAAACATTTTAGTGCAGCTGGAGTGTATCAGGTCTGCCACAGGTAAAGAAATTAGTTTGCTGCTCCAAAAATGACATGGCTGCTTCAGAAGGTAAAAGAGGAGATGTAAAGTACTGACCTAATTTAAAGTTATCTGGTCATCCACGATAAATAGGAAGTTGTTAAGAGAAGGAAAGAATGAGGGAGAAATAGAGGGAAAGAGAAGCCACGAAGAAAAACAGGTTAACACCATTAGTATTCCAAGAAAAAAACACATTATTAACATGAGAGGCAGGCCAGTATCTTTGGAAAGCTTTCACAGGGACCTCTAAAGATTATACATAGGTTAATGTAGATATATTGCCCTTAGAAATTTTACAGTTCCAACAAGACTTCTAATACTTAGCATGCAAAACAGAGTCACTTAGCCCAGTATCAGTAAGACCTTCCCAAAAATAACCCTGTAACCTTGCTCCATCCCAGGCAAAATTCTTGCACAAGGCTCATGCTTATTAAAAAATACTAATATTGAGAAAATTGTGTATAAAGCTGCTTAAGATTATTTTCTATAAATAGAAAATTTCTCATTAAGCACTATTTCAGCCTCAAATTGCTGGTTTTGGAGCAGGAATTACTAGCTGAAATTATGGGTAGGAGATCAGACGGAACAGCTGCAGCACCTTTGACATTAAGATCTGTGACGTCCTAAATGAGCACAGATAGATTACCTCTCTTATGCTCCTGGGACAAAATAACTGGGCTTTCCCTGGTAATATCGATAGATACCAAATGTTTGTACTTTTTAGCGCAAATAATAATTTGTCCTTAAGTTTGTCCTAAAAATGGTGCTCATAATCCCCATATTTAGAACCCATTGATTGTCCCAGCCAAGAAATAGAAATAATATCATGTGAATTAGATGACCATCTCTCATCACTGAATAATGAAAAAACAAATAACTGGACAACATAAAGATAATTCCCAGTCTGCAGTTTAGTGAACAGCTTTAATGAACGTACTTAAGTACTGAGCAGTTCAGAAATCAGGAGTGCATCACAGAAAGAAGAGGTGATCGAATTTATTTGATACTACATTTGAGGTAAACATTTCCACCAGCTGTAGCTAGTGTGCTTGTGTCATGAGGGTGACACTGTCCTCTTTGCATTCTGCTCACCACCTTTCCTGAAGCCCAGGAGCCTCTTAATTCATTCTCTGTTGCTGTGGCTCCTAAAACTGCTTTATGTCTTTTATGCTGTCATATTTACTTGCACTAAAAGGTACTGCAAAGCAATTTAATGTACAGCATCACTTTTTACATGTCACCATATTAAAGAGTCTGGTAACATTTCTGCTTTAAACCCTTACTTCAGGTTTTATAAATCCTTCCTGCTTCTAACTACGTCAGGCAGAAGACAACAGTGTAAATGTTAACCCCACACTTTGATTTACATGGAATAGTAGGCATCTCTTTATTTTAAAATGTGAGGCGTCAGAAGAGGCAGTGATTTTGCATAGTCTCTTTTTTTCAATACTAGGTTTTAACTTACAAGAGAACACAAAAGCTTAGTATATTCATCCAGTAATGGGAGATAAGTTGAGTGGAAGTAATGTATTAAGAAATAGAAGGCATTTGTTAAAATTTGTCAAGGGTTGTCTTTTCAGCATTGTCCTTTGTATAAGAACACAGGGGATTGCTTGGAGAGATCCAGAGCTAATATATAGAAAGAAGAATATTTCCTCCTTTGTAAAGTATATGATTGGTGATTGCGCTGAGCGTTAATCAAGGCAAACCTCGTGGCTGAATTACAAATAGGAGCTATTGATCTCATGGTGTATTAGAAGCAGGTATTGCTTTACAAAGTATGTGGTCACGGCTGTTGGGTCACACCCATTTGGATGACAGCAACAGTGGGGTTTTGCAGGGGTTTGTCCTGGGACTCATCCTGTTTAACATCTTTATCAATGACCTGGAGGAAGCAATAGAGGGCACTTCTGTGAGAATTCCAGAGGACACCCAGCTGGGGGGACCAGTTGATTGGCAGGAGGGCAAGCTTGAGAGATGGACCAGCATGGATGCTTTTGGTCACAGAAAGGAACAAAGCTGTGCTGTCTTACGTAAACAGAGGATGTGATACAAAACCTACAGATATTTCTCAGACGCCTCCAGTTCTCTTCTTTACAGCACAACCTCACATGTTAGTTGTTGTATTCTGTTTAATCTCTCTTTACAAGTGGACTACTGGGCATTGACCAGTGCCAAGGGCCAGGAAACATCGCTCCACAGAACTATCTTTATTTCAGTTTTCAGTGTGTTACTGTTCCCCTTCCTTTCCCTCAGGCCTTGGTAAATCTCATAAAATCCTTTTCAGATTGAAATCCTACTCTTCCCAAGCTGTAACGTGTTTTACAGCATGTATTTCTCTATAGTTGTCTTTTAGTCTCTTGTTGATAGTCTTTAGGTATCGGTTCCTTGGCTGGTAAATGTCTTCCTTATTCTTAAATTTATCCACTTTGGTTTGTTCAGAGCAATATGTGGGGATAATAAATTGGCTCACAAATAGCTGACACTGCTTCTTAGTTCTTTCTACTGTGCCAGTTTTTCATAATACTGAATACTAGGGATGCCTCAAAAAAGCCAGCAGCATTTTTCCCACTTACACATCTTCCAGAAGAGCTGTAAGCTGCCTGGGTTTCTCTAGTAAGCTTAGTCAACGGATGTGCTTCCACAAAAGGTGTTGGAATGGTTTAATAGATTTATTCCAGAGTATGATAATAAATAGTTGTTTCAAATGTCAATTTTAAGGCTTGCAAAATGTAACTATGTACATGCATAAGATCAGAGCATAAATCAGCTCAGTAAAACAGATTTGTAAATATTTATGAGCACAGGGCTCTTTGTTTCACACTTACTCCTTCTGTGTCCTCATCTTAAATTTTCATGAGCTTTAGTTTATGGCTGGTAGTCTAGGCCAAGTATCTGATATTGCTAAATTGCTGCCTGTTTTCTCTGGTATTGCATATGCCACAGTCCTAAATATTTACAGGTAAATGTATGTTCTATAGAAAGAAACCTGCTTGCATGGAGGAGCAGATTCTGAATTCTGATGGATCCATGTGAAGTTTGGCAGGTGTCACGTTACTGAACTAAAGTATAGCCTGGGTTTGTCCAGTGAGCTCCCACCCCTGCGGTGGCTGCAGGCAAGGCAGGACCCAAATTCCCTGTTTGTGTTGGTATTCTGAATGGGGTTGGTTATTCAGGAGGAAGAGGAAAAGGGATGACATTACAAAGATGGTTGAAAGGATGAAAAGTAAAGGTGTGGAGCAAAGGAGATGTGAGGAGGCTGTGACAGAGAAGTGGAAAAACAATCAGAGCTGTCAGCATACAGCAGAGGCAGTCTAGTAGGGACTGCAAAGATGAGTTATCATCTCATGCAAAAGTCTTTGCCTCCCTGGCTCCATCGTCTGTGGTCACGATTCTTGCCCCAGCCAGCCTGGCATTTCAGTTACCCAGAGCAGAGGGAATGACATTTTTACTCCGTCCTTTGCAGCAGTCACCGAGGAAGGCAGAAGTATGCAATTGCCTATTTTTTTGCAATCTTTACAAAGTTGTGCATATGCTCACTACTCCCATTTCTGCCATGTTAGTGCTGCAATTTCTATTACTCTTCACTAATTTACATCAAAATCTCTGGTTTAGTTGCATTTTCTCTCTATTTAACTAGTAGCAGATAGCACCATGTTAATTGGTGTAATAACCTGAAACAAAATCTAAAAATAAACCTACTGATAATTTTCCAGTGTTTGTTTAACTGGATCCTTGAAGTTCCTGAGTGGTCAGTATGGACTGAGATAAGTGCTACGATTTTTCTTCTCTCCTGTGTGCTGGCTTTCCAGACTTTTTGAACTGCAGCCCACAGTGGGTCTGAACAGGGGATGCTTGTGGCAATTCAGGATGGATTCTTATTGAAGAGTTGGTTTCTTCTGCTTCATGAGACGTTTTGGCAGATCAAGAGCTGTTGCTCCTGAGATCCTGCCAGGCATGTTTCCTATGTGTTTCTGTATGTTTTCACTGAAACTGTATAGGATCAGCACAAAAGGGAGGGTTGGGTGTGAAAACATTTTCCATGATGTTTACATGTCTTCATTTGAGATTTGTAAGGACAGACAGATACACCTCCATTTAAACAATAGTTGTATTTAATCATGTTTTCATTTTCATTAGTGAAAAGTAATGGAGAAAGATAACCCAATCATTTGCATGCAGACTTATCAGAAGATTCCTATACACTGTACAAATTTACATAATTTAATATCTTAGCATTTGATCCTACTCTTGCAAAGTAGATTTTGGGAAGCTTACAGACTCTTTTTCCTGCTCTTGTGACAAATTCTGTATTTTTTTAGACACTCCCCAAGCACGTTGCTGTTGTACTTGATGAAATAAAATGCTGTTTGATCAAATAGGAAGTTTGTCTTTGGTGAGTCGTGCGTGAGGCTTTTATTCTTTCATTTGTGTTAGCTATTCAATAAAGATCTAAGATCTTCTGCAAGTGACTTAATTTCCAGGTGTGTCCCTTCACCTCATGTTTCCTGCTGGCCAGTTCCTGGAAAGTCACATCAACAGCTTTCTGCAGCCCTGAGGTTGCGCTTCTGAGATGCAATGCTCTCCACATCCAGGTCAAAGGGCTGGGGTGGAATCAGGGTATTGTGAGCCAAGGGCCAGTAGGATTTGGAAATGTGGACTGGCCACCATGGATGTTTAAAAACATTTTGAGAGGAATTAATGATGACATTATTCTCCACCTACTTCCTAGGAAAAAAAAATAAATCGAGTAAGAATAGGAGTGTATCCTTACACTAGCAAATACTTTGTCTAGATGCACAAGCCAAGTCTGAGATGTTTACTTTGATGTGCAGCACCAGTTCTTTCTCCAACAGGGAGCAGCAAGCAAACCCTCAGAAATGTTGGCATACCTGCTTTCCCTGCAGTACCTTTCCTTCATCTTGGAGGATCCAGGACTGGGTTCCCTGCTGAAACTTCCTCTTAAAAATTATAGCTCTCCAGAGACATGGGATTGTGAAGGACCTCTGTTTGCAACACTAACTGCAGCAAATGCTATTGTATTCTCCAACAGTAGCAAATTAAATAATCCCACTCTCGTCGCTTTCTAACAGGATAATGTTAAAGGCATTCCTCTGAGATGGAGAGTAATAATTTACTAATTCCCCTCAGTATTTCATGCTTCTCAGTAGTGCCGCTAATTTTCTCTGAGTACCTTATTAACATTCACAGTGACTTTGCAGTCCCACCCTAATAGCTCTCCGCAGAGGCAGTGACTGTGAAGGTGAGAGCTGACAGTGACACATTTTCCTCCTTTTTCTCTGCAGACAATATTATCCTGGTTTCCATCCGCTGAGGGCTGTCCAACTAATGCGAGTGGGCAAACTGCAGTACAGTCAAGATATGTTTCCTCAAGCGCTGGAGACCTTGAAAGAGGTCAGTATTGCAAACTTTTTATTCCCTGTTCCCCTCCTTCTCTTCCCCCGAACCTGCTGTGTGTCCCCCACTTTCCCTCTGACAGTACCTCACACCTTTGGATACTCCTCACGGCTTTTTCCACCAGCGGTGTTTCCCCAGGCTGCAGGTAAGTCTGGTAGTGGGTCACTGTTTCTCAGCATTTCAGGCACTGATTTCCTCCAGTATCAGTCACTGCTAATTACAGTTTGATAGCTCAGAGGTGCCAGGATGAAAAATTTATATTAGATCCAATGAGAGAAAAGTATCTCGGTGCCTCATACTCTTCTTCTTACCGTAGCAAAGTGAATCTGGAGGCACTGAAAATACAAACAAGAACAGAAGCTGCAGTTTCTGCAGATGGTGATATCACTGTGGGAATAGTCATCCCATCATTACAACCCATTCAGAGGAGGGGCTTTCGTGTCCTACTCAACTTGTTCTAATGATATAGGCTGTGTCATTTTCTCCTGAGAAGCCTGTATTTCAAGTAGACTTGAGGAATATCTTCTTGTTCTGTTGAAAGGATTATCACATGAGAGAGATCACAGAGTCACAGAATGGCAGGGGTTGGAGGGGACCTCTGGAGATCATCTAGTCCAGCCCCCTGCCAGAGCAGGGTCACCTAGAGCAGGTCAGACAGGAACGTGTCCAGGCAGGTTTGGAATGTCTCCAGAGATGGAGATTCCACCACCTGTCTGGGCAGCCTGTTCCAGGGCTCTGCCACTCTCACAGGAAAGAAGTTCCTCCTTATGTTTAGGTAGAACTTCCTATGTTCAAGTTTGTTTCCATGATGTGATGGCTTAATTTTGTACTGACAGTTTTTTGGGCAGTTGAGGCACGTCTTGTCCTTTAGCAGCCACCCTAAAGCCAGCATAAGTTTCTTCTCTGGCTTGTTTGGTCCTGACTTACACTGTTCAGTGATTCACATGTGCATGGCCTCTGCCTGCAAAGGGCAGGCTGTGATGGGAGAAGAGGTCTTTGGGATGCAGGTGCTCTGCTTGATGGGGAACCTGGACTCCTCTTAGTGAGCTCTGGAGAACCTGCTGCCCACTTGTCTGTCCTCTGTGTGGTGCAGCCTCATGGAACAAAACTGAGTAGGGCAACTCAGGGCAACAAAGCTGATGAGGAGTCTGAAGAATAAGTCTTATGAGGAGCAGCTGAGGGAGCTGAGGGTGTTCAGCCTGGAGAAAAAAGGCTGACGGGAGACCTTCTCACTCTCTACAACTCCCTGAAAGGGGGGTGTAGCCAGGGGTGGTCAGTCTCTTGTCCCAAGGAACAGGGGATGGGACAAGAGGAAACAGCTTCAAGTTGCACCAGGGCAGGTTCAGATTAGATATTAAGAACAATTTTTGCACTGAAGGGGTTGTTACGCATTGGAGGGGGCTGCCCAGGGAAGTGGTTGGGGCACCACTCCTGAAGGTATTTAAAGGACGTGTTGACATAATACATTGTGACTTGGTTTAGTGACAGTCTTTTGTCAGAGTTGATGGTTGGACTGGATGATCTTGCTATGATTCTATGATTCTACCCTCCTTATTCCTTATCAGAGATCTGTGATTTCAGATCGGAGAACTTTGCCTTTAATGCTTTTTTGTTTGTTTGTTTGTTTTATTTTATTGTGAGCCACACCAAATCAACAGACATGCTTCCCTTCTATTTCTGTATCATTCATCATCTTTCTCTTCTTTGATCTGGTTTTGCAGCTGGTGCTTTGCTAGTTACATTTCAACTTTAAGCCATCCCTCCTGTACCTGAGCTGACTTTTATATTAATTTCTTCCTACTAAAGGCTTTTATTTGTTATATTGCATATTGCTGTTAGCATCATCTTAAATATATTGAAGAATACCCTTCCATGTGCAACATGTCTTTAGAACATAAGGTCTCCCTCACTTCCCATCTCAAGCCCTCAGTTACTGCTAGGGTGTTCTTTCTCCCCCTGGAAGATGTACTGCCTCCAGTTCTCCTCAAAGAGATCTTACCCTTATTCCCTTGTATTATTGATTGTCCTGATGTCAGCTTGGCCTAAAGAGAGTACATGGTCCATGTGGTTCCCCTCTTGTCTCTTGACTCACCTTCAGGCCTGACACAGCCTCCTCGTTGCCTTTGCTGGGTGCTGCAGAAAGCCTCCTGGGCCAGGTACTTGCCTGTTGCTGCAGGGCAGTAGAGGGCCCCTGTGCTGGCCCCTGAGTTGGAAAGAAGTGCAGAAATTGGCTGTTATGTCCCCTTTGCTTAACGTCCATACTATATGAAGTGCTAGTCTTGTGGCAAAAAGTTGGAGCAGCTGCTTGGGATAGAAGGGGATGGGTGAGGGAGAAGGGGGTTTTACTTCTGCCTGGATCTCCTATAAAGTTAAGATCAGTCAGAACTCTCTAAATAACTTCATATTTTGTACTTACTTTTTTCAATCCCCATATTTGGTTTTAATATATGACTAATTATGCAAGCTGAATAACTGATAATTTCCACATGTTGAAATAATAAATTTGTATTTAATATGATGACAGTCTTACTAAGTCTTGGTAACTTATATCTTCACTTGATATATTTAACTTAAATTATGGCCAATTCTGATCATTAAAAAGCAGATGGAAGAGTAATCAATTCTATTTTCCATGCAGTATTCAGAAGTAAGTCATATATCTGTCATTTGCCAGGTAATCTGTTCTGCTGTTTCCCCTGGAATATTTATAATTTCCAAACATTCAAACTTTCCATTTTAGCAGGTGGAATGAGACCCCAGTCAGAGGAGCTTATATTTTCATTCGTACTGCCACAGTATATCAACGGGCATTCTTCTAATTGCATTTCTAACACGATACTGTGTTAAATTAAACTGAAGTGAATTCCCCTAGAGACATCTGAATACTGCTCATCAGTGAAGGTGGAAGTTATGATGGGGTTTTGTCTGGTTTTAGTGAAGAAGTTGCCCATTGTAAGCCAGATTGCTACTGTCTTATCCTTTGAATACTGAGCAATGACTAACACAGAAACCTTTTTTTCAAGCTGTGATTTCCTCTTTCCCTGAAAAGGCAGAATTAGGTGCTGCTTACTGTTCTGTGACATACCTCAGTGCATCTCTAACTGTGGTCTCCAAGCCATGAGTGCTCCACAAGGACACAGCAAGTGTTTTGCAGCTGGGATGCAGAACCATTTACAAATTAATTCTGTTGTGGTTTTGCCTATTCCCTGTTCAGCCTTCCTCTTTTCATTCACATGTGAGAAACAGGGAGACTGAACTCCCACTCTCTGGGAGTACAGCTGAGAGGAGGAAAACCTTCTTGTCATCCTGTTCCTCTTGTAAGCACAACAGTTCTTTGGCTAAAGTCTGAAACTGATTCCATTCATTGCTGTGTACGCTGAAACAAATTAGAGCAAGTTATAATTCCCAGTTTGTTGCAGGTAAAAGATGTGATTCCTAATATAACTCAGATAATGTCCTAGAGTTATATCAGAACACAGTTTGGCCCTTTGTGATTAGATGTGTCAACAGAGCATGCCACATGCTCAGAGCAGAAACTCGATTACCTTCTCTGCTTCATTACTCTTCTTAATACACTCTGACACTGAATAGCACCCTGTTGGAGCCCTCGTCAGACTAATTTCAGTGCAGCATTAAGGAGAAGGATGTGGAAGGTGCAGAGGAATTGAGATCTGAGTGAAATTCACCTCACATATAAATCCTGCTTAATCAGGCACAGCTTCAGAGCTGCTGGGGATTGACAGCCTCCCTGCATCAGATGTGCAGCCTGTTAAGACCAGTAGATCTTCATACACAGCTCTGCAGCCCAACCCTTACTGCCTCTCTCAGTGCCGCCCAAAAATGAATCACTGTCATAGCCACCTTGCTCTTAGTGCCCTTCGTGTTTATTCTCTGCCCTGCACCCCCAAGGAAGGCTTAAGTAATGTGGGAGGCTTTATGTTATCCATTAAAATAAAATCACCCCCTAAAAGTATATTAGGCCTTGCAGAATCTAATTTGCCAGGTTTTAGAAATACAAGTGTTAAGAGAGACGCAATATTCCAGTTCTAAAATAAAACTTGAAAGTAGCCCTTGGTTTATTGTACAACCAACGTATTATTTTTAAATTTATATACATATATATATATGAAAGATGCAATGGTGATAGGACAAATGGAATTATAGAGCAGGAAAACCTTTGCTAGCAAAAGACTGGAGCTAGAGTCCATTCTGACAAATCTAATTTAAAGAGTCTGGAATCATTGTAAAAAAGCAGCAATAATAAAAGTTGCAACTAGCCGCCTTGTGAAGAGAAAAGCTTCTTGACCAGGGAGCAGCACTCTTGCAGGAACCCAGGATGGATCTGCATCTCAGGAGCTCACAGGAGCCCCTGTGAAATGTGTAGATTTGTCCTGAGGTGCACTCATTAGCATAAATATTTGTTAGGTGTCATCGGTTACCTTCACGGAACTATAAGCTCATCTTTTCGGTTGCCCATAACCTAAGTGGACCTGGACTTGGTTTAGGAGAACAAGCAGGGTTCAGAGGGGAAGGCTTGGATTCAAGGAGAGGAATTCATTTCTGAGTGTTGTCTCCTTGAAGCAAGCGAATGAGTGCTGCAACACGTTGTCTCTGCTGCTGCTCTGTCCCCTGGGCTGCTGTGGTGATGATGGTGGTGGCTTCCAAAGAAGACAAGTGATGCCCAGCCACTGAACGATGTCTGGTGGGGACGGTGGCAGGTGGGTAGGAGGATGTACATGTGTATGCCACTGACCAGCCAGTTTCCCCAGCAGAGCCTGCACTTGGCTGGCACAGTTGCAGGAGCACCTTTGTCTTCCCATGAGCTGATGGGCATGGCTGTCTTCTCTCATGAAGGCCTGCAATAAATACAATATCACTTCCCTTCTTACTGTAAGCCCTGGTGTGGAAGTGAAAAGCACAGGAATTGGGATAAAATCCCTCCAAGGTTTCATAGTAACATTGAAGAACTTCTGTTTCTCTAGGTGTTTGCTTCAAACACTGACTTGTTTACCGGCTGTGGTTGATAGTAACTGTGATTTTGGTTTTCCTATGCCTGCTTTAACAAGTGTCCCCTTCAACCAAGAGAGATGGAAAAACACAGATACTCCCTCTGAAATATTATTTCGCTTCATGCCATTTTGGCAGGTGACCACTTGCCTTCTGCTTTCCCTGTAGTGGAGCAGTGCTGTCCTGCATCTGCACACAGTTCCCTGCAGCTGTGGTGATGGGCATCTCGTCCCATCCCCATGCAAATCAGGCACAAACGACTGCACTGCATTTCATTTGCATTCATGGAGCAACAGCCATACCACTAATGTAATGGGTTTTTTATTCTTCAGGGAGACAGTGTGTGGTTGATGACACTATGACCTGTGTTCCTGTCTTGTGATTACTATAGTTTTTCTTAATTAGATTTGTTCTTTTAACTGAGAGGAAGACCACACAGACCACAAGTCCCTGCTCAGCCTGGACTCTGCAGGTTAGCTGTGTGACTGAGGAGAGCAGGACAGCCTGCCTATTCCTGCTTCTGTCCAGTAAAACAAGTCCTTGCATTGGAGGTGAAATTATCCCTGACTTTTCACTGACCTTTGCAAAAAACAGCTACATAGGATACCACCAATTTAATTTGGGAATTACAGATGCCACTGCTATTTTAACTTTGATACGGCTGGCTCTGACTTGTACTGCAGTGTGTGAGACGGTACATTGCATGAGAATTACTTTCTCCCTGAAGGAGACAAATGGCTAAAGACTGAGTGTATTTATCTGCCATCCTGTACAAATGGAAAGGAAATACTGGAGATGAGAAAGAAACCAACAATGGTAGCATTATCTCAAGATTGGGTTTGATACTAAGAATTTTTGCCTATTAACAGAGGCATATTCATATGGACATCTGTGGCTGTGCTTTGGGTTGTCCGGGTCCATCACTATTAGCCTGACCTCTGCCCGGTCAGCTGCCCCGGGACTGTGACTCAGGTGCATCCAGATGCACAGCTCTTAGCATATGCCATTCACAAGAAATCCATCAGCTTTCTTGGCCACAGCATGCGAATACTGTGCACCAAGTACATCTGGATCCATGGCCAGTTCACCCAGCCACTTTATTCTAGAATGCTCCTGTCCTTTCCTACTTCACTTGGGTGCAGCCACATCTTGCTGCACTGCAACACACAGGATCCCACCTGCCGATCTCTGTCCAGGGATTCCTACACCATGCTAGTGCTCATCTGTCTCCCATCCCAGTCTCTGCCAGGTAAGGACTGGCTCTTGTTCTTGCTTTTAACACTACTTCATCAATTACTTATTAAAAAAAAAAAAAAAGCTCTTGTACAGCTTAATACCTCACACTCCACATTGAAATATTTTTGTGATCTATTCTTTACAACATTTCCCCAATGTGTTAAATTAGAAAAAGCAGAACACTGAGAACAATTTAGGTAGTCCTTTCAAGGAATATAATTATGGCTTACTTGCAAACTTTTTGCAAAACCATGACTAGCTTTGTATTTCTGTTAAAATAGAAATATTCAAAAATTGATTTATTTCACATTTTTGAGGAATTTCTAATGGTAAGGAAAGCATTTCCATTGTTCTGTTTAACTGTTTTATCATTTAGTACTAGAGCATTGTGGTAGCTCAGAACATATTTGACTCTTTTTAGTGCTTTTCATACTGATTTGTTTTGACTGCTATTTCAACTTGTTCTTTCATTCTTTTGCTGCCTCCATCTTTAAAAAATTAGCTAATTTGAAGCAAAAATAAACTCTGCTAGAATTTCCATATGCCTGCGAGTCTGTAGAATTTGGAAGTAGTCTTTCATTCATTCATTCATTCCAGCAAAGAATATATTTATTTTGGGGTTTATCTTTCCAATTTAAATGAGGCCTCTTACTCAAGACTTGTTTCCAAAAAAGATTCTTTTTCTGCAATCCAGTAGCTGGATTAGCTGAATGTTATCAGCTGATTGGACCAGGAACTCATCGAAACACAGGGTGCATTTCATTTTTGGCAATTCCTCAGTTTGGGATGAGGAAAAATCTCTGATGTCTTTTTTCCTACCAGTACATTTCTAGCTCCCTTCTCCTTTTTCTCAGAAGTGCTGAATCCATTTCCACCTGGTACTTTTCTTCTTGCAGGACAAATTCAATAGATGGAAGAAGCAGAACTGTCATAGAGTGATGATCTAAGCATGCGCTAGGAAAAGAGCATTTCAGACATATCTGTGTCAGGGAATCAGTACCGCTAAAGGCAATATCAACAAGTGTAAATTGGCTCAGCAATATAAGATGACCAACACAGAGAGAAAATAATCCCTGGGAAAACCAGCAAAGAACCATTCCTGTGCATGCCTTTTTAGAGAGAAACTATTAATGGGCTTATTTGTATGATACTATGCATAGTTTCTCCTGATACAGTTAAGTCACTTTATTCCATCGATTAAGCATTAAGCCATTTCAATTTTTCAAGACTTTGAGGCTACTACTAACATCGTGAACATTTCAGTCATCTCTTAAATAATGTATCTAAACCTTGCATGTTGTATTTGACCAATCTTAAAATGGCCTTCATGCCTCAGCACAAAAGTATCTTTCTCTATTATTCCAAATATCCACCTGTGCAACATATTAGTGGGCTTAAACACCTAATAATAATGTGTCAGGGCCTCTTCCTTTGCTGAGGACAATCATTATACACTCTGGGATACCCCATTCCTATTATGCTGTGCATTCAAATCCTCAGCTGCCAACCACTGGAGGACAAGTACTTTTATCCTTGCCCCGTTGCAGTGACCAACCCTTTTGTACAGACTAACGTGTCCCCTTTTGTTTTCTCCTCAAGGCCTATAATATTATGAAGGTGACCCATGGGGCAGACCACAGCCTGATGCAAACCTTGATGGAGATAAAGGAACAGTGTGAGGCCATCATGAGAACCCAGTGAAGAAAACCTCCAGTCTGGAAAACAAGTGTTTACGGAGAAAGGAAATAAAATGCTTTTTATTACATTGAGAAGCTTTTTGATGATTTTGGTGTCTTTTCATTAGCTTCCACTTGCTTAACAATAATGTTTAGTATTTATAAGTTTTGCTGAATTGATCTGAATTGAGTTGGTGTTTGGAGGAATATTCAATTTTCAGATTATTTTTCTTTTTCTACAAAACAATCATCTAATTGACAATAACAAATCGATTTACAAGACCTACTTCGATTGACAATAAGTATTGGGACATGCATACAGAGTCTTCATCAGTTATAAAGTCATGTAATTCCATTTATATCAACAGTCAATTTTTTATACCCATTTATGCCAGCAATTAAGGATCTCACGTCACACACATCATAAGTAGCACAAATATATTCTTTCCCTTTGTCTTGCCCTTAGGTGTGGCTCCCAAAATCCCAATCCAGTGCTCTTTGACATCAAATAAGTTTCTCAGTGTTCTAAATGAGATTTTCTTCCTTCCCAATATATCTTCAGGGCTCTGTCCCTCTTCTTCTTGCATTTCATATGTTATAATATTGAATATTAAAATAGATTGAATAAAAAATTTAATCAAAAGGGTGTCTATGTGGAAATTGCTTACTCTGTTTTCTGCTCATTTTGATTGCTTTAAGAATTTCTTACTTCATACTAGTCTTAAAAAGAGATTTGGACTTAGGAGCGTGGTTCCTAGGCTTTCTGAGCCTGTGGGGTTTGGATTTCAACTCCCAAATAATGAAGTTCTGAGGTCTATAGATGACCACTTATTTTGGAGGTCATCCCTGGGGAGAGAGAGATGTCTTAGAAAGTATGGGCACTCCCCTTCCCCACACTCATCAGCAAGAGAATTGTTCTTGACAGAGCTGCTGACTTCCATTTTTAACACAGAAACAAATGCTAATAAAAGCCAAATATTTACAAGCAATTTTGAAACCTAAATAATTTAAGGCCTTTGAAAGTATCACTTCAGGTGTGTCACTCCTCTCTAACAATTTATTGCTGTTACTCCAGCCATGACTGTTATTTCATTAATCCATCGTTGTTGTGAAGTCAGGCTTTTTTCACACCAGTAACTTGACACTATTAATTATTATGAGATGAGAACACATTTAAAAAGAAAATGAACACTCTGGGCGTAATTTACAGCCATAGCACACGAATGCCAATGCTGAGGAAGATACCTCCTTTCAAGGGGTTTGAATTTGTTCCAGCGTATGGAGCGTTCACTTGCCCGGCAGTAATATGCAAGCAATAACCTATGAAATGCAGTGCATTTCTGGAGTACATAACATGGCTTGATGCCAGAGGCCAAGTCATATCAAACCACCCAAGAAGTGCAATAATCCTCACAGAAATTCACTGCTTGGTTGGGTCTTCTTGCTGTTATGAAAAGGAAATTATCTGGGGGAAAAGGTCAGACCTTTGCATTTATTGGGATTTCTGACAAAATAATGACGTCACTGATGGACAATCAGAAAATGTGAGGAGTAGCCAACTTTCAAGAGCTATTTTCTGGTTTTGAAGGGGCACATGCAATTAGAATTTATGTGCTTTTGCATAAAGATGATCTTATCACATGATTATATAACTAATACTCAGCTTTTCCCATGGAAGGAACTTCAGAATGTAAGGTAAGATGATGCATTAGTCTATGCAGCATATACTTGGAGATGGCCTACTGGTTTCCATGTATACAGACACATCTGTGTGTATGAACTGCAATGCTGGCTTTTGAGGCTTCTGGACCAAGAACACCTCAAGTCTCCAAATGCAATGGCAAGAAAGGATGGGCACTAGGGGACAGTCAGAACTACCTGCTGCCAGGTGAGAAAGACCACATCACATCAAGCTGAAGGATCTACCTACACTAGTATTTTCTCTCCAGCAGTGGTCTATAACAGATGGCAGGGCTGTAGGAAATCGCTTGCTGAGCAATGCAAGAAACCAAACTGGGCCCCTATTGGTCTGTGGCTCAGCTTTCCAGTTCAGTGTCATGGGGGCATCACTGTGTTGCCTGCCCTCCCTGGTATTTCTCTCTGGACTGATCTGAGGAGATTCTTTAGTGTCATTCATGCTCTGTATTCTTTACTGTTGATGTAAAACTTGCATTTCTTTAAGCTTGGTCAAGGAAACAGTCAAGTTTTCTGGTTGGTTTCAGTCATTTACTGAGTCGTTTCTGTTGGAGGTTCACACAAACTAACATCACCAGCAGGGCTGATGATGATGCAGGGGGAGGGGCAGATTTTTCTCTCCCAATGCTCCCACTCCAGTCTATTTTGTGCAAAAAAGCTGCCGGTGACTGCAGAGAGATTTAACTGAATGCATCGTTTGAAAGTACGGTAGCAAGCAAGTGTGCCAGTGAGGAAGGAACATTAGATAAGCACTCATTTCAAATCAACTAATCTTATTTTTTCAGCTCAGACTCAAAGTAACTGGAGTTGCCTTTGCACAGACATCATGTTTTGGCCTTCAAGAAGAATATCTGTCAAATTTTTCAGGTGGTATCAGCTTGCTAAGATAAAGATGCTAAAGTCAGAGTGAGGCAGACTACATCCTTACCCATAATGCTGACAGGCTCGCTGCTTGCTTCCAGCAGGTCAAAGAATTTTCCATTACCTTTTGGAAAGTAATGGTAATTTGAGTTCACCACAAGGTTTAGAAATATATTTTGAGTTACTTGTCATTTGTCACTATTCCTTAAATTAGTCCAGGAGCAGCAATGTTAGATTGTACTTAGGGCAAGCATTGCATTGTAGTATGTGTTTGGAATACAAACAATACCAACACACAGCAAAAAAACATGGGTGGTGATACAGCTTTTCTGAGAATAATTGATAGCATTTGAACAAAACATCTGTCTTCAAAATAAATAAATAAATTAAAATCAGTTTCGGTTCCCTAAACTGTGCTCTTTCTTTCAGCATGGTGTAATTCTCCATATCTGTATCCTCAAGGTGTGCTGACCTGATGCTGGAAGTATAAACTCTCTGGGCTCTTAGCAAACAGAACTTACAGCACGTACCAGAGGTTATAGAAAGTAAAGACACTTGTGAGAAAATGCAGTGAACTGATTTTTTTAGAGCTGTGACTTCCTTAAGTCTATCAGCCTGCATGTGTTGTGCACAGCTTTATGCCAGTAAGACTTTCCCACTCCTCAGCCCTTTCTCTGCTTCGTGCTGTAACCCTGCTCCCTCATGGATGGGTTTTTAGAGCTACCTTTTCTTAGACTTGTTATTTTTTAGCACAGCATATTTATGAAATACAGAGGCTATTTCCCCCACACAGCACATTCCAACTAGTCCCTGGCCGCTGTAAGACTCTTAATGAACAGAGTTCTGTTTTTCACAGAGGTTGTGCTAATTATAAGGAATTTTTTTCCCCTCATTCAGAATTAAATCTCCCATAAGACAAGGAGAAGAAGGAAGATCTTACAGTTACAGGGGTAGAGTTCTGGTTTGGCTTCTCCACTGCACCAGAATCTGTCTGATCTCAGGCAAATCAGCCAGGGTCAGACCGATGTCCATAGCTGGGCTTTGTCATTGCGGGATGCACGGGATAGAATGACATCATTGTATTTTCTAGTAATTACAGGTATTGCCTGAGGGTTCCTCCAAAACTGAGTTGCCACTCACAGACAGCGTGCTATGAGCTGCCCCTGCCTAAGCCATGCTTCCACCACATTGAGAAAGCTTTGGTCTCCACCCACAGCACTTCAGCAAACTAAACCACAGTCAAAAATCCCAAAGCAAATGCTTTCAGACATTTCTGACCAAAGCCACGTTAGAGTCTCTCTTTCCACCTCACCATCCCTTCCCACCCCTGCTTCCCCGCCTTTTAAAATGGCTTTTTTCTCTTTCTTATCAAGGTACATTTTGTTATACAAAAGTCCTTTTCTGTTTCAGTTCTGATTTTACAAAGCTAACCTGCCTAAAAATACATTTGAGATGGCTGGTTTGTAAAATGCTCTCTACAAGAATATGTAAGTGTGTATTTACCCTGCCCTAAGCAGAGAGAGTGCACTTGAAAGTCTGCTCTTTTTGCTGTTCAGCACAGGGATTTCTTATTACCCCCCCGCCAGCATTACTGAGGTGTAAGCCATGCTTATATGACCCCCATTAGTATTTCATGGGGAAAGTTCAACGTTTTTATTTGCTTTGCACTTGTGATCAACATGGACAAATGAATTCTAATTCCATCATTCTTTAGAATTTTTGTAGG
Organism: Thinocorus orbignyianus; assembly: GCA_013400375.1. Classification (NCBI taxonomy): domain Eukaryota; kingdom Metazoa; phylum Chordata; class Aves; order Ciconiiformes; family Thinocoridae; genus Thinocorus; species Thinocorus orbignyianus. The sequence goes on along the minus strand of VXBW01001087.1, from coordinate 1,357,152 downwards.
TTTTAATAAGGACCTTAGGGAAACCCCCCCCCCCCCCAAAAAAAAAAAAAAAAAAAAAAAGAATAACTCAGGCTTAGTGATTAAGCTTCAGACAGTTACAGCTCACACAGAGGAACCTAACAAGTTCTTTATAGATCCCGGAAGACCAATTAACCTTCTTTTAAATATATCTCTATATAGCTACAGAGACAGGCATGCGGAGAAAGGCACATACACACAAGCTTTCCAGTAGTCTCAGATGCTCGAGCTCCTTGTTAACCAAATTCTGATGGGGCTCACAGCAAGCAAGCAGGGCTGAAGCATTCTGTCTGAGTCTTTTTTAACTCCAAAGATGCCTAAATGAGGACAATCTCTTCACCTGACTGACCCTGGGACAGGAGGAAGGGGGTAATCACACAGCCTCTTCTCTGCTTAAACTCCCCTCCATACAGCTCCTGGGCTCAGGCAGGCAGCACTTGCTGGTCACCCTACCTGGAGCTAAGTAGCCTGCTCTCCTACCTCTGTTTTCGCTAAGGAGCTGAAAAGACTGGAAGGAAGCACAGTTTTCTTCCTCCGCCCCTCCAATTCAGCAGCTCTGATTCCCAGTCCCCAGAGACTCCAAATAGGAAGGTAGCAATTTTACATACCTCTTGGAGGAAAACTGCACTTTAAATCACAGGTGATTCCTCTTGACAATTCCACTTGACTTTCAGAGCAGGAGCCAGGAGACGGTAATAGAGAAGGGTGTCTGATGAGAAAATTAGCAGAGCTCCACTCTTCCCCTCCCCCAGGCCTTATGCTCTACTTCCCTGTTTACTTTTAATGAAGCTTTTTTTAATGAAGCTCTTTTAGTGTTGCTTTCCTTTGTAGTAGGTGTCAGGTGTGGTGCTGAGCATCCCATGATGGAACAGGTAGAGGAGAGGTCTGGCCTGATCCTCCTTGTGCCATCCCTTGCCAGGCTGGGGACACCCAAGTGACATGTTGCAAAGTCACAGAGCTTCCACCCCTCCCACTGGCAGCAACATATCGCAGGAGCCCACAGTGAAGGGTGGAAAAGCTGTTGAGGTCTTTGGAGAGAGGCATGGGCATCACACCGCTGCAGAGAGAAATTGGTCTCCCTCCAGCAGTAGCCAATATGGCTGAGGGACAGCTGGTTTCTGCTTCTCCCATGCAATGTCCTTTCTTCCATTTGGATGCAAGGGCCCTTCCTGCATTTCAGTCTCCTTTTCAGTCACATCATGCTCTGGGGAGAAATTCCTTGATGAGGTACTAGCAATTTGTGGGTTTATATTCTCTTTAATGACATTAATGTCTTGTACCTGGCTTATGCCCTGCACAGGAACGTGACCAAAATGCCATTACTGGAGAGTGATGTTCTCCATCATGCTAACAGGAATGCTGGGTGGGGGCAATACCCTATTGCAAATTGGGAATGTTAATTTCTAAACATCTATGGTTGAAGGTACCAGTAAATAATGGTATTTGAATAGGTCAGTGTAATGAGGGTATACAAATTTTTTTTCACCTTACCAAATGTTTTCTGTGGGGACTGTTACATAATCTGTGAAAAACAGACAAAAATCTGTTTTGTTTTATTTACTGTAAATAGGTCTGTGCTGATTGCTGGGCTTTTTGTTTGTTTGTTTATGGTTTATTTTACTGAAGGTAAACTGCAATTCAACATGAAAACAAGGGAATTGGTAAAGATGCCTTAAACTCCCAACACAAAGCCTCTGGAAACCAGAAAGACCTGAGGAATACCGGGATGGAGCAGCCTGCCAGCCACCAGACAAGGATGCTGCCTTGCTTTATGGCTGGTAGGTGGGAAGATGGATAAAAATCTTTTAGATGGGCATTGTCCAAGTTCATTTCATCAGAGTCACAAAGCTCTTTGTGCAATCTAACGTCATGCCACTGTGATACACCCAGACCACAATGCGCCTTAATTTTACCATTTATATCTAAAGTCTTGGCAAAGATGTCCCTTCCAAAGTGGTGGAGAAGCTCATCAAGAGACCAACATCTTTGCTGTGGAACAGCCCATTGAAATCTGCTGCTAAGTTGCAAGAAATGACGGTTGTTGGATGGTGGGAGTCAGGAACTTGTCCTGCTCGTGAGCTGGAAAAAGGGCTGGTTTAATGAGAAGCCCCTGGTGTTGGTGTAGGTTTAGAGCTCTGCAGACCAAAAGACTCACTCAAATCTAGCCCATGACCCAGATGGGCTTCCACCTGGGCCTCTTTCCTCTTAACTGAGCCCTGTCAGTGCTGCATGGTGGGGAAAGTGGGAGGGCATAGAGAGCAACAAACTATTAAGAGAAAAAACAACAAACCACCAAAACAATAATTTCTGAAGTATCATGGAAATGTTTAGCTTGCTCCTCCTCTCTTGGCAAGTGTCAGAGAACAACAGTTAAGCAGGACAAGTCTTCAACTATTACCTCAGCTTTGGACCATGGCAGATTTTTTGTGCCTGTTGCTCCCTGGTGCCATCTGCCTTCCTCCAATGCCCAGCCATGGGGGTTGCAGTGAGTTGGGTTCAGCTGTCTCCACTCTTTTGTGGAGTGGGGCTCTGCAGCCTGAGGTCACCTGCAGAGGCAGGTTTGCAAAAGATACCTGAGGAAAGCAAACCTTGTTGTCATTAAGCTTTAATTCCCTCTGCCACCTGCAACTTCTGTGAAAAAAGCTTGCACAGTCTGCCAGATGAAAATGGTGGAAAACCTGAACTGCCTCAGGCCAGCAGATGGTCCCAGGAAGAGAAGCCCAGGCTTGGCTCAAGTGATCCTGAGCCAGCCTTCACCCAGCCCTGCCACACACCCCAGGCCTTGTCTGAACTGTCTTGCAGCAAAATCTCACTGCAGGAAGCAGAGAATGGGCCAGCTCCCGGCCAGCCAGAGAGGCCTTCAGCCAAGTGAAGCTTCTAGGATGTGGTCAGGTGTATGATTTCTTATAGAAATGGGTTTACAGCTGTTCCATCTCAAACACTGATTATTTTGAGTTTGATTACAAGTTACCTCACTGTGTGCTTCCACTGTGTCTTGCCTGGGGAAGAATTTCTAGGGTCATAGAGGGAATTTAAAGCTCAAAGATTTACAATCCCAGCAAGATAAGGCAGTAAAACAGCCTCCACACTTTATGGTCCAGCTTACGAAGAGGTCAAAATGGCTTAGCATGAGGGTCAGTCTTAGACAAAGTTCCTGTTTGAGGAAGAGAAAAGACACCCAAAATCTTCATGTCTGGCTTTGACATAACAATTAGATTATAGGGGTTTGGGTTGTTTTGTGATTTCACCCCCTCTAGCCCCAGTGGGTTTTCTGCGTCCAGTGCAACAAAGAAATGACTCCCCAAATGAGACTGTCTCTGCCACAGGCTGCCAACTGGGTGGTCCCACTGTGTGTCCCATGCCTTTGTAGGGTGAGCGGAGCACCCTCACGTTCATCCCCTCTGCAACTGTCCTCATGTCTAGGTGATACACAGTGGTGAAACCAGCCAGATCAGGAGCACCTTATTAAGAAACTGTGTGTAGCTTTGCAATGACCTCCTAGGGAGGCTCACATACTTTGACTTCAATGCCTATACTAACCTGCCACAGAAAGCTGGGAAACCTGCCTCTTGGACCAGTGTATGTTGCAAACATATGAAAAAATTCAGAAAGCAAACTGTTAACAGGACATAAACACAAGCTAGGAATTGTTCAGAGAGGCAACACAGAGTTATTTCATAGAATGAGTCACAAGTGCCTAGGTGATCTTACCGGGTAGAGAAATCAGGACAGAGCAATTTTTTCGCTGTGAAAATATTTCAGTGCCCTAGTACTCTCACACTAAATGCAGCCTCATCAAAGATCTTGGATGCCAAGCCCTTTTGCTGGACCAGGGGTTTATTTCATGTGCACCGTAGTGTTTGCTCCTGTGACTGCCCCACTCTGCAGATCACTTTGTGCCACTGCAATACCAATTGTCAAGCAGACCAGGATTGGTCTTTCCATTGTTTTGGCCTTGCCAGCAGAAAGAACAGTCTGCAATGCCAAGGCTTAGAGGCTGTCCAGAAGCTTTTCTGTAGATTTCACAGCATCTTCATGGCTTTACATATGACCTTCAGAGATGTTCTTAGAGCCACTGGAAACTCAGGACAGGCATGACTCCCAGCTTGCCAGCCCTTGGGGACAGGAGGAGTCACCGCCTGCAGCACAAGGAGCGCAACTGTTATCTTTCTCATTATCCATGTAATTGCTAGGCCTTCCATTGTCCTTGGAAATTAGGGGAAAAGTTTGTTTACAGTGTCTTGCTTGGCTTCTGTGGTACCGCTTGCTGGGTATTGTGAGGTTTCAATAAAACATGGCTTAGAAGCAGGCAGCTTGCTCTTCGACAACAACATGGCTGTCAGTCTCCCCACCGCTGCCATGGCTCTTCACAGCTGTGTTTCTGGGCACCCAGCTGCGGCACAGAGAGGGGAGCAAGTGTGTGGCTCTGCATGGACCAGCACAAAAGACAAGGCAGATGAAAGCCCTGCTAGTCCTTCAGTGCTACTGGGTGCACTTGTTTCAAGCAACCTCCAACAGCTATTTCACAAGGGGCCATGCTCAGTGGCATGAAGCATCCAACAGCTCTGGTGTGAAGGAGTCTGCAGAGCACAGGAAAATGTCAGTTTTTCCCCCATCTCCCTGAACAGAGAATGAAGCTGACCAGGGATAGGACAGGGACAAGGACAGTTGCTCCTTTTAAAGTGTGTGACAAAGACTGGAGGTGTGAGAGTTCCTCCATGTAGCAAGCCACAAGTCACGCACACCGCACCCAATGCATTTGACTACACTTGGATATCTCGGAGATAGAAATGGAAATCTGGATGTGTGCCAAACGCACACAGCTGCATACGTTTGGCTGCCAGATGGTTGGCATGTAACCTGCAATCTGATGCAAAGCATGGGTGCCAAACCTGTGCAATAAGCGTTCATAGCACAGACGAGACACACGTAAACACGTATGGAACTGAATGCAGATCTTTTCCCTAGGCAAGTGTCCATTGGGGATGGACAATTTCTGGCCGTCTTAGATATTTTCCCAAATCAGCACTTGCCAGGGTTGTTCTTCAAGGGAGAGTGGGTAGGACCGCCAGCTACCTACTTGCTTTTGGAGGTTATGAAAATGGTCTTTGAGCAATGTAGAGCATTTGTGTGGTCACAGCCAGTATAACATTGCTCAGTGGCTAAAATAGCAGATGTCAGCCTCCAAAACTGCCAGATTGGCAACTGTCAAGAATACTAACAGATATCATAAAACATAAAATCCACTCACAGATGGTCTTTTTGTGGTGGAACTAAACATTAATTTTGTGTTCATCTGAGAGACTGGGAGCTGAATTTTCATGATCCTGGCTCGCCTCAGCAGCTTCCAGGCAGCTAGTACTGCCAACCAAAATGAAGATGAGGTCCTGGGATCCCCAGTGGTCTGCAGGCAGATGCGGGAGAGGAACCAGCTTTGGCAGTTACTTCCCCTTCTCCTGGTTGGTAGTTGGGGACCTTGTTCGGGACTCCATGAGGAGATGGGGCCTTGTCAGATGTCCATACTAAACCCTTACCTGATTTTTAGACTGGTAAGTTATTGGTTTTAAGGACAAGTTTAGACTTGGTCATGCCTAGGGCATTAGTTTACAAAAGGTGCTGAGAATTTCAAACAGGCCTCATAAGGACACCAGCCTTTTGCCAGGTGTGAGCTTCTGCTCTCGCTCCATGCCTGAAAATCTTTCCTGGCAGTCTTTCCCCAAACTGGAGTTGTGTAGCATTGAGGTCTGTAAGACTGCAGAACTTCAAGAGTGAATTGATTTGGTTTTCAGGTCATAAAGAGCTCCTTACCATCAGTTCTGCCTTAGACAAAGCCTAGGACTTGCGCTAACCCATTTTTCTCTGTTTTTGTGACTGTAAGGCACTTCAGGCTCTTTAATACTGATGTGGTTGCATGATAACAGCAATGAAGATAAATTACCTCAAAAATAGGGAATAAGCCTTTTAGCTCTTTAGAGCAAATCAGAGCGATTTTGAACAGCCCACAGACAAAAGAAATGGCTGTTTATCTTCATTTACAGCTACTGTGGAGAGGCACCAGCATGCAAATTCACTGGCCCAGGGGCAACAGCTAAGGTAATACTGGAGTCAAAGGGTTTGCTGCTGGGAGAGGAAAAAGGAGGAGAAACTCCTACCTCTCCTCCACCACACCATCTCATTATGTGCCTGCCTTTGCCTCTGTTAGTCACCTTGGTATTTTTTATTTGGAAGGGCTGATCCCCACAGATGACTGCAGCCCCTGCCACTGCTACTGCTAGCTCTGCCACTGAGCTGATACAATAATGAAATAGAAGAAAGGACTATTTCAAATGCTCACCAAACTGTCAGCCAAATATTTAGATGCCTAGTATGCTAACAAGTCCCTCCTAAAGTAGGGCACATGAGGGACTCATCTGCCAGCATATGATGTGTTTTAAGACACTTAAATAGTTTTATTTTTTCTCTTCCCAACAAGACTTGTTGTTTTCTTCCAATGGGAAGAGCACAGTATCCTCACGAGGGCTTATCCAAGTGTAAAGGGGCATTTGAGATTTGCCCAGCATTCATTTACAGTTTGCCCTGCATGTGAGGCAATTCCTTAGTTATCAACTGGGAACACCACAAATGTGAGTGAAAGGGAAGCAGACATTGCGCACACCTTAGCAGAAGTTCAGGGCTCAGCTGAACCTGCCACCAGGTTCTCTGAGGGAGAAGCATGTCTTGAGTAATGGACTCAAAACTCTTTGTATTACTCTTACGTTGTGTTGTATACTTCCATGGGAGCCAACGGAAATATGACACAGTTCCCAGAGGTGGTAAAAAATGATGCTTATAAATAAATTTTTATCCTTTGTTTGGTCTAAGCTTTTTCTCTTGCTCACAGATGCAGATGGAGAAATCCCCACTAAAACAGGGAGGCGTGTATGCGTAAGCAGCGTACATAAAAGCCTGACCAATTCAGGCCCTGTGACTCCGTCTTCTCTCTGTTTCTGGACAGCAGCAGGGGAGCAGCTAATAGTGCTATGCTTGGTTGTAATGTTTGTGTCATTGCTATCAAACCCCGCAATTCCTTATTGCTGTTTTCTGGTGAATTTGCCTCTCAGCAATACTTGCTTAGTAGAATCCCTTCAGTTGTTTTATTTTCAGGTTTGATCTGCTCGTTCCCATTAGTATAACAGCACATCCTCTTGTGGGTCAAAAGCATCTTCTCTGCCATTTCCTAAATACTCTCATCCAAAGTGAAACAGTCAGGAGGGGGAGGCAAATATATTGGTAAGATAAAAGTAAACATTTAATGCCACTATAGTTTGATTTTCTTTTTCCAGACATCATATTTTTGACAATGTTTCACACCTCAGATACCACAAAAGGGATATTTTTTAGCCAGCAAACAATAAATTGTACAATTTTAATGGCAAAAGGCTCAATGTATTTTTTGATCAACTTGGAAATGGCTGTGACTTTCCACATTAGGAACTGGTCCTCATGTTGTTCTTTCTTTTTTTTTCCCCATAAAATTTAGGTGATAAAATATATATATCCACTACTGATACATCCTCTTCTGGAATTAATGACTGGTGGGACCAGCATAAGTTCTGTATCCATCAGTTTGTCTCCTTCTTAGCTCTATTTTATACCACTGTTATAATGAGAAAGAACATAGCCACGGACAGTGTGAAATGGATTTAGCAAACATACACTTCAATGCATAGCACTTAGATAAGCATTTCCAACCATGATGTGTAAATAAATTATAAAATACAAGCAACTCTATAAAACAAGAACATCCTGAGTTTACAAATAAATTATATCCTTCATACATAGAATATGATGTGGATGTTAGTAACCAGCAGTTTCAGCTATGAGAGGGAAAGAAGTAAAACTTAGAAAAGTTAGTATCTATGCATACATAAAACATATATGTATGTGTGCTATATGTAAATACTCACACATACATATACAATATAGAGGGTGAATACATCCATATCTATAGTATACAGAGAATATGTAATATAGCTGAAACTGCCTCAAGCACCCTTTTATTACCATTATTATAAAGTTTGCTCAATACTTAAGTAGGACCACTCAAAGTAAGATAGTTTGGGTTGTGTTTTATTTCCTGTCCACGAGGGGTTTGAAGGTGGCTTGAAATATTATAGATGAATGTCACTATTTCATTTTCAGCCCATTCATTCATTGCAGAATCATCATGCCCTTTGTGAGCTTCAAAATGTTGCACAAGTGAGCACAGCTCTGCTGTCAGTGAAGCTGGTGGCAAAATCCATATTGACTAAAACGGGATTAGGAAAAGGGTGCTGTGTTTTCAAGGGAAAATGATTCTTCTTTTTCTTTTATTTTTTCTTTTGCAAGCTTGCTTGAGAAGGAGAAAGAAGAAAAGATAAAGGCAATAATAAAATGGTTTATTATTTCCAAGAGCAGGTATGGAAGCTCAGATAACCCTGGGATGAGTGCACAATAAATGCAAGAGACAGAGATAATTAACTTTGCATTGACAAATCATTCACAGTTTTGTTTGCCGTGGTTATTTGGAAACCTGCTTCAGATCATGTAATAGCTAGCAACAGCCAGCCTTGTGTCTCCAAAAACTGCTGGGTGTCGTCAATACAAAAGCCTACAGAGTAACAAAGCAAAGACACTAAGGACATCAGAATTAAACAAGGTGTGTCACTCATCAGTGGATTTGAGAAATAGCACCTGTCTCTATGGTCATCATCTTCCTCCATCAGTATTTAGCGATACAAATGCTTTGATTTCTGCAGTGAGCTAGTGCATCCCTGATGCTGTGCAACCATCCTTCCCAAAAGAGCTGGCATCAGAGGACTAGTCAACCTCTGGTTTATGAAAATCGTATTTACTTTAGGCAGCCCTTTACAATGTAGAATCTTAAAGTTACACTTTTAAATCGATTAGGAGTGGACAGAAAGCTTTATCTCATGAAAGCTTTATCTCATATATTCAGACTGGAGAAGAGAAGGCTTTGAGTAGACCGTATTACAGCCTTCCAGTAGTTAAAGGGGACTTACAAAAAGGATGGGAACCAACCTTTTAACAGGACATGTTGCAACAGGAAGAGGGGTAAGGGTTTTAAACTCAAAGAGTGAAGATTCAGACCAGATATAGGGAAGAATTTTTTTCAATGAGGGTGGGTAAACACTGGAACAGGATGTGCAGAGAGGTGGTAGATGCCCCATCCCTGGAGACATTCAAGATCAGGTTGGACAGGGCTCTGCTCAACCTGATCTAGTTGAAGATGTCCCTACTCATTGCAGGGGGTTGGACTAGATGACCTTTTAAAGGTCCTTTCCAATGTAAACTATTCTATGATTTCATGATTCTGTGTTGTTTCCATTTGTGAATGCCACCTCCCCAATATGGGTGGTGGTGGTGGCGTGTGTCTCAGGCTGTGTACATCTACATTGGTCTTCATGTGTACACATTTGTAAAAGCCAATGTTTGTAAAAATGTCCAGGTACTGCAGCTGGCACCAAATTTTAATTCCACTGCACAGGTAATACTTGCTATTTTAAGACAAGCCATATTATTGGGAGAAATGAAAAAAAAAACAGAACACTTTAAGAGGTACTAAGTCTATTGTGTGAGCAAGGTTGAGATTTGATGTGCATTTCTCCCAGCATCACTCTGAGCTTTCTGCCTCCATAATTACCATGTTCAGAGATGAAAGAAAAAATTACCAGTGTGTACCTTTCATCCTCTTTTGAACATTATATGCAGCTCTCATGTAGCTGCAAGCTTCAGAAGTTATGTTGTATGGCAGTGGGAGTCTTCCAAGACTGGATGGAAGCCAGCGATGTTCAGTGACAGGCCTGTGCTTGGCCCTTAAGGGGGTCAAATAAAGGGGTATCAAAGAGGTAAGAGGAACATATTCGTAGACTCTATAACTAGCAGCACACTAAATACCAGAAATGGCAGGTGAATGAATTTTCCTTTTCCATGCAACTGGGTTTACTCTGCTATAACTCTCATGACTCTTAATGCAATTGTGCCTCACATATACCCGCACAGGCGAGATGAGAACATCCCCACTGAACAGCTAAGAAAGGAGAGCCTGGATATCAATTTGCTTCCTTGACTTTCTGTGAAATATTTCTGATTGCTTAGATATGAATGAATTGACAGTTTGAGGGACATACAAGGCGTGCATGGCAGGAGAAAAGACGTGTCGTTATGACAAACACACTGGGAATTAGGGCTCTCCCACACCCTCTAGGATACGAAGTGACCCAGTATCTGGAGTGAGTGGGCGTGTGACCTGTGGCTTTCTGCCCACTGCAAGAGATCACACTGATCCGTGGGATATCTGAATCCAGACTGCAGCCAAACTCTCCAGTTTGAGGTTTCACTTGCATTTGTGGCTATAAAGCTATTTCAGTCCCTTATATAAATAAGGTTTATGTGTGCCAGGCGGAGCAGTTCTCAGAATGAGGCCCAAACTGCCCCAGCTGCCCAATTGAGGACAGAGGTGGGGATACACAGCAGTGGTGCTATTCTGCAGCCATCACACAACCTGACAGTGAAGAACTGGGATCTCCTGTCACACACGTGAACAAAGAACTATCCTTCAAACCTAATGACCTTAGCATTGCTGTTTCCTACTAAAGCGGTCCCCAGGAAATAAGACTGATTTCTGAATGTGCAAATGATTAAGATGTCCATTCATGTTGCTTATGTGTATTTTAGGCAACTTGATGCCTTTAAAAAAATCAGGATAAAAACAGGACTACACTGGCAATTGCTTAAAGAATGGGACTTCCTGGATGACTTGCAGAAGCGCACAGGTCTTCTCTAAAGTGCTAGCTATCTTAAACTAAGATCAATTTCATAATAAGGCTTTTAATGACCTGTTCTGCAGATATTTGAAATATAAAAATATAAATTCTAAAGTAAAAAGCTATTTTCAATGAGAAAACATGATGCAGATGTCAAATCTCCACAAATTATCATTCCCTTTTACGGATTAAGCCATCACAATTTCCTAAAATAGTGGCAAACTCTGAAAAGCATTGACAGAAATTCAAAAAAGAGAAGATGAGTATGGATTTTAGGATATGAGTATATGATGGGAGTGTCAATGGCCACTCTAATTAAGTCCACAGAAATAAAATACTTGCAAGGACTGTGATCCTGCTCAGTTAGTATATTCAGTATGCCAAATTCATCCTTGGCATAAGCAATCAATTCTGGTCCATTGTGATAAAGAGGGCAAATATACGCTCTCACTTTCTAAAATGATGGCTGGTTAGACGCGCTTTTTGCTATGCTTCCTAATCCACAGAAATATCAAATCTAGAGAGAGTGACTAATTGAGTTAATGATGCTGAGGAATATTAAGTATAACAGATACTTTACAATAGCTCTGAAATGTGTCCACTTGATTTATAGAAACATCACCACTTCTGTGTAAATTCCAGACTATGTGAGAGGGCATCTCTTGATAGTAACGCATTCTGTGCATGCATCATTTGCTAGGATTTCTCTTTCTTCCTATCAAGTGTGTGTATATTTTTACTGCACCACTTGCCATTCACTATCTCACTGCAGGCTCCCAGGGAGCCCAACACACTCATTTTGGGTTGCTTGTTTCCAGCAGAGCAAGGACAGTGCAGGGTAATTCAACCCACCTTCCAGCAAACACATTTTCAGAAATGCGTAAGCTTAAAGAAGGCAAGGTCTAATTTCTTGTGCACAATGTGGGTGGAGGGGGGTTACTCCTTGAATGTGGGGCTATCGCGTGGGAGACGGGCTTAGCGCAAGGTCACAGGTGAGAACGGTACAGGCCTACCTGGGGACGCAGGTGAGTGAGAGATGGGAGCTGGCTGTCAAAGTCTCTCTCCTGTGCGTATATGACTTGGCAGTGTATATCTGGGGCTCTGTGGGACTAAGCCTATAAAGAGAGAGGCATCCCATATCCCAAAGGCACTCGGTCTTCATCCAGCACAAAACTGCACGGGCAATTTCCATGGTTCATGTGGAGTCATACTGAATTCATAGAGTTTTACAGAGAAGAGATGGCCTCAAAAGAACCAATACGTAACACTGAAACCATACGTGCTACTGAAATCATTACAAAGAGAAACAAAGCTAGAGAAGTTGCATTGCCTGGGATTCTTTTTCCAGACCTTTTTTTCCTTGAGAGAAAAAGGAAGAGAGATCGGACCTTGGAATATCAGTTTCATTATAAGAAAATGCTGTGGAACAGACTAGAAAGCAACAGGACCATTTTCCCCTCCAAATAATCCTATAGGATGTAAGAAGGATCTTTTACAAAATCCAGTGACAAGGCTAATAAAATGAATAAGACGTGTTATTACAAGTTGCAGAGTATTAAAAGAAAATAAAATGATATAAAAGTTATTACTTTTTTTTTTTTTTAAGAAAAAAAAAAAGCTTTTTTCTTAGCCAACCATTAGAAAAATCTGTCAGTATTTACGTAGGGTTATTTTTCCATTGGGACCTGCTGCTTGGGCTATTGTAAAAGAAGAGCTGCACTTAAGTACAGCAGCAAATTGATGCATATTGAGTATATTTTAAATATTACTCTTATTTTCTCATCATCAACAGGAGGGTAGCACAACTGTATGTGAGAGAGGAATTCTTGTGAATGGGTTTATTTCAACAAAGAAGAATAAATCTAATTCAACAAAATAATTTTTCATGCTTATATGTAATTGAAATGTAGATTTCACACATTTCTTTAAGAAACACAAAGGAGGTTCCTTCTCACATACTGCTTTGTAGATAAAGGCAAGCAAGTAGAACATTTGGTTGTGCATTGAGGCACAGACCCTTGTCCTTTTGATGTCAATGTGAATTTTGCCATGGCTTCAATACTGGAGGAAAATAAGGAAAATCCCACCATCAATGTGCCTGAAGCGCTACATCCACTCACTCATGGCTCCCGTTCATTTCCAGACGCGCTGAGCTGAGCAGAGCCTGCACTTCTCAGGCATGTCTGTGACTACAATCAGACTGGGCCAGGGACTAAAAGCTGCCAAAACATATTTTGCAGTGGTATATGTTAAAAAGAGGTGAAGCTAAATTTTATCAATCATAGTCTCAAGAAAGACAGACAGATAAATCACTCATTTTTGGACTGATAAGCATGGGATCTCTCAGCCTAAAGAGTAATTTTCCAGAAAGTTATTAGCACCAGAAAAAGGGGTTAGGATAAAAGTGCCTCCTCATCCATAACTCCAGCCAGTACAAAGCTGGAGTACATGAAAAAGAAAGCAAGTTATGGGGGTTGGATCAAATGAAAAAGATATTTATGTCACGGTAATATCACCTTTCCTCTCTCATACATTGCAGAACCTACAGGCTGGGAAAATTACTGTGTCCTCCAGCATGTAAAGCAAGTGCAGAAGAATATATAAGCAAACCTTACTCACTGCTAGAAATATTTTTTATCATCTGGGAAAGCTGAATTTCTCTTTGAGTGCCCTTACTCTGGTAACAAGAAAAGACAGTTAACATTTATTCATATGTTGTACTGATTAGGAAATATCTCTACAAACACAAGTTACTTAGAAACAGCAAGTCTGAAATAGGAGAAAACACCAAGAGAAAAACAAGCTGTAAATACATTTCAAAAGTGTGTTTGTTTTTTTCCTTTTTCTTTTCTTGACTAGCACCATCTGTACACAATAAAGTATGAACATAAATGTTTGGATAATAAAGATTTGCAAGGCACTTAAACAGTTTTTCTGGATAGGTTTTCTTTTAATGAACCTCTCAATGGAAGTCCTACAACCACCCTTTCTCCTCCCTCAGCTAATGCAGGGAAAGAAGTGTCTTCTGCCAGCAGTTCTTATTTACAGACATGTCCTTAAAGGTTCCTCAAAGTGCTCTTTTAGGCTAAGAGAATCAACAACCTTATATCTCCATTTTTCATGCTCGTCCTGTTTTTTTTAATATTACTCTTCTGTCTAGTATAGCAAATCTCTCATACACACAGTTGAGACTTGACTCCAACCTTCATCCTCATTCTGTTGTCTTTGGGATGCTACTCAGAAGGGAAAAGGAGGATGGCAAAGATGTGCATTGAAATTCTCTTGAGGTTCATACTTTATCGGCGTCTAGAGGTGATGTCAAAGCAGGTGATCATCATGAGATGGGCCTTGCAGAAGTTGACACGGTTTTCCAAACGCTCAGTCACACATTCCAGGGCCTCCAGGTATTCCAGAGAATCCAGCTCAAATACCTGCTCCAGATCAACTGTGAGAAAGAAAATACGCAGATAGGAAAAGCAGACCAAACCCAGTGCTGATTGGTGGGGGAGAGAGAGTTAATTTAAGACTTCAAATCCATCAGTACTGTATACAACAGTGTCTCTGGCTTGACATTGTCTTGAAAAGTTTGCTGTTCTGTTAATGTCTATTAAAATGGCACATCACCTTGTTGGAAAACACTGTTAAGATTGCATTAGATGCTTTCTTGAACTATATGCTCCACTACTGTCTCCAGAATTATGGGTACCTTTTGCAGCACTCCAACACTCTTAAGCAAATGTTGATTGCTAAGCCTGTACTGACTCTCTCACACATTCTGCTGATGTCCTGTGGGAGACCAAGTCATTTGTGGAATTCAGAACTCAGAGTTGGAAACAAACTTCCTGGTTCCTCACACTTCTACCTATTCCATGTGATTCTCAGGAGACCATTGAAGAGTGGCAAGGGAAGGTGTACACATCAATCACCCCAACACAGGGGTCTTCCTTTTGCCAGAGAGCAGCTGGCAGCATCTTTCCTGGAAGCTGAGTGTGAGGTAAATTGTCTGAGACTATCACTTCCCATCTTATCTGGTCCCTGAGGTCTGTGCCATCCTTGAGGCTTTCTGCACTTATCACATTGGAATCAGAAGCAAAGGCATCGCACAGTAAGCAGACTGCAATGCATGGAAAATCCTTTGCTCCCTTTACAGCTTTCCTTTTTACTGCTCTTCCTTAACAGTATTACTAAAACATATACTGCAGTTGTTTCATAGGTTGTGTCAATCTAGTGTTAACTTACGGCAGCTGTCAAAGGAAGAGTTGGATGCTTTAAGAGAACACACCAGCCAATCTCCTTTTGCCACCTCAAATCATCCTAAAGAAATTGAAAATACATTTTTTTTTCTAGAACTCATCTGCTTGCGCATACTAAAAACTGTTGTACAATTACTGCAGTATTCTTTATATTTTTTCCTTTGAGGTGTTGAGGTCCTTCTTCATTTGGATGTGGATGCCCTTTAAGCTCCCTAAACCTTACACTTCTATAGTCACAAAAAATGGACCAAATTCATTCTTCATGTAAGCCCACTGGTGCCAAGGGAAAAGTTTGCTCCACAGTGTTATTTTGTGGTAGACGAGCAGATTTATAATATTGCTCATATATCTGAGTGATCTGAGGCCAAAAAAAATATCTCATTTTCAGAAGCTGTGGACTGAAACGCTTGAATGCTGTACCATTTCAGCACTCAGCTCTCAGGCAAAAGGGATTGTTCAGTTCTACTGTCAACATTTAATAAGAATTATAGGAACTAGTTCAAGAAATACAGTCAATCTAAAACTTGCCCTTAGGTCATACGTTGGTTCATTTTAGTTTACCATCACAATAGCTCACATCTCATTCTAAGCAAACTTTTCTCCTAACCTCTGTCCCCCTTCCATGAAATAAACCAAAGGACACCTATGAGTTCAGGCAATAAAATGTCACCCTTACATTCACTGAGCCATTTATTAGGATCCAGCATCAGGTACTGCTTGGTCACCTCCAGTTCTCTCATTAACCACTCGTACTTGGCCTTGACCTCCGCAATTCTCTGCTGGCGATGTTCCAGGATTTTCAGCTTGGCATTGAAACATACCACCTCCTGCCAACCAGGATAAAGAAGAGGGAAGGAACACGTGAAGAGAGGAAGAAATAACCAGATCCATTCAGTCGAATGATCTTCCAGCCAATTCTGACAATGAGCCATTTACTCTGGAAGTATATATAACACTGCATCAAATAATCTATCTATTATTTTTATTGCTTTTGTTTGGTTTTGATGGTTTCCATCAGTGATTTTTGGAGACTTTGCAATGTTAGTTAATAATAAATCATAATAATTAATAACAGGCAGCATCCTAAAATCAGATTAACTGTAGCAAAACATTTCTGGGTTTTGTCACCAGAAGTTTGGCTAAGAAAATCTAAGCTCTTGGTAGAAGGAAATCCATTGTCTGCTGTATTAAAATCCTAAATTCCTCTCTGTGGTTGGTACATATGAAATGCAGTAGTCATATTATAAAATAAGAAAACTGGTAGCAATATGAAATTTAAAACATCCTTAAACAAAGGGAATATGTTATGAAAAGTTCTCGCAATTCACAATAGTTAAAAAAGAAGATATATTTTCTGTAAAGATAAGGGGCACAGCAACAGCATACATTGCAGTGCTGTCTGGAGACACTCAGCCTGACCTCACATGACTTCTGAGGAGTGGCAGCCACCAAGGTGTGCATGGCGAGTTCTGTGCTACCCTTTCTAGCATGGGAGAATTCCCAATACCAGAACTATCCTCCTGCAAGCCCATGTGAAGATCTTGACCCTGTTCTGCCTTCTGCTCTGTACACAAGCCTGCTGTGTAGGTAATGTGGAAAGCCCATTCCAGCAAGTGATTCTTTTTATTCCATACAAAATCATATCACAGAACAACATCATGAACAGACTATCCAAGTGACAGGGGCTAGGAATAAAAAGTGCCTCAAAATAATAATAAAACCTATCCACAGTTACTCTAGAACTGGTGCTATTTCACCAACTTCAGATACTCTTCCCAATCATACCTCTCAAAATCTGATCTTTACAATTCCCCGATCTTTTTGTAAATTTGGAGGCCAGAGGTTTGCAGGAATGACTGTCAGAGAGAAGACATTAGCTGTCCCAAAAACAATACCCCCCAAAGCACTCTCAAGTACCTCAGCACCACTGCTGCCTTCAAAGACAGATGTGACAAGATGCTGGAGCACATGAACCACCAAGACTGTAAGCAAAGCAAGGCACAAAAATGCAAGGTACCAATGTCTGTTAGCTGCTAGGGAATTAGGCATAACTTGGGTTATAACTGCTCTTAAATGACATAATAGGTTTTGCTGCCTCTTGAATTAATTATATACAATACTACACATTTCTGACAGTGTAATCTGAATTCCCCCTTATACATTCCAGAAGGAGGGAAACATGTATTACATGGATTGCACTCACCTTGCTGTCCCCACCTCGTCGCCGCTGGAGCCTCTCTACATCATCTATCTCATAGACTTTGATCTCAAAGGGCTCTCCCAGTCCCCTCTGCCCACTTCGTAGGGGTCCATCCACCCAGCGGACCCCAGGGCTGTTGGCAGGCTTCCTTGCTGGAGAAGTGGTATCAAGTGATAAAGCTGGAATAAGCCTCCGTCTCTGTGAACCTGAAAATGCAGAAATTGCCATTTCATGTTAACACAGTTACTGCCTCTCCTTTGTGCTCCATCTTCAGGCATGTTTACAGACTATATATTGAGCCTTCTTACACTCAGAAGAAAATGGAGTGAAAAGCCAGGGAGGCCATGGAAGTTGGGGTGAGCTGTAGTTGCAATGTGCTGCACCCACTCACCAGGAGCCAGATCCTCACATCTTCTTTGGTACCTGTCTTCTGGAATTGATCCTCACAGGGCATAGGTACACTAAAGTTTCCAGAACTTGTGCCTGCTTCTCTTTGCTCAGGTTTTCGTGTGTACAGGTATGTCAATGAAGGTCGAGAGCAGGTTGCTTTCCTATCTCTTCACTGGTGCTGGCTCTTATAGCCAAACGCAAGCATTACCCAGCCACTGTAGAGATGATCTCCAGGGGAGGTGTGGTTTTCAGGTTTTTTAATCACAGCACATAAAGCACTTTGATACCCAAATTCTTTTACTATGCTGGAGTTGAGTGCCAGTATACCACCACCAAGTCCCTTGCATAACACCACTGTTGGCTGGCAAGAAGTAAAAACACTAGAGGACAAAATGCCTGCAACCACCAAGCTTGCCACCAGAGTTGCATTAGCCTTGTTTCTGTAGATTATTCTTCTAAAACATTTCCCGTTTATGCACTTAATGCAGCATTGGTGATGGGCAAGAAAGCAGCAAGAACGATGGCCAGTCACTGTGTCTTCTTCGATACCCGTGCCCATGCACACCCACCCTGCTTTACAATACCAGCACAGTGGATGGGAGCACTGCAACAGCTGAAAATGTACCATGGTTGATAAAGCCTATGCCATATGGAAAGCATCTGCTGCTTGAGTTGCCAAGTCAGGGCCTAAGGTAAAGCAAGGGAGAAAAAGTACGTCACTGGCCTGATGGCAGCCGTAAGGAAGTTGAGCATATGGTTTGCTGGGAAGAAGAACAGACACGCAAAAAAAGAAAAAACAACTGGTTACATTTCCTTGCCTGGTTTAGTACAATCAGAGCTATAGCTGGGTTTAAAAAAAATAAAAACTTTTGTAGCTGACAACTCCTGCAGGGTCCCCCATAGGAGACAGCAGGAACAGAAGGATGGGGGAAACCAAAACCAAAAGCCAGAGCCAGCAAGTTTGAATGAAACTATTAACTGACTCTCTTGGCTGCAAGAACAAAACTGCCAGCAGGGAAGGGATGCAGAATGATCATGCAGATTTTATTTTAAAAACAAGATAAAATCATTTAGAGGAGTCTCCAGCACTACATTTATTGAAACTTGAATGTAAATAGCTTCAACATGTCTGCCAACTTGGTGCTTCAATGCAAGCCAAAAAAAAAATAATCCCCAAACAAAAAAAACTATTGATTGTCTAGTTTTTGCATTTGCAAGTAACAAAGCCTTGTCTAGTTTCATTCACAGGAATCGGTTTCTCTGCTGACTTCACGAACTATCACACCTTATCCCATTGATTTCTGAGAACAGCAGTCTGTGCTAGAAACCAGCAGTTAGTAACCGGTAATTAACCTATAAAGATTTAAAATGGATGAGAATGGTCTATTTTGCTGTCTGTCTGCAAAGCCTAGACTACAGAGCTTTTATTTGAACGCATCTGAGACAACTCTATGCAAGAAAAGGAGAGTACAGCCAAGGCATACAGACAGAGAGCCCTACAGGGCCACTTCATACCAAACCACCTGAGATCTGGGCTGCCCATCATGTGACACATATCACATAATTGTATTTACTACTCAAACTGCAGGCCAGCAAAAAAGCCCATGCCAGAACAAATGAAGCTTTACAAATACCAGAAAGTAAGAGTTATTTTGGAGCTGTGGTACCAGTCACTGGAAGCCAATGCCAGCTTTCACTTACCTTGAATATACTTCAGTTAACCTCCAGATTAAACTGCCTGATCAAGAATCAGATCTTGATAAAAGGAAAAGCAAGACCTGACAATATAGCTATTTTTACCATAGCTAAAAAGTGACAACAAAGAGAGACACACAGTTTGGGAAGAACCAAACAAACTGCAATGCTATGGGTGACTTTTGTCAGTTATGATAGAGAAAGGCAACCAAATGGTGAAAGCAGCTGAATGTTTGAAGGGATGTGAGTCAGGATGGTGGGCTACTAGATTTTGTTGCCTGCAGGGAGACATTCTGCAGTGGGTTTAGACCTTCCTGGGAAATGAGCCCTCCACTTGCTTAGATGTGAAGGACACCAAGTACATCCTTTGTGTCACTCAAGATCAAAAGCATTCAGGCATTAAATACATTTTAAAATACTTGTTAGGCTTCTGGCCATGGCATCTCACAGTAGCAGTCTTTCAAATTTTGTCTGAGTGTAAAAACAATCTCTTTGTTACCTTTGCTGCTTGTCAAATTTTAGAGCCAGCAACACTTAGAAGCATCAGATCAGACCTCCTGTGTAATGCAGCTGAGTGCTACTAATTCTTTTTACTTTGTGCCCCACATTGATGGTCATGTCTTCTTTCATGCCATTCCTATGGACTAGCTCTAGCATTTCAAAGAAGCAGCTGAGCAGATTGGAAATTTCTTCTGTCCAGTTCCCCCATGCATGGTTGAACTATGACTACGGCAGTGCCTTTTTCTGTGATGCTTGATCTTCTTCCCTCTTTCTTTCTTCCCCGCTGTGACAGTTAAGAACACTTTCTTGTGCAATGGAGCACTTTTAAAGCATCCCCAGTGGAAAAACTGTGTCTCCAACCACAGTCAAAGTCCAGGTCTGAGACACACTGGGAATGTAGGTGGATGGCTCCAATTCACCTTGCCATGATAACAATTTATTTGGAACAAAGCAAAACAGATGTCACCAGAATATGAATTAGAGGAGTGATGGTAAATGTTTTTGCATTTAGTTCCCATTCATATCCATTTAGCCCAATGAAAAACGGAAGCCTATGGTCTACCAGGGCTCTGACCTGAGGCTCTGGCTAATAGTGCTTACTCCTCAGATAAGAGGCAGCAGAGGCTACAGTAGTGGCAGGTGACATGCTAACATGAGCAAATTGTGTTTTTCTAGCCACAGCTTGTGCCTGGATAGCCCATGGGTTATCACAACAAAGCTCTCAGCACAGCAGGGCAATGCGGCAGGGCAGAGCTGCCTGAGGCAGGCAGACTCGCCGCCATCCACCCAGGGGCTCCTTCCGGATGCAGGGGCAGTCCGCACAGGTCTCCCTGCCCCATCCCAGCAGGTGAGGCAGAGAATAAATGAAAGAAGGATGTCTTTTTATCTTGAATGCTGACTCAAGATGATTTATCTGAGCTTTAGAGTGCTTTGGGGAGAAATAAAAAGAAAGATCTCCTGCATCTTTGCAGTCAGGCAAAACTGAATCCAGTTTATTCTAAACATGCACTGATTAATAGGCTGCTTATTAGCCCAGGTACAGAAAATAACAATGTCTTTTGACAGGAGACTCCTGCCACTGACCTCTCCATTTAGCCTCTATTTTTTCTGATTTCACCTTAATTGGGATCAGTAAGGAGATGCAGCCAAAGCAGAGCTTCAGGGCGAGTGTCACAAAGCAGCTGACAGCTTGCTCATCCATATCAACATGCAGACACAACAATTAAACTGTTAAAATGAATACAGTTTTCCGTTTACATAGAAAACATCCATTTGAAGTCCTAAATTTATTGGGAGCACTTGATGGGGTTAGGATCTCATAAATTTTGATTATATAATAAATAAAATGCTTTGTAGGAATTACAGCACATCACTCTCTGCTTCCCTGCACATATCTTATGAAGGCTCCTTATGAACTTGGAAGCTCAGCAGGAGCAGCTCTCAGCAGGTCCCTCCTGTCACTGCCCCACCAGCTGGGACTGGGAGAACATGCACTCGCACAGCACCTTGGCAAACCGACTGACCTTCCCCACCAGGTAAACAGGATTCAATCCTCAACTAAAAAAAAAGAAATTTATACCAAAAATCTAACTGAAAGAAATCTTGTAAGCTGAACCCAGGACAGAAGAATGACACTTTCATTTATGACCATACAGCATGTAATGCAACACACCATTTGCTAAATGTCTTGGAGAATATATTTTTCACTTAGTTTGAATTTATCCACACTCAGAATAATCCTTCTTGAGCCCAGCTTGGGTATGAATAATTAGACTATGATATAGCTCTGAAAATGCACAGAATACAAGATTTGCTTTCGCAACAGATTTTTTGCTCTACCTTCAGCTATAGGTGAAGGTTTGGCCAGGTTAAATTAAGATAAAAGGAGTAACAGAGCAATGGAGGTGTGCAGAGTGAAAGATGATCTATCTGAAGAGTGGCACTGAAGCTACAAGATACTGTAGCAAAGATAAGCCCAGAGAAGCCTTAAGGTATTAGAAACACAAATCAAGCCAGCCAGGTATGTAAGGGTAACTTTAAGGACAAGAAGACTCACTGACCTCAGCAAAATTGCCCAACTGCATAAAGATGTGTGCTCATAAAAGTTTGTGTTGACCAGGACAGAAATTCTAAGAGTTCTGGTTTTGCTTAAGTACTGTATATTTTGGAGTGTTCCCCTGAGGTTGCTTTCCAAGCACACATTCCAGCCTGAGCATCTTTTCTATGAAAAAGGTAAAGGCAAAAAGTATAAATGTAAAACATTCATGAAAAGAAGCCTGATGCCTATCTCTTCAAATCAAGATACACCCAAATGGGGTGCAAAACAAGTGTTGTCCTTGAAATTTCAGGTTATTCTGAACAGAAAATTAAACTGTAACTTGATATATCATAATTTTGGAAGTTTATAGTGTGTGCTCAAAGGCAGGACGCGGAGCCAAAGCTATTCCTCACTGCACTTAATGTTATGGGAGGTAAAATTGCCTTTCTGTACAGAACCTGTTGTTCAGCATTTTGTTTTCTCTCACTACAGAATCCATCCAAACTCAAGGCGACTACAAAAACCAGCCCTGGTTAAGCAGAGCAGTGCCCCTAAGCTCCCACCATTTCTTCTGTGGCTTCATTTACGAGAAATACTGTGCTTCCAATAGCAATAACATCAACCTCAAATGTAGGCTCAAACTGCTTGCTTACTAGCAAAGATTATCTGTCCTGCTGCCTCTGCTGCTCCTCAGTGTCTGACAATGGGGCTCCGGCTTTGTTTGAGTTGAAAACACAGTGCTGACTTCTCATTCCCATTTCCTAATGAGATCTGCCCTCATGGGCACTTGTCCATGACTAAACCAACTCCTCCCCATTCCTTTGACCTCCTTTAGTTTAATTTATTTTATAGTGTGCTCTCCTCAGTGCAGAACATGTAGCTATTCACTCGTCAGATTTTCATACAGTTTGCGAAGTTTCCCTCGTCAATTACTGAAGACATTGTCAATGCTTTCAAGTGGAAGGCCCCTCTGATGATGTGGAGACTTCATTAGAAAGTATTTAGGGCACCCATCTTGAGGTCAGTACTCTAAACACCAAATATTCTAGGCATTTATTGCCAGAAAATCTAAACAGCATTTGCTCATCCTGGTAACTCAGATTATATGGGAAGGACTAAGGAAACACTGATAGGATCCACCATTCAGAACAAAATCTCCTTTGTCCACCTCACTGTGCAATAATTCAGGTCAGATTCTATGTTGACTTGTATGCAATCCTCCTGTTGTGAATCAATAAGAAATACAAGGACACTTGAGGCAAGAAATCACTGCTTGCTGTATATAGGAATAAAGCAGCCCTTGTTTATAACATTCCATCCATACCTGTACTAGCTACATTGCTTCTGTACTGGTATAAGGAACATGCTGAGGTACAGACTACTTCTAATTTTTTTCTACCCACACAGTTAATTTCTTAACCTTGCTTCCTGAATTGCTGTCTCGCTTTAAAAGGAGCTTTTCAGGACAGTTTAGAGCTGGTGAATGAGCACTACTGAAACCAGAGTAGGAAGAAGCCCTCCTGCAGCGTGGCAGGTTGACAAGTGATCTGGGAGATGCTCCAGGGAAGACGCACATCACAGGGGGTTCAGCACCCACGATCCCTAGCAAAAAAATGCTCAGAGTCTCTTCTAGATAGTTATCTCACTTCAGGCAGGATTTTAGTGTAAGAGGTATTTGTTTGCTCCCGCTGTTACTGGGGCAGCAAAGGCAGAGGCTGGAGGGGGAAGTGGCTCTGCAGCCAGAGCATTAGCTCCCAACAGGGCAGTGGTGGAGGCATTCCAGTGAGCTAATTCTGTGGCAGTGTCAGGAGCAGGTTTTATTTACACCCAGCCTAATGGTGTGCGACTCAGTCATGCATGTTACATGGAGCCTTCACCGTGCACAATAGCCTCCTGCCATTTCCTCTATTAAATCATTCCTATGTTCATGTGGCTGAAAGCTCTGTGCTGGCATGCAGTAGTCAAGCGTGTAAAAAATGATTACTCTGATCCCTTTCAACACAGATTTGCTGCATGAAATGGCCTGGCTTTGACCTGGGAAAATCAATGCTGTTGTTTTAATGAACAAAAAAAAATTGGAGCTGAAGCCTGCACTTCCCCTCCCTCTGCTTCCCTCCAGGGCTGTCCAGCCAGCAGTCACATGCATAAAGTGGTCACCTGCATGAAAACAGATTTTTCCTGCATAATTCTAAACATCCTTTGTCATGGTAAAGGTATAATGCAGGATATCAATTAGTTACCATCACTTGTAAGCAAATTAAAGTAGAAACGCTGGAGATGCCCTACCGCTTTGTGATACAAAGGGCAATTTTCAATTCCCCACACTGTGCCTTAGGCAATCTGAACGTGAACCAAATTCCTTTTCACTTGGATTCAACAAGAAAGGCTCAGACTCTTTCTGTTGGTGTTTTGTTTCATCATTATCATTTTGGCCACGTTTCAAAATGTGGTGCTTTGCAATATTGGTTGGAGATGGACTTTCATGATTTACAGCCCATGGAGTCAGCCTCTGGCTTTTTCTGCTGCTTCTGCAGGCAGTGCTAAGTGCTTCCAGAGACTGAATGTGGTCAAATATAGAATTTTCAGGGCTTTCCAGGAACCTCAAAATCTCCATCTTTAAAACCATTCCATCAATGGAACCCAAAGCACAGAAGTAAGAGAGAAAATAATTGTAGATAATTATTGTCATGTCTTAACAGTCTGTCCTTTTATTGAAGTGTTTAAAACCATGTAGCAATTTGCTCTGCTTTGGTGGTAAAACTTAGTATTGAGAAAGAGCTGCAAGGAGTCATGAAACTTTACTGCAAAAGCTATAAACTGCTGCAGCAGGGATCTTTAATTATCTATAGTCAGAAAGGTTCCCTGCACAAAGCAGATTATAGCACGTGCATGAACATGCTCACACATACACACATGCCAAGCCTATCCTGGACTGGCAATAGCTGGGTCTTGCAAATACTGAGATATACACTCCCAACTCAGGGCACAGGTCTAAACTTCAGGAAGTCAGCAATTTGCAACCTTGATTTTCCCAAGTCTTGTTTCTACTTGACCTTACTATCAATAGCACCTCTTGGGTTTTTGGTTTTTGATGAGCTTAATGCTCATGAAGGCTAAACTAACTGGTCCAGACTGACCCAACTTGGAAGCACTTTACAGGTAAGGACTTTCTCCCCTAAGCCTCACCTCTTCTACTACCGTCCTTCATACACAAGTCTCATCCTCTCATGCCCAGCTTCTGGGTCTTTGGCCCCATGAGTGTGTCTGTGCATAGCAGCTGACAGGCAGTAGTCCCCAGCAGAGCATTATGCTGGTTGTTGCATGCTTGCTGCTCCCTCAAGCCTGCTTGGGTCACAGAGTACTACCCTAAGCGTTTTACCCTGCCAGCACTGGCCCCAGCACCAGTAAAGCTGTAGGCTCAGACTCTGCACCACAAAACTACAACCAGAGAATCATAGAATCACCCAGGCCGGAAGGAGCCTCCAAAGGTCATCTAGTCCAACCTCGCTGCACTTGCAGGGACACCCCCGACTAGACCAGAAATCAAAGGCGACACACTCCTTGGCAGAGGTCTGTCCCAATTCAGTAGAGCACTGGAACCAGTGCTCATGGGTCTAACTCAATGTCATAGGGGATGGAGACCCTCTTAGGCACTCAACTCTATTCCAAAAGGAAACAGGAAAGAAAACAGCTTCAGGATGATCTCTGTGGTCTCCGTGAAAAGCCTGGTCTGTGATGAATCACCTCAGAGTCCCTCCTGTTCTGCATTTCCCAGGGAAGGTCTCCTTACAGGCAGCTCTGAAACACTCTAAGGGGTGGGAACCAGTAAATCACATCTATAGAAGGGCAGGGGGAGAGGGGTAGAAAGGAGAAACAAGGCACTTGTGCACAATACATTGGAATGCACAGAGGACCTCGCTTTAGTGGGTAAAGCTCAGTGAAGCCTAGGGTCTTGCTTTGCTGTTGGCTCCCAGTGGGCAGGACCTAGAGCTAGCACCAAAGCTGCATCTCCAAAATCATCCAGTCATGATTTGCATTGAGGATTATTTTAAAAGCAAGGTCCACATACATCCAAACTAAACTAGGGAAAAGATGCTAAAAACTAAAGCAGAACAGCAAAAAGCAGGTAGGTAACACTCCTGATCTAAGGAACCTGCTGCTACTTTTTTCACAACAGTATTATCTAGTTTTATGAGCTAGTCACCAAGAAGCACAGAAATTACATGAGTTGCCCAAGGTGATAGAGCAAATCAGCAGCACAACAGAGAATACAACATAGATCTTACAAGTCCTAAATCCCACTCCACCTCCCTCTCAAACCTGTTGTATTCCCGGGATACAAATACGGCTTTTGTAAAATGCCAGAATGCATTTCCTGATTACACACATTAGTACATATTATAAAAGCACCCTTGTCATTGCCTTTCTATCAAGCAGCACTGGGCCTCTGCACTTGAAATTTCTGAGGAATTAAAAAATAGTGTATAATTCCAATAACTGTACAAACAATGCCCTAACACTTCAGTGCCCTGCTCAAGACAGCACTGCCTACCTGAGAGAGGGGAGACTGTAGACTCAGAGCCTGAAACATGGCTAAGATGCCAAATGTTTCTTACAGGGGAAAGGCTAATAGAGTAAGCGAAGTAATCAGAGAAAACACGACTGCACAGATACTTTTGGGTGTAGAGGAAGGAAGGGCCTGCCACTCTAAGAAAATAACAAATTAAACCCTCCTCTCCACTGCTCAGCAAGGGCAGGGGAGGATGTGCAGCTAAATGAGTTGAGATTGAGAGTAGGAATTGGGGGTGCCTGTAATTTAACCCTGCATCTGGTTTTCACTTAGTCGTATGCACAGGGCAAGTCAGGAAAGTTCTCTGCCTTCATTTCTCCATCTGTAAAATAGGGTCTGGAATAATACTTATACCACAGGGTGGATTAAAGAGCAGCTGTACAAAGCTTTGAAATGTACAGCCATAGATCAGGTTTAAATAGCCCTTTTTCTGCCGTAAGCAGTCACTTTAGGGCAATATATGCTGACATGATGTTATAGGTCCAATATTAAATGCTAGAAAGATGGAAATGTTTGTTAAGTGGATTGGTTAGCTTCAAGGGAAAGGCTTATGTGCTTCATGATGTAAACACATGATTTTTCAGTAGGTACCAGAATGGAAGAGGCAAATTTTTTTATTTTTTTTTTATTTTTTTTTAATTTAAATTTTGTACATATAATAGTGGGCTGTGAAGTGTGCAGGTACCAAGGCAGAGCCCAAAATTTAACCTAAGGCTAACACTGATGGATATGAACTAGCTTTATCTTTCAAAAGCTGTCAGTGTAGGTCTGAGGCTTCATGTATGACATTCAGGGCAGAAGCACCTACACATACAAATAATGCACTTAAAAGCACTGAAAGACAAGATCTTAATCTCAAAAAAAAA